>JBBPCX010000114.1:30556702-30585362 GCA_037974365.1 Hydrocynus forskahlii | reverse complement strand
AAAGACTGGCATAGCCCATATATTAACTGTAATCACTGGATGTGGGTGTGCTCGAAGGGTCTTGCCTCTTCTGTGCTTGATTGGGATGTTTTGATTTAAATGATAAATTAAACCCGATGTTGAGAAAGTCTTTGTGGATGCACCCCCCTAGAAATTTCGGCATTCTATGCTTTACAAACGGCTCTCCGTGTGTCTTTCTTAGATATATCGAAATGCGCCCCCATGGCAGGCGTGCTGACTCTAATCCAGTCTGGCTCCTGCAGGCTGCGCTTGTTGCGTAAAAAAAAAATTTGGCCGAAAATTTCCAGTGGCCGAATATTCGGTGCATCCCTAATATACATGTATATACATAATTTGATTGAGCTTCTCTTACATCTTCCTACCCCCTCAGTCAAATAACATGTTAGAAAAAATCCTAAAATATAAAAGATGCCATAACTTTTGCAGAGGTCACATTCGATGGTTTTCCAGTATAGAACCTTAACAGTTATTGTGCACTGAAATGTTCGCTTCTTTACTTTCAAATAGACATAAAAGCCACCTAAATGACCCATCAAGGCCAGTATTATCAGACAGGGTATCGTAGACCATCCAGATTTATGGCTTTTTTCCTATGTTGTGTATAAATTTTACCATTAAACCATGTCCTGCACTGTGAAGCTTGTTGTGTCAATAGCCATCTGGATTTATGTCTGTTTTCAAAGAGTACTTCTAAAAAATAGCTGGAGCTGCTCACTTTGGGTTTACAAAATGTTTCATTTGTGCGGCATAGTCTGTCCAGGGCTTCTGGAGCTGATGCGGCTGAAATGAACTGTGGATGTACGTTGTGGTGAGATTAGCCCTGCTTGAATTCTGCCTAGCATTCTGTGGCTTTAGTCCCGTTGAATGAACCCGCGACCCCCACTTTGACCAGGCAGTGGACATTGCAGAAAACAGCGGATCAATACGTGAATGAGTGAAGTTGGTGAAGGAGGAGAAGGCCACTGCCTTGTGATGGATCTGAGCCGAATGAAAAGCACACATATTCATTGACTATCACTTAAAGGTCTTTTACAGTCAGTCCAGTAAATGTCAGTCAGCTCTAAAGAAATATAATTAGTTAATGCACTGCGCCTCTGCCTGGTGGTCGGAATGGTTGTACAGAACAGTATAGAAAGTTCTACATCTAAAGCCGAGACCTAAAGGGCCTGGACATTTGTGACCGCATCGGATCTAAGCTTTTGTCGACTCCCCAGCATTTAAGCCTTCATCCACAAACCAGTTTTTTGGTTTTCTCTGCACTCTAGCCTCTCGTTCACACAAAAGTGGCTTTTTATGTCTGGATTCAGCTTTACTTTGCATTCATGCAGAATCTACTCTGCTTGATTCAATTAAATAAACTGTAAATATTAAAAATATTTGTGACTTGGTGGTAGTTGGTAGTAAAGTCAAATTCCATAATTCAAATTGAGTGAAAAGCTTTAAAAAATCGACCTGATCTGGACTGTAAGTTTCCAAGACAGTGGCACAGCTAATGCAAGATGAACCATCTTGTGGCCGCTTAGCTTTTTAAGCAATGTTTTCTGGCAGGAATCAGCCTGTTGAACTAATGTGCAGTATCAGTTCCAGCGATTCGACAGGTTACACTTCAAACAAGGCTAATGTGCATAAATTCAACATCAGACTCGTCTTCTCTATTTTTCACGCCTGCTCAGTGTTCTTCTTGACCAATTTTAGGAGGAATAATTGTCCCATACCAGGCTAGGATGCTCACATGAGGGCTTTTGAGTCATGTTTACATGGGCTGAGAGGTTTTTGAAAAACTGCAGGTTGTGGACAAAAAATGTTTTTGTCAATTAAAGAAGAAATATTTATTCATATACATATTCTCCACATGTGGACGAGGCAGAGATTACATTTGGTTGAAAAATGTAAGGAGGAGAAGTGACATTGAGATGTTTTAGTGGCGTTAATCGTTGTGATGTTTGAAAAACAAAACCAAAAGTTGAATATACGCTTAGATACGCCTAGTGTTTAGAGGGATGATTAAGGCAATTAGAGGTGCATACATTTGGGTATCATTCAAAAGTTTGACACTGATTCCTAAATGATGCTTCCTTCCATACCTTCCTTTACGTTGCGCACTGAAAGTGGGTGTAGCTTAAACCAGAAGTAATGGGCTGGAAGTGGGTTTATTTACTGATTAAAATGTACAAAGACTTGCTGACGTTAAAAACACGCAAATGAAATGTAATTGATTCAGCCAATCAGCGGGTCAGAATCTGGAACACATGTTAATTCGTTCATGGATGCTCAGACTGGCCACTCAGTAAATTTAGTATTGAACTACAGAATCTTTTCCATAGCATTAAAGTATTACATGTTCTACTTTTGGTCTAATTTTGTCTAATTTCTGCTTCAGAATATGCCCCTCGTCTTGCCTGCCACCAAAAGCCATGTTCACAAACCTTTCGGAGGGCTTTACAGTCCCTTCGGTGGTGCTAAAAGCTGGGGGGTCCTCAGAGGAACACTAAAAGCTTCATAACAACAGCAGATTAGTGGATGGCTTGTTAGAGGTTAGTCATGACATCAGCAGAGGAGTGTGTGTTCCGATGGAGGTTAGTCATGACTTCATCAGAGGTGCGTGTGTTTGGATTGAGGTTATGTTGTGAAGAGGGATGAGGAAGAAACTGGCACCAAATGACGTTGATAAATGCAGCTCATCACACTCTCTAGTCATTTGAAACTAATTATGTTCCAGAAAAATGGTTCTCATGCACTATGGGGAACCTTCAGTTCCTTCATGACCTTCAGGGCAGGCCTAATGATTTCTTGCATTGTTTTTTTAGTTCATTTGTAATTAACAGAACTATCATGTTTATTTAAACTGCATTATAAGCATCATAATATTCATAATAAACATTTTGTTGCGTCAGGTTTTAGGTGGAAATGGGCTATAATCTTAAAATGCCCAAAGGAAAAACTGTCTAATCAGTATGTTTGTTCGTGTGGAGTCTAGATAGATGTAGCGAAGCAGCCTCACGCATTGGTCAGGCTGTCAGAAGGCGGCCTGTGTAATGTTTTGACCAACATTCATGAGGGAGATCATTTTCTGGTTTACAATGGGTGAGACTAGTGCTGGAGAACATCACTGCAGGAGGTTCTAGACACATCACCTGACTGTGAATACAACCAGGAGATTAACTAACCAGTGGGTGTGTGTAGATGGGAAACATCAGAGGCTCTTTATTGAAGGAATCACAGTAGAAATGCTGCACACAAGCTCACATATATGTTTAGATGTCTGTTATAAGCTTCACACACAATACGAAACGTCTTTTGCAAGCTTAAGATGTTTAATCTAGAACTGCCATAATTAGTTAATGTGCACCAAAAGGACCTTATCGCTAACATACTAAATCCCCAATAGCAGAAATTAGTATTTATGGCCCAGTTTCAAGGCACAGCTCCAAATGTTGCATTCCACCTCAAGTGATGATGCTCCAAATTGAGGCAGATAACTTGACAAGAAATTGTAAATCAGTAATTACCAAGTAAAAGTGAAAATATATTGGAAAAAAAAGTTTGTTTTATATTTCACTATATGCTTTATATGTTATTGATAAATTCAAACTAAGGATTAATGTGCGCAGCTATTCGTGCTGCAGGTTTGCACTGGTTTTGCCAGCTGATCGTTACGAGGATCACGCCTCACTTCCAAAGAGCTTTTTCCTGAAACGGGTAACCTCATTTTCAGCCTCTTCTTTCTCTGTAACGTAAGCTTCTCTGCTCAGATTCTCCCGTCTCCTCCCTCGGCCTCCTGCCTGACCCCTGAGTCTGTCTTCTTTCGTATTCCCCTCATCCCTACCCGCATTATTCATATCTCCTCTTTTATAGCTTGATCAGGTCAGAGTGGGTCATTGCCAGGACTGCTTTTGCAGGGCAGTGTTAATTGTCTTGAATTAATAATATTACATAGAAGTGCACATTAAAGTACCCATATCAGAAAACGGAATTTTCCTTCCTTTTTTGTCAAATTATATTTATTGAGCAGTTCACATGTTGTGTGACACTGGAATTTACAGAATAAAATAGTTGCTCTGTTTTTTTTGCTCTGTACATTAATATCACATAGCATAACAAAATATAACAAAACATAACATAATATGATGCAATACCCTCCCACACACCCACAACCCCAGTCCCAGCTGTTCAGCTAGTTCGTCATAATGAGAAGCCAAAAAACTATAACTGCTGGTTATAGCTGCAGAAATGTAGAGAGAGGTGCCCAAATTTTATTGAAAGAGGAGCGTCTGTCACAAAGAGTATATCGTATTCGTTCCAGATGTGATGTGTTTGCAAGGTCATTAAGCCAGAGCTTTAAGGGAGGTGCATCTCTCTTCTTCCAATGAGTGAGATTAAGTTTCTTCGCAATGATAATACAATAGGATATAAAACATCGCTTTGCACTGTCTATTCCCACAGCATCATCAAAGATGCCAAGAATAACTGTTAGTGGATCAGGGTTCAACTGCACACGAAGAATTTGAGACAATAAATGAAAGATGTCCGCCCAAGACTTTTTAACCTTGGGACAAAAAACAAAACTGTGACTTAACGTATCTTCAGCTTGGGAGCATTTCTCACAGATAGGAGAGACCTCAGGGTATATTTTATTTAACCTTTCTCTTGAAAAGTGTCGACTGTGTAAAGCTTTAAATTGAATCAAGCAGTGTCTTGCATTGTAGGAGCATTTATGGATATTCTGCAAACATACATAATTCTTCTTCCCACTTAGATTTGATAGAGGACGAGTTCACAGGGCTCATTGACATTAGATTCTGATAGGTAATTTTCCTTCCTTATTTTAAATGAATTGAGTTTAATGCCTTGTCTATGTTTCAAAATGTATTGTTCACTCCTCAGTCTATACATATGTGGGAACTAAGATGCAAGAGCGGCCCATTTCGAATTTCGCATTTTTGTGATTGCATAAAAAACAATGCATTTACATATGTCCCCCTATTCAGCCTAGAGTAGTTTAGACCCGCCCATTCTTGATAAAGTTAGTGGTTCTGTTCTGACTTGCTTTTCGAATGAGGCACAATACAGGGCGACCAATCAGATCAGAGGTCATTTACATATACGAGTCTCAAAAGTATGGTATTAAAAAAAGGGCACAGTTCTTTTACACCTTAGTCCCTTTCCTGTTTTTTGGGGTTTTTTTTCCTATTTTTTCACCTCTCACTCGGCATCCTTTTGAGCGCCTCCCCATGTTTCCGCTCTCTCTCTCCGTCTCCTTATGTGGCCGGCCCGCACTATCACTTGCAAAAATGTCATGACAGCACCCTGTTGTGTATTCATGAGTGTCACCGGGATGATGTTACCCTTTCAATTCGTCCAGCCTTCCGCCCCCCACCTCGCTCCTTTCCTCCTCCGGCCCTTTGCTCCTGCCTCTTTGCATTGGCATAGCTGAGAAACCCCCCCCCCCCAAACTCAGGCCAGGGCTTCTGGAGCAACATCCAGCGCTTTTGTTTATGTCTTAATGAAAAACGAGAGGTGATAAATATCTTGGCTTGTTTCCTGGTGGACCTTTGGCAGCAGCTGATACAACAGTCCTTAAGTAGCTATAAGGTTCGGCCCCTGCTTCTCTCTCTCTCTCTCTCTCTCTCTCTGTATGCGTGTCTCTCTATCACTTTGTTTTAGACTTCATTACAGGGCCCATTTCCTTGGCATTCCCTCAGTCGCTGTAGCACAATGCCTCTTCCTAGCTCCCCTTCCTTCACTCAGAATATCCCCCCCGCTTTAGACAACGCCCCCTCGTTATGTGATACTAAGAGGTACTTAGAGATCGATTTCATTTTTAATTTGCGTAAGTGGATCTTGTTGGGTCTGTAGCCATTTAGTTTGTTTTTTAAAAAGGCTTTTTTTTTTTTTGTTCGGTCAGTGAATTATGTGACATCTAATGAGTCTTTGTGGCAGTAATTAGAAATAGTTTTTGCACAGAGGACCAAGTTATATTATCTTTCAGCTCCATTTTCTTTGTAAAAGCTGCCAGCATGTTATTATCTAACACCATTTAAGAGAAATTCTGCCAATTTTTAAACATTTGTTTCATAATTAAGCAATTAAGACATAAACAAACTCGTTTAGAGTGGGTTCAGAGTGAAATGCTCCATCCTAGAGAAACCAGAATCAGAACTGTTCACAGTGGTGGTGAATGGAACCAGTGGTCTTGAGTCTAAAGGTCTTGCATTAAATGGTTATGAATGCGCTACCTGATGCCTGAGACGTTGTTTTACCACAGTTTTGAGAAGATCCTGACTTGAAGGCTAAATCATGCTTTTTGAGAGGAAATTTGCACAAGCTAAATTCTATACATTTCAGTGGGGTTCACTGCAATATGCAGTTTCGTATCGCACACCTCCAGCAAATAATTATTTGATTTAATTGAAGAGCAAATTTCTAAAACTCACTCAGTCCACTGCATCTTTACCAGTACTGGTAGACAGAACTATGTTCACAATTTTTATGCAGTTAGCTGTCATTGACTCTATGCTGTGTCATGTTGTAGGATATAAATATTAAACTTGTACATAATTTTGTGACATTGAATATCGATTTTCTTAAAAATTGTTTTTATTTTATTTTGTAAACAAATTTGCCCATACTAAAATGTGCAGGAGTTGCACTTCAGAAACAGGCATTAAAAAATGACAAGTGACTGTAAAATTTCAATTAAATTTTTTTTTTCCTGTAAGAAATGTGGGTGACCAAAGGTGGAAAATTCAGGTCCAAAAAGTAAAAGTCCTCTTCAGGTTGTTGAAGCAAAATCCAGGAGAGGATTTTTACTTTTCCACCTCAGCCAGACATCCCCATTTTCTGACGAAATAATACTTTTTCTTTCATGAACTGCAACACATTTTATACAGTGCAAGATTTTTAATAGTAAATTTCTCTCAATCAATAACTGGAACAAAGATGTACTTTTAAAGTGGCATTCTCGATCAATATTACAATTTCCCTAAAAGTAAAGAAAAAAAATAACCTTTTCTTCCCATGAACTTCCTACTGAACATATGACTTGGGAACATGTGACTACATATTTTATATGGGCCAAAATGTGTTTGGCGGTTAAATAATTTCATGGGACATAACAAGAGGGCACATCTTTTAGAGCTTAAAACAGACAACTTCTAAAAAAGGATGTTTCAAGCATGAGTTAAATAGATTCATACGTGAACAAATAAGTATGAATTGTAATTAATTTATTTTTTTTTAAGTGTCGAAGCATAGTTAGATTATAAATTATTTGGAGGAGTAAAATGGCACCCCCTTCAGGATTCCCCCAGATATGACTGACAGTTGTCTGTCAAATGTAGGTCAGGGTTGGATGCTTTTCACATGTTTTTTTAATGGTCATATTATTTGTTCACATTCATGTTGGTCATGAAATGTATTGTAATGTATTGTTATTATTATTATTAGCCAAATATGTACTTACACTCACTGGCCACTTTATGAGTTCACCTACCTTAAAGACCTACTGTACAGGTGTACAGTTACTGACTGCTGATCACCTGTTGCTTCACAACTTATCAGCTCTCCTCTGGCCCATTAATTATTGGTCACTCTTTGACCACATGACTTCTGTTGATCTGGTGCTTTGGGTAGTAGACAGAGCACAAATGTGACACTGGCTTGTTAGAGTGTGTGGCGCTGGTACAAGTGTATCAGACACTTGTTCTTGGGGGGGGCATTAATGACACTGTTAGGTTAAGAGTGGTCCAGCTCTGTGGTCAGTGTGACTGCAGTTTCTAATTATATGTGCCCTTAAGTGCCAGTAAGGTTCTTTGCATGATATCATAGTATAGCCACTTTTCCCACTTTTCAGTGAATGGTTCTTTGGAGTGTGAAGTTTACAGAACCTCAGTGTAATGTAAATGTTCTTGAAAGAATATTTAATTGGTAAAGAGTTGCTCTATGGCATCTTGTAAAGAACCTTGCTGGCAGCTTCAAATCAGTCCTCAGGGTTTCCCATAAGGGCTGACTGACAAACCCCACCTTGTATTGTCAAGAGTCTAGACCAGAGGACCTTGAATTCAGTTTTCTAGTTAAATTAAATGTTGATGTAAGTCTTTGGCTACCTACCAGGACCAGAGAGTGGATTCATGATGTAGAGTTAAAGACTTACATACCTCCTTTTGCACTGTTCTCAGTGGGAGGTATCAGTGAAGGGTGAAACATAATGTTTCATACCAAGAAAAAAACATGTTGTTTGAGGTCCCTGCTATCTCTTGTCAGACCTGGATTATGCTAATGCCTCCAGCAGAGCCGTGAATTAGGCCAACGCAGCAGGGATTTCAATCAGCCTCAGCATTCACAGAGGGAAAGTGTAAATTCACACCCCGTTATCAAGTAGATGTTCTTCATGTGTTTTTATTTGGGATAATTTCAAGAAACTGTGTAAACTAAGTAAGCTCCCTCTCCAGCAGGTGTTTGGTACCATTCTGAGGCGGAGAGTAAAGGAAACAGATATGGAAGGCAGGGAGACAGACAGAGAAGGCAGAGAGGGAGAGTGTGTGAGAGAGAAATCCCTGTTGCTTACAGCAATTAGAGCAGCTCCCCTCCATCTGTGCATGAAATAACACACTCCAGCTCGCAGGACATTTCAGCCATCAATCAGCATCTTGTTATTCTGTGAGAGTGTGAGTGTGTCTGCTGGTTGGTATAAGGGATGTAATTTATTCTCTGTTAATTAGAGGGCAATCGAAGTAGGTTATGTACACGCGCACACCAAGAGAGATGCAAGACCGCCTGGTGGAATAACTGCCAATTGAAGGACAACATACATAGCCAGCCATCTTCATTAATAAACATTCATGATGGTAGGGAGCAGGGACTTAACAGATGGCAGCACCAAATCAGTTAATCAAATACTGTGACCTTTTGAGCAATTGATGTTTTCGCCCTTTAGCCTTTTTGTTGTTCTACTTTAACCTGCCGTATTCTCCTTTTCTCTCACCAGGCTTGGTAGTTGTGGGGGAGACTGATGTACAGCATATATCCTTGATATCCAACTCCCCCCTCAAGGTGGCGCTCTGAAGGGAGTATGCCCCCCATCTCACCATGCCGCTGCCGTCCTATTGGCTGCTCCGGCACTCTGTGGTCATGTGCTTGCTGCTACACAGCCTGGTGCTGATGACCCTGTGCTTCCACCATGCGGCTACATCCTGCTCAAAGAGTTGCTACTGCTCTGAGAGTGAGGGTCCATTTGGGGGCAAGACCATGCGCTGCAGCAACCTGCACCTCACTGAGATCCCACGGGACATCCCAAACGACACCCGGCGCCTCTATCTGGACTACAACCTGTTAACCAGCATCCCCACCAATGCCTTCCAGGATCTTTCTCTGCTAGCCGAGCTTGATCTGTCCCACAATGAGCTGGCTCTGCTTGAGCCTGGAGCCTTCCGAGGCCTGGGTGCCTCCTTGCAATTCCTGGACCTGTCATCCAACCAACTGGCTACTCTGGACCCTGAAGCTTTTGAAGGCTTGAGGGCTCGATCTAATCTGACAGGCAACCCCTGGCACTGTGACTGTCGGCTGCAGACAGCCCTTCCGCGCCTCGATTTGGAGCCCGTATCTCTCACTGGCATCATTTGTCAAACTTCAGACCCTGAGGACTCTGGTGCCCGAGGTGTGCCCTTCCTGCTGGCCAAAGACCTGGACCTGTGTGTGGTGCTCAAAAAGACCACAGACGTGGCCATGCTAGTGACCATGTTTGGCTGGTTCACGATGGTCATCTCCTACCTGGTGTACTATGTCAGGCATAACCAGGAGGATGCCAGGCGCCACCTGGAGTATCTCAAGTCTCTGCCCAGCAGGCAGGGCAAGTCTGAGGAGTCTTCCACCATCAGCACCGTGGTTTGACAGCAGACCACATGCTCATCACTAAAAGGGGGAAGCTCCTCAGGCACCCAAAGGGCAACAGGCACACTGAGCAAATAGATGCACTAGGCACTAGAGTCTGGCCTAGTAGGGGAGCCAGCCAATAAGCAGATTAATGTCTCTGGAAAGGGCATGCGTGGTGGCCTGCTGATGCTCAGCTAAACAGGCTCCAAGGTTCAGTTTGTCATTGCGGATCAGCCAAAGTAACTAGGCACAACAACTGAACAAGGAATGATGACAACCTCCAGCCCCACTCCTCCATCTTAGGCTCAGGGTGGGGGAGTTGGGTGTCAGGCAGTAAAGATAACTCCTCCTAAGCAGTCCTGGGGATCTACAGGGCAGTGAACAGGATCTCCTTCAGAATGTACACTACAGCAGGAGAATTGCAGGGGCCATCTAATCTGATCTAGCTAAATAATTGATCCGGGAGTGGCCAGGCTTAGAGTCCGCAGTAGCTGAGTGGTCTGTTTGCACTGGATGCTTTTAAAGGAGGAGTTGTTTCGTTCCACGTCATCCCAGCAGTCTTTTTTGGGGAAAGGTCCCCCATTTAGTTGCAAGAGCATGTAGCGTAAAGCACTCTCTTTCTTCCTTCAGGGTATTAACAAGAAAAGTCCTGGTGTGTATCTCTGCAGACTACATCAAAGCTTACAGCAGAGCCTCACACATCGGTCAGTTTTAGGTGTTCTTTATAAATCCATGGCACCCTACTGTGCGAAAAGTCCAAAACCCTTTTTTTCTTTTTTTTCTTTTTTTTTTTACCATATTGTGTTATGATGTGTACTATACCATTTTTTAGGAGAGAAAGTTATGTAAGGACTTCCTTTGTCCTGAGTCACAAACCCAAGAAAGGTAATGATGTTGAAACAAGAAAGAGAGAGACCTGCTGGCACATTATTTTTCTGACCACAGGCTTCCTCAAAGTAAACACCATGGGTGGCAGACGGATGGTGTTAAAAAAATATTCCACTGAAAAATTGTTTGGCTTTTGTGTTACGATGACTTTTATCTAACGACGGCTTTCACACTGTGGAGGTTCCAACATCCAACATGTAACATGTAATTCTGTCATTTTTCAAGTTGTTCTTCAGGGCTATATTTACTACAGTGCTGCTGTACTGGAACAACATGATGTACAAGTCCAAAAGCATCTAGACACCCTTTTCTAACTTGTATAATCTCTGTAGAAAAACGCTCCTAGTATAATGGGACAATCTGACAATCTGAATAGAACAGCCTACGGTCACCAAGCCCATTGCCAAGCATCAAGGCCTATGTGAAGCATAAGCCTAAACTAAGAATCATTTCCAATGATGAACGCTGTGACTAGGCGCTCCAAGACTAGGCTTAATCCATATAAAAAAAATGCATATTATGGTATTGCTTTTAGGATTTAGGAATATTTCATAGATAATGGGTATCATATTCATAATATAATGCCTTTAAGATATAATAAAATCAGTTAATTTTACCAAATGGTTTGTTTCTATTTTTTAACAGGCCCTTACAGTTGACTGCGGGTGTACCTCATTTGCTGCTTGGCATGAAAGAATCGTTCAAAACTAATAAAAATGAAATAAAAGTCTTCTGTAAATCTGCTCTCTGACTGCCTAATGTTCCCTTTGGTGTAATTTTGCTGTAAAACAGAACAGTCCAATCAAAACAAAATGATCCATTTTTTAGAAGAGTAGCAGCACTTGTGAAGCATGAGTTGATTAACTTTAATATCCCCAAGTACCATGATATAAAATATTGTGATCATCCAACACTAACCTGGTGTTACACTGCATGCATAGCACAATAGACATCGAGATGCAACGTGGATAGAACTTGGCTGTCTTGTTAAAGACCACCATGGAGGATTTGCACATAAGTGTCACCCATATGAAATTGTCTTAAACCAGAGCCTGCATAAATTTAAGCCGGCGCTCGAGAGCAGTGGCTTATGAAAGGAATTAATTGAATCGTGCATGACAGCGCTTGCGCTCGTGCTGGGCTCTGTGCGCCTGACTGACCGAGACCTTTACTCTATCTGAAATGAAGACTACTTACACACTATCAGATGTTACAGGGGCACCACTGGTTAAAGCAAACATCTTGACCTTTTTCCAAAGGCAGATCAGAACATAAGCAGAGCTACGCATCACTTTAGGAACCCAGATACTTTTATAGCATGAGGTTCTGAAAAGAGATATCTCCAAATTTGCGCACCCTGATCAACTTAATTTTTTTCAACTTTTGGTGATTTTCAAGGTTTCCTCAAGAAGAATCACTGTTCTGGACATTTGAATGTTGCTACTGATTGAATTTAACAATGAAAAAAACCACATTTTTGGCATACGCTGCATTTTTGTTTTATTTTTATACACCCAAAAAGGCCCCATTCACGTGCGTCCCCCATAGAGGTAAACTTATCTGACAGAAGAAAACCAACAAAACTTGTCAGGTGACCCATGGTGTTCCGTCCGGTTGAAGTTTGGCCCTCTTATGTTGCACCTCCCTGGACTGCACATGACTGCAGACAATAGCCAAAAAATAAACACATCTACAGTTTTGCCCCAAAGTGAGTGGTTTGTGCGTGATTTGGCTCCTTGATTGGCTCCTGTTCTGATGCGAATGGAATGCATGCAGCATCATGTGCGGACAAGGACAAGATCAGGATAGTTTCAACATTAATGCTAACTGAGGTGATTTTCAAATATAATTTAAGGAGGTGGATTTTGTCATGAACTGAGTAATATTAGCTAACATAAAGGTTAACATATCCAAGCTAACTATCCAAGCTGACATTTACATTTATGGCGTTTAGCAGACGTTTGTTTAAAAAGTGATTTCCAGTGCCCAAGTACTACTAGCTAAATTGCAGTGGACAGTAGAATGTGTTCTTCATCTAACATTAATTAAAATGTTCTTTTATGGATGTTGCACTCAATGAAAATGAAAGCAGAGGGACGAAAATTAGATACATTTTGGGAGCCTTAGATCAAGTGATAGAAGTACTGAAAGCGACAGGGGGCAGGGAACACTTCTGCTTCTGAAGAAAGTGAGAAAGGAGCAGGTGAAGAGCCAGATGCAGCCAAAGAACGTGGCAGTGAAAAATCAAATGCAGGTTAGTCAGAAGCGAAGGAAATGTTACTGTCAAAGAGAGTGAGAATGAGAATGAAGATAGTGAGTGAGAGCCAGAGGGTTACAGGTTACCCTCCAGATATGTGGTTTTTAGTCTAGCCTAGGTTTTAGTTAAAAGGTAAAATGTAGAATTGTCAATATATAATTTCATCACCTCTGCTTAAATCTATTTTATCTGTTAAAGTGAAACAATGTAGGTTTAAAATACATTATATGTTCAAAAGTATTTGGACACTTGATTATTACACCAACAGAGACTTTCATGATATTTCGTTAAAATACACAGACTTTAAAATGGACTTGGTCCCCCTTTGCAGCTTCCTCTCTTCTTCCACAAGATTTCACAAGATTTTGGAGAGTTTCTGGGGAATTTGTGCTCATTCATCCTGTTGTGCATTTATGTGGTCAAGTACTGATGGGCACTGGGGCATAGTCATGTTGGAATAGAAAATGTTCTTCCCCAGACTTTGTCCACAAAGTTGGATGCATGGCTTTGTCAAAAATGTCTTGGTATTTTGAAGCATTAAGATTGTCCTTCACTAGAAGTAAGGCCTCACCCAAACCCAGGCATGTCCCAATACTTTTGTCCATATAGTGTATATTGGATGAAGCAAAATTTTATCGAACTGGATTGTCATAATACATGATAAGTAGAATTACAATTAAGATATACTACCAAGAAAAATATCTGATGCATTACGGGTATTTCCAAGTCCAGAGGTGACCCTCCAGTGCAACCACACCTAAAAATTGTCCCCGAGACACTTCATGGAGATCGAAAGAGGAGCTTCAAGAGTGAGTGGTCTGCAGTCCACCCCTGGTTACTCCATAAGCACAGACTCTGTTTTCCACTATGCTTGTAGGCATCTAGTCTTTTTGGACACATTTAACTTTTAAAGTCAACTTTTAAAGTTTTTCAAACTAGAAAAAACCTTACATATACAGATGGAGATTTTGTTGAACATAACAGATCTGAGCATCACAAGGATGCAGTGCTGGCATGAAAAAATGCCAGAAATAACCAAGAGTCACTAATGGTAAATTTAAACAAAGAGTACAACAAAACTTTTAGAAATACTGTAACAGGGAGTACATAAAAACTCTTGCTGAAGTGGCGCTGTGCACTGCAACTTAGAACCTTGCCCAGAGGGGGCATCATGAATCTGTGGACTTAGTCAGAAAATTTCTTGGGACTATTGGAGCTGATAGCAAACCTTGACCCAAATATTTCGAACAACGCAGTGGAGCTTGGAATTCAAAATACATTATATGCACAAAAGTATTAGGACACACCTCTTATTATTGAATTCTGGTGGCCTCTTACTTCCAGTGAAGGGGAATCTTAATGCTCCAGCATACCAAGACATTTTGGACAACACCATGCTTTCAACTTTGTGGGCACAGTTTGGGGAAGAACATTTTCTATTCCAGCATGACTGTGCCCCAGTGCACAAAACAAGCTCCATAAAGACATGGCTGGGTGAGTTTGGTGTGGAAGAACTTGACTGGCCTGCACAGAGCCCTGACCTCAACCTCATCCAACACCTTTGGGATGAACTGGAACAGTGATTGCGAGCCTGGCCTTCTCATCCTCCAGTGTCTGATCTCATAAATGCTGTACAGAATGAATGAGCTCAAATTCCCACAGAAACTCCAAAATCTTGTGGAAGGTATTCCAAGAAGAGTGGAAGCTGTTATAACTGCAAAAGGGGGACCAACTCTATATTAAAGTCTATGTATTCGAACGCAATGTCATTACAGTCGCTGTTGGTGTAACGGTCAGGCGTCCCGAGTACTTTTGTCCATATAGTGTACACAAGCCCTGAGAAACAAAATGAGATTCTAAGATGTTTAGCTGATATGGTGCAATAATAAAAAAGTTCAAGGAAAACGATGCCATTAGCATATTAGTAGATAAGATCTTAAAAAGATGGAACAAATATCTTTGGAACAAACGGTATGATCAGTGAAAGCTTTTTGCAGTTTGAGGAAGTGGAATGGTTAGGCGCTGACGGTTTCACACGAAAGATCATTAATCTTATAGAAAGATTTGGTCTGGAATACAAGAGGAATTGGTTTGGCCTAGCATATGATGGTAATGAAGTCACGAGTCGGAAGCACAGTGGTGTGCAGACACGAGTAGAGCAGGCTGAGTGCATCCTTTCCCTACTACAAAAACTCTCTAGATCTGTGGTGCACCACAAATTGCAGCAAGTGCAACGAGAAATGTATTCAGATGTGCCAAGAGAGGTGCAACACTTGAGCGGTACACGGTGGGCTTGCAGACATACTCCAGTCTTCTTCACTTGATTGGCTAAAGCTGCAGGACTTAAGGAGGCACTAATTAGGACTATTAAAAGTTACGAGTGAACAGGTGTTTGATGATTTGCGGAAACCTGCTGCTGAGCACAAACTGCTCCAAAACGAAAGACAAAACCAAGCTCTATCCACAGTGGGGAGACAAGCAACAGAGAGTAAAGACGATGTCAGGACAGGGATCTTCTACCAGATTTTGGACAGGACGCCACACTGAGCTTAGAGATTTTCACCACAAAACTGTGTCATAATGAGAGGAATACAAGCTCTTAACCCAACTAGTAAAACGTTCTGTGACAAGGATACCTTATTAGTGTTTTATTTTTATAGCTGAGTTTGGCACCTTTTTCTCCACCTAGAGTTTTTGAAATACGAGCACAGTTACAATGTCAAAACGTCCATTAATGTCCCCTGCAGTACATAACTTTTTAATCAGTCGATCAGGGGCCGAGTACTAATCGTTTCAAAAATCTATTTTTCTGGTCGAGTGAATGAGGAGAGAGAGGGGATGGGCGAGACACCTTTAAAATGTGTGTCAGAGAGAGAGAGTCTGAGATGTCACAGCTATGGAGGCCAGGGAAGGACAAAACACTATAGTGGCAGAGTGCCTGGCACCGAATCCATGCTAGTTCCGACTGCTAGTTCGAATCCATGGTGCAAGCAAATTTTTTTTAAACATGCACTTTTTTTGCCCATAAAACCATAGTTTGTGTGTCTCCAAACACCGGATTTATTGTAACCATGCAATCACACTTTGCATTTCAGACCTTGCTTTCTTGTGGAAATCCATTTAGTTTGCATTTACAAAACTACAAGGGTGTGATCTTGAACCATAACAAGTCAAAAGTATTTTGGATCGAAAAATAAGAGGGCTTGGGAAGCATGTGACCAGTGGTGGGTGTGTAGTCTAGGTTTAATGATTCAGAAGTATTTATTTTTAGATTCATAATTAGCTGTTATACTAAAACTACAATGTTGGCCATTAGTCTTTTATAAGCAGATTAATATGCATTGTCTGCATTACCTGTCTGCATACGTATTCTTGCAGTGTTAGATCAGTTGTGCAGGTAGCATGAGTATAGATTTCTCATCTGCACAAAGTCATTCCATGATCTTTGGTGATAAACATGGAGTCTGTCTATTGCCATTATTATACTCGCTACATAAATTTTGCATAAAGTTTTACAGTAATCTGTCAAAAGCAACCCCCAAAGGAAAAGTGCTGGCCCCTGAGTATAGCTCCCCAGAATTCCAAGAATTATCATTTTTCATTACTGTTGTTATCATTTTGTACTTTTTAGTATTTACATGCTTTATGTTTAGAGACAAAAATCTAACATGCAAAAAAGTGCACATTTCATTAAAGAGGCTGTAACACAAAATGAAACAGTTTGGTACCATGGTGCGGTTCCAGAGAACATTTCTGTTTTCTACCAAGAGACGTCTTGCTGAGGAAACTCCTTCTGTGCTGGCACAGTGATTTTCACACCCAAGGCGACCGCACACTCACACTCTCTCTCACAAACACACACACATACACACACACACACACACACACACACACACTGGCTTGGAGCTGAGTATAAAGCTGTTAAAGTCATCTTGAAAATTTGTTAACTCGGTGCAAACATAGACACAATAGACCATCTGATAAGGATTGCAGAGGAGATGACTTGTGGAGGCGCCAGGTCACTGAACACACATGGATTTTGACTGGGGTCATTTTCAGCGCTGCAGTTTAAAAAGCACTTATTTTAGTAAATATGATGAAGTATTAATGCCTCTTGTTTTTAACACTGTTGACACATTTTCCTAGTTGGACCCTTTTGTAGTAGTCCAGGCTGAAGGCCAGCTGCTTGCGCACTGTTGATCCGACTCCCTGACTGGAGCCCTCTCCTTCACATACAGCTTTTATAAGGCAAGTTCTCTTCATGGTTTTCTTGCTAAATGTTATTTATTATTTTTTAAAATGTATTTATCACCACATGGGAAGTGTCATTCACAAGCATACCACTCCAGCAACACCAGGGACTCAGGAGCCTGCACTGGACCACACTCATAGGAGGCCTGTGGATAAATCAATAAGCAGCAAACTAAGAAAAGCAACAGGGGAAAGATCCAGTTACCATCGAGAGTCTTCAGGAGATGTATGAACAAGAATGAAAGCTGCAATCAAGGACTGACTATACCAAGGACTAACTATATATATTGTGTATTGTGTACACTTATGGACTTTATATATCATATAGACACTCATTGAGTGAATATATGATAATAATATATGACATATACACACAGTGTTTATGATATATACTCCGAAGGCTACATGGAGTCATAGCAACAGTGTGCAAGCAGCAGGGCCTGGACCATTACAGATAGTTGGAAGGGTTAAACTAGGAAAATGTATTTAATGGTTCTCATGTTCAGGTTTACGTTTACGTTTACACTCTTCCTATCCAGAGCAATGTACATCAGTGTTTAAGTAGTCCACATCTGTTCTTCATACCTGTAAAGCTAAACTTAAATCAACATCTGCTTTTAACCGAGTTACTGCCAGCTAAGTTATATAAACCCTGTCAAAAGAAAAATGTCAGAGGTTAATACACAAGTAAGGAAAAACAGTTGGGAGGGTTAGTGCCCGAGGTTTTTATATATATATATATATATATAGGAGAAGATGTATAAGAGATAAGCAAGAGGACTGGTTAGTCACCAAGGTGTTCCTTGAAGAGGTGGGTCTTCAGACGACGCTTGAAGACGCTTCATGATTACATGAAATGATGCGTGAATATTTCCTGCAGGCACGTGGATGCAAATGCCTGAAAAGTTGAATCTAGATGACTGAAGACTCATACACAAAGCAGTCTTTGAAACAAAGGTGCTACAACAGGGTTCTTTGTGCAATGTGTGAAAAACCTTTTAAAAGACTGTATACCAATTATGTGTAGGATCTTTAATCTCTTCACATACCCACTAACAACACTGGTTCCCTATTGAACCATTCACTGAAATGTTTTGTAGACAATCAAATGTGGTTCCTCTGTGTCAGAAAAAATGAGGAATCCATAAATTAAGACATTGGTGTGAGAGTCCAGTGGGGAGTGGCATTTATTGATTCTGGGTTTACTCTGATTCTATTATTATGGGGAGCCAGGGACAGATGGAAATTAGGCCAGGTATTAGAATCTTAAACAGAAATCAGTGGGTTTTTTAACAGCACTAGAAGACCACTGAAATCTTGCATTTACCAAACATTTCGAATAATAATGAGACCAGTTTTGCACTTCATTCAGCATGAAATGACCTCACTGAGCGATATCTTCCCATGATAGTGGGAGGTGGTGGAAGAAGGAGGTGGAATATATTATTATTGGTTGATGTTATTTTTCCTTACAGCCTGGTGCACAGTGACTTCATCAAAGCTCCTTTTAGAGACAGGGTGAAGGTCAAGCAGCAGAAGACAGAACCATGTCTAGACTAGTTACTGAACTTTACTTCTGTATCTAGAAAAATGTAATGAATCAAACCGAATTCATTTTGTGGATCCTTACTCCCTCCCCGGTGTTAGTGAATGTTAATCTTCTTCTTCTACTTTCAGCTGCTCCCGATTAGGGGTCTCCACAGCAGATCAACTGTCTCCATTTCCTTCTATCCTCTGTATCTTCCTCTCAACCTCAACTGCCTGCCTCCCTCACCACATCCATAACCCTCCTACTAGGCCTTCCTCTTCTCCTCTTCCCTGCAGCTCCACCCCCAGCATAATTCTCCCAGCATGTTAGTGCATGTAAATGCATTACAAAAAGTAATTGCTCTAATCAGATTTCCAGATGACCTTCTTCTGCATCTTTGAACCTGTTATGTAGGTTAAAGCCCAGAGTCTGCCTTATAAAGTCAGTCACTAGTGGCCCTGACTGCCTGTGAACTCACTCTTGTCTCATGTCTGCTCATCTAGCCGACACCGAGAGAAAGTGCTGGCTGCTGAAGGGTCACACACTAATGCATTTTTATGCAGTCTCCAGGGAGGGAGCCTTTTACCGTGACTAAATTTGCTCCGTTTTACCCTCCCGCCGCTCTCCATAGCAACCCCTGGAGCTGACAGGCATTGGCGGATGATAATCTGGGTCACGGCATCTGGCTCTGACAGCCGTGCTGCTCCTTTCCACGAATGGATGCAGCGTTGCCTTTGCGTTTGGCAGTCTTTTTGCCATCACTAAATGTCCCGCCAATTACACCTGCCTCGAGTGTGATGAGCCTGACTTTTCAAGCAGACTGGAACTCCTCACACATGGCACCTTGTCATCTCTGCTTCAAAAAAATAAGACGTGTCATACTCTTCCTGAGGAGGCTAATTAACTGTCATGTAAAGGTTTGTTTTTTTTCCCCGTTGAAAAGGCACTGTTAAATTGCAGGTCTGTCCTCAGCAGGAACTTCTGGCAGCCACTGTTCTGGAAGACATGAGAAACCTTGTATCCAGCCATCCTTTGGCTGCCAGCCACCAATTCCGTTTCCCAGACTACAGACCTAGAGCCCGTGAGCCAAGACCAGCCGTCTGCCCTCCTGGGTCTCCCTGACGGAGAGATTCCCTCAGCCAGAAATGGAGCCTCTCCCAACAAACCCGTTGGCTATGACCGTCTGGCAAAGCCATTCTAATGGGAATCAGAAACTCAAGCAGCAGAGGAACGAAACATGACCTAGTCTAGCTGTGCTCGAAAGAGAACTGGTTCTGTACACCGGGCCACGCAAGTAAAGCTAAGTGCTTGTGTATCAATTAGAGATTACTTAGGATATGCTAAATGAAGGCAATGGGACATAATTGGGGGGAAGAATGAATCTTGAATGAGGTTCAGGATGATAGGGCAGACAGTGTCTGCTTGCGCGTGAATATGCATTGAAGCGCAACAGAGTTAAAACACTAGGCTGAGACCTGACCTTTTAGAGGAGAGAGAGAATTTTTCATTCAGGGTACTTTAGTGCATCAGTGCATTTTTATAATGCTAGGAAATAGGACTGTGCAAAATTATAATTACTGTTATTGTGACAAATGGATGTCCAAGACTCCTTGATGGGCACAGTTACCAAAGGCTAGCCTGTCTGGTCTGATGCCCACAGAAGAGCTACTCTAGCACAAATTGCTGAAAAAGTGAATGCTAGTAATGATAGAAAGGTGTCAGAACATGGTGTATGGGGCTGTGTATCCCCAGTCTGGTTAGAGTGCCCATGTCCTGAAACTTGAGTGTCCTGAAACTGTTTAATCAAATTGTAAGTCGAGACATAGAGCCCTGCGCCGCCCCCAAAGTGCTTTACAGCATACATGCTTTTCTTGATGGGTTATAAAAATGCTGCAATGACTCCCAGCTCTCATCTTCAGGCGTCGGTGACCCCAGAATCGCTAAAGACACAAGAGATTGGTCCTCAAATCTGAGCTGCTTTGATCGAGTCAGACGCACATGAAATGACACTTTAATGCCTCTCCACAATATCAGGCCATTTACGAAACAACAGCACTGAGTGCACCAGATGAAGATTGTCGCTGCTGCCATCGCCCACTTTAAAGAGCATAATGTGCAAACAAATAATTAAACAATGATGTGGCCCAATAACCTCCGCAGCCGCCAGTTTGTTGGGAATGAGGCTACAGGGGAAATGACAAATGGCTTTCATAACTAAGATGATCATCCAGGGATATGCTGACTTCACTTAGAATGAAAGCAGCTCAGTTGTAAAAATGAAGAGACACAAATCACATCACAAGGAGTTTCGGGTCCCTGGGTTTCTCTTGAAGTCTTAACAGCCACATTAACAAAAGCATGCTGCGACTTAATGGAAGCTATTTCTCTCTGCTACCACCCAGGCACTCTGATGAAAATGTGGATTCTGTCCCTTTGTTAGAAGGATTTAGATTCCTTGGTCCTTAGTCCCCTTTTTGCAGAAAGAAATAAAATAACATACATAAAAAAAACATGTTTGTCAACATCAGAACAAACAGAAAAAACATTGAAAATGCGGAATTGATTGAAAATATACTTCAGTATTCAAGCAAGTAATGAATTCTGTACAATTTTGAAAAATTGCTATCATTTTAAAAATGGTGCAACTGTCTAAGCGAAGACTTCATCAGTGGGGTGTTTGGTCCCTGTCCTAGTCAGCGGAGCGACAGTCTTTGCTCCCACCTTCAGGCCAAAACTCCCCACATCAAACGATGTCCCATTTGGAAGGGTGGGTCCTCACCAAAAATAACTGTGGTATCAGTGGGACCCGAACGCATGACCTCCTGTTGATAAGGCTGTTAGAAAGAATGAATAGATCCACATTTTTGGAACTCTCTGAACACAGGACACACCCCTCTGAGTAACCGCACCTTTTTGTTCCTTTTTTGACAAGCGTATATGCTGTTTAACTGCTAAATCATCGTGACTTGATTAGGAATCCTGATGAAGCTCTCTGTGACCACATGCCAGAGAGGAGGATGACCTGGACATTAAGACATTGAGGTCAAGTTAAACTGATAGTTCAGAAGAACATCAGATGTACACAGTTTTCCACCTCAGATAGTGTCGGTCAGGTTTGGAAAACAAATTTTGCTTCTTTAATTTAGAACTGGAGCTACAGGGCTAACAAAGTTAGTAGAAGTCAGTAGTCTGTACAAATCTTTACAATTTGGGTGACTATTGACTACTAGTGCTTGTTAGCAGTGTTAGCCTCATTGCTAAAGTTCTCAATCGGTCGAACACATCTGGGGTCAGTGGACAAATTGTGTGAGCTTGATTTTCTGTATTGTTTACTGTACTGTATTGTGTAACATTGGTTACTGTACTGTACTCAGACGTTACACATTTACTGAGATACCTGAGATAACTGAGATAACTGTGCATTTAGGTGTTCAGCAGTTAAGAAATGTGTCTAGATAGATGTGGCCAATTGGTCAGGCCTTCATGAGCTGGACTAAAATCCTACTGTGTCAGATTGATATAATGAGGAAGAGGAATTAACCAATCATGTTCTGGTGTATAGTGGATGGGACCTGTTTCATGAGGGGAAAACATTCTATAGGTTCTTGATACAGCACTGACTATAGAACCATAGTGTAAACAGGTTTCAGCCAACAGTTAGAAATGTGAGCAGCAGCAGCTCTAGGGCAGGACTCTCTGTAAAACTGCAACACACTAGCTCTAATCTGCGTTAAGATAAAACATTTTTTACATGCCAAACACACCTGCATATAGTACTTTTCATTTTTTTAAACGCATACATTTAGTTTTTATGAATCAGCATCAGCTCAGTCCTAATATACCGATATTAAGGGTGATTTTGACATTTATGGCCCAAACTGAAAGGCCAGCTCTGAAACCACTGGTAATTGGTGTTTCCATTTTTGGTGAATCTGCAAAAAGTGACAATATCACATGCACATGCAAAAAACATCCTCCAGTCATTGCCTGCAAGGTCAGGACAGGACAGGCTCAGCAAATGTGACCATTGACCATCCAAGACGTGCGCCACACCTTTTTCCATGCCCGATTAAAGCTGCTCAAGCTGCTTGGAAAGCTTTGTGTCGCGGGGTTGGAATTGTTCTGCGGTGAAAGAAAGAGTCATTTTGCCGCTGTTGAGGAGTTCCGCCGCAGGGGCCTCTGAACTTAAACGGCACTGCTGTACCCGCAGCCTGTCACAGCACAGCAGGGCAAGGGAGCCTAAAACAAAAAGAGCCGCATGTGACAAGCGAGAGGTTCAGTGCTGCTGAAATATAGATGGTAAGCCTTCCCTTACTGACATCTCACTCTCTCTCTTTCTTTATCACACACACACAGACACAAACACACACACACACACACTGGAACACACATGGTGAGCCATTCAGGAGCAGAGGGAGTCAGAAGAGTGCATGAACTGCATGAATAACTACGACACAGGAATGTGCGACTGCACGGCCCAAGGCAAGCAGTCTCACTCACATACACAAGTGTGTTTCTGTGTATAATGCACCTCTTAACCCGAGCTTAACTTCACCTCTCACGCACAAATCCCTAACTCAACTTTAAGCCTAAAGGAAACAAGTGTAACAAACGCTGCATCTTTAGTTTAGAACTGGAGCTATGAGGCTACCGTTGCTTCCACTAGAAGTCAATATCCACTAAAATCTCTTTTTTTAAATTCTTTTTTTAAACAAAAAGCTCTTTATTAAGGTGGAACAGACACAGAAGATGTGGTTTAGGACACAGTATGTCTTACTGTGCCCTGACTAACGTTGGCAACACTGGACATCAGTAGTCACCAAAATGTTTTCTGCACACTCTTAAACTACATCCAGCTCTCAGTCAAGGTGGAGGAGACATGTGGGTGTGGTTTAGGGCAAAGTATGAGCTGTAGAAATGGTTTGAGAGAAGTTTTGCGGCGGTATTTACAGAGGAGATTTGGTGATCTCTAGTGATAGCAGTGTTCACCTTGTAGCTCCAATACATAATCCAAAATTTGACTCTTTGCAGTAGTTTTTAACTAAAGTGACGAAAGTTTTAATCAAACTGGGAACATTAGGATGGGAACATCAAAAACGTAGCCCACACACACACAGACACACACACACACAATCTCAAACACACAGGTATTACATGTACATCTTGTAGTTGTGGCCAAGAAACATTAGTCTCTGATCCAGACAGCTCAATGAAACAGTAAACTGAAAGGCCCTGTCCTTCAGTTCGTAAGTGTGTGTGTGTGTGTGTGTGTGTGTGTGTGTGTACGTGTATGGCGTAGGGGACTATTATGGCAAGTAACATTACACCCTTCTACTAAATACACACCTGTTGCATCAGTTTCATTTACATTTTAGGCCAGCTCACCTTGCACAGCAGAGGGAGTAGAGTTTAAAAGCTGAGGCCGTGTGTGTGTGTGTGTGTGTGTGTGTGCGTGTGTGTGTGTGTGTGTGTGTGTGTGTGTGTGTGGGTGTCTGACACTTGGCTGAGGGTTGTATAACAGTGAATGGCTATTAGAATGCATGCTCTGGTCAACATGTCTCTTTTTTTGTTTCTTTCTCTCTCTTTCTCTCTCTCTCTCATACACACACGCGCACGCACACACACACACACACATACACACACACACACACACACACACACACACACACTTTTCCACCCCTCACACACATGGCTGATCGCAATTATAGCCTTCAAAGGTCTCTTGAAGTCTTTGGATTTATGAGGTCGCATTCTTGATGAGCCAATTTGTTTTGACCACAGAAGCGACAGACAAGTGCCTGGTGGTCACAACTAAAAAATAGAAGGACACGCTTTACAGACGGCTGCCAAGAAGAAGAAAATGTAGTGATATAGGAGTCTGACCTTTCACGTGTACACACTACACTTTACTTTTGAATCATTTATAGGAGTTTGTACTGAAATGAAAAATGCAGTGGTCCCGCAGCAGTGGCGGGTCCCTGCTGACCGTGGTCTGAGGAAGGACGAACTGGCAACAGGAGCATGGGTGCCTAAGGCTCAGTGATTCACAAGGACAATGAAGGGAACAGAGGGGCTACTGTGGCAGAGTCCCCAACATTTAATGATGGGTTAGTGCCTGTGGTAACCTCTATCCTTCACCAGAAGTGCTTAGAAGGGCACAAGAGCATCAGAAATGGACCATGGAGCAACTGAAGAAGATGCCTTGAGTACTGTATTTGCATGGATGTTACTTTAATATGTACCGTTTACATAAACATCGTTGCAGACCAAGTACACCCCTCCCTAGTGGCCTCTTCCCACAGAATAATGAGTCCTGCCACACTGCAAACATTGTAACGTGGCCATTTTTGTCATGCGTGAACACACCACACCACAGCACAGCACACAGTGTGAACCAAATACTTCTCTGAATTTAACCCATTCACCAAGTGAAGTAGGGGGCAGCCAGCGACACTGGTCCTATGGGGCGGTGTGCGAGAACAATACTTTGCTCGGGGGTATTTCAGTGGTGCCACTGATGTACCCATGACCTTCCAGTCGGAGGAGTCTTCCAGTCTCTCCTCCAGCCTGAGAGTCTGTGGCACTGGATAGACCAGTCAGACCTTTTAAGTTTTAAAATATAGGGTATGAAATGCGTGATGCTCGACACTTCTGTATTTTCTTGTCTTTGTAATGCTTGTCCAACCTGGCAACAGTAGCTATGAAAAAAATCATAGGTCACCGGGAGCTTCGCTGGTGCCTCAGCCTGTGCTCAGTCTGGCCAGGAGCCTGAGTGGGAGTGGTGGTCCAGATCCAGGGTGCTGGGGTCGTCAGGCTGGGCGTTTGTCCATTCGTGTGTCGGACGCTCTCCCTCGCGCTTATATCTGTAACACACGTGGATGTTGGTTGCCATAGAAACCTCTGGTCCTCCTTGCTATTATCTCTCCATCGCTGTGTCTTTTGAAGGGAAACCATGTCTGAAGTGTTACATAACAATATAACACACACACACACACACACGCGCAGATGTCATAGCGACCGAGCAGAAGGCAGTAGCATCAGGTGGGCTGAATTTGTCATGGTTTCCTCATGCCACACACGCACACACACACACACACACACACACAGATGTTTGATGTGCACAGCATCTAACTGGCTGATCTAGAACCGATATAATAAAATTCACTCGGACACACACACACGTTCACACCCCCACACACAGTGTTTACTATTTTCTGCCGTTATTAAATTCTGCTCTGTTTCATCAAAGGTTGACCAAATGTCTCCATTTCAGCTGTGGGCACACAGTCAGACTGAACACGGTGCTCCTGTAATACAGCGGCCATGTAGAGCGTTAAATATAGATCATATTAACAGAAACATATGAATACATTTTTTATTATTATATCTTATACACTCTTTAACCCTTTTTCACACTAGCCATAAATACAGTTCCATCCTAGCTTGGCGACCTTTCAATCATGTTTAAATAATTTTTACATTACAGTTTGAATTCTTTATGATTTTGAGACCACATCATGGAAAACCAAAGTGTCCAAACCAAACCAAATGTATCATTACTGTTATTGTAAATACTTGTATTTAATCAAATAAATATAATACATGTAAAATAACCATACAAATAGAACAGAACATTGAAATTCCTCACCTAGACATCCTGTACTTCCTTTTCCTTCAGATTCAATCTGATGTAACACACAAACTAATCACTGATGTGCTCATCTTGCTTTCATACAAAGTAATCGTTCCATGAATCATTTCCTTTTAAAAGGAAATTTCTGACATGGACCATTACATCATGGAAACTGCACATGGATGTGCGTATCGCAATCAGGACGGATGTGATTGGTTCATCATCATTGTGTTGATAGAGTGGAGTCAACCTCCGGGTGTCCTGCTGACCTCCACAATGACCAAGCACTCAGACCAAACCTCTTCATTTCCTCGGAGGAGGAGAGTGATGCCACATCGACAGCATCCCACTGTAAAGTTCAACCAGTGTGGTCGTAGGTTCAAATTCATATTGCGAGTGGCACCACTGAGGTACCCTTGAACAAGGTAGAGTCCCCACACACTGCTCCCAGGTACTGTGTCACTGCCTGCCCGCTGCTTCACTTGGTGAATGGGTTAAATGCAGAGGAAGAATTTTACACTGTTCACACTGTGTGCTGTGCACACGTGACTATAAGGGCCACTTTACTTTACTTTACTCTACTTATTCACCTGGCTGCGATCAGCACCACAATCATGAAAGATGAGCCACTTCTACAGCTTCTTCAGATTTTTTTGATGATGACATTGGTGCCAGGCCAAAATAATAGTCATCAATAATATAATAATAATAATATAATTACATTAATGAATTTTTGAACAGCACAAACGTGCATTTAACCCATTCACCCAAGTGATGCAGCAGGCATCCACCGACTCGGCACCCAGGGAGCAGTGTGTACTTTGCTCAAGGATATCTCAGTGGAGCCACTGGTAGTTCTGGGATTCGAACCCATATCCCTCCAATCACAGGGACAATTCCCTAACCACCAGGCCACCACCTAACTTCTTCCACATATATGAGATTTGCATACATTTCTGTATCAAAAACAGTCCTTAATTCATTTCTCCATCATTTTTCCTCTCTTTATTCCCCTGACTGAAACAGTACTGCATGTTTAACACAGTTGTTTCCAAGTGAGCCACTCTGACCATATCCCTTTTACATCTAGGCACAGCACAAGCCGACTTGTTTAATTCTAAGAAGGGCTGTTTTCATACAGATATCATTAGCAGGAAAAGTAAAATGCAAGAAAAATGTATGATGTGGGTCCTTCATGTTATTTAGTAAGTGCTGTGGAAGGGAAATAAGTGATGTAGATTATTACAGTAAGGAAGCCAAACACAGGCCCATAGCAGCTTCAAGAGGTCCATGCTGTCAATTTTTTCCTCGCCACCAGAGGTCAGTGTTAAGGTGACAGTTGCTCTGAAAGTTACAGTAAAACATGGGTTTACTCAGATACAAATGAATTACAAAGCCGCTCTCCCAGTCTTTTTGCACAAATCAGATGGACTGCTGTTTAAAACAGGATCACAGGCTCAAATGATCTCTGTTTCCAGTAAGGAAGCACTTTGAGGAAATGAGGTTATTACTTTGCTGAGACAAAATTCCACAGTTAAGAAGCCCTTACAGCCAGGAAGAATTCCAGCTCCGTGGTGGCCTTCATAGAAAATCTGGTCCAGGTTGATCAAATCAGTGCTCTGTGGGAGCTTTTGTGCTTTTGGGTTTTGTCAGCAAGACCTGAAAATAAAGAAGACTCAAAACTCAATATTATCTTCTTAATATTGTTGTGTGTGTACAAATCTATCTATCTATCTATCTATCTATCTATCTATCTATCTGCTCATTTGGATCAAGATCTGGAGAATCTGGAGGTCCAATCAACGGTTTGTTCCTCAAACCGTTGCCGAACCATGTTTGCAGTGCGGCGTTGTCCTGCTGAAAGACACACCTGCTATTAGGGAATACTGAAACCATGAAGGGGTGTAAAAGGTTCACAACTTTGTTTAGGTAGGTGGAACATGTCAAAGTAACACCCACAGGAATGCAGGACCCAAGGTTTCCCAGAAGAACATTGCCCAGAGCAAATAGATAAGCAATGTACATGCACCTGCGCTTCCGCATGAGGTAAAAAGAAAAAGAAAAGATTAATCAGTCCAGCCCTCCTTCTTCCATTGCTCCATGATCCAGGGCTGATGATCATGTGCCCATTGGGGGTTCTTTCAGTGTTGAACATGGGTCAGCATGATGAGCAAGCTGTGATGCACTGTGTGTTCAGACACCTTTTTATCAG
>JBBPCX010000114.1:30540226-30556602 GCA_037974365.1 Hydrocynus forskahlii | reverse complement strand
CATATAAACACACACCCACACACACACACTTCATTTGTAAAGCCTGCTTCCAATGATGCATATCTCAAAAAAGATGTAAAAACTTGGTCTTTAATACATTTTAGAACAAAACCCTTCATTTCAATAAATACGAGAACCAAATATTAATTCATGATTTATTAAGTATAAAACAGCACAATATACAAAAATGAACCAGTTGTTAGTTTTGCCTTCTGGTTGACGGTAAATACCACTTGATGTTGCCAAAAATACATGACACTCTTCACAAGTGTGACCACATCCTTCAAATCAGACGCCACAGCTTTAGCACTGTCATGGGTGTTATGATGAAGGACATGCATTTCTTCCTGGAAACCCCTCTTACATGCCAAGTTCAGTTATTCAAACAAGAGTCGGATCAGCTCCGGCTAATATCTCGGCAGCTCAAAGGCCCAAACTGGGGATGCCAACAGTATGCGATGTGAACACAAAATGTCTAAATAAAAGGTACAGAAATGTTGCGGTGAAGTCTTCGGGGGAGGAACTGAATTATGAACTGCAAGAAGTGAGTTCTGGAACACATGTGGGCAGTTCTACTAAACGCTGGCCACGTCGGAACCCCTGCGGGGGACACCCTGGTGACACCACTGTGATAAGGCCTGAAGGTTAGCACGATGGTGAAGTGAGGAAGACTGGGGCCGTTTGTGAAGGTGTGGGTGGGTACTACAAGGCCGCGATGGCTTTGGCTGCCACTCTTCTGCCCAGAGGAAGAGTCAGATCTGTGATCGACAGGACAACTTTAGGTTTAGCCAACGAATGCAGCTTCATCAGCTCAGACACCTGCGGAAGGCAAACACAAACAGAACTTAGCCCTTTGCCTACTCATTTTAATGAATTTACAGAGAATTCGGCAGAGAAATAATGCTGCATTTCTGATTTTTTAATTATATTACATTCGATTCAGCCATTAATTACATTAATATTTATAATGCTTTTTCTCTCCAACTACACACACACACACACACACACACACACACATATATATATATATATATATATATATATATATATACATACATACACACACACAGCGCGAACAGAGTGAAGTTCTTTCTCTGCATGCAATCCATTCACCAAGTGAAGCAGCAGACAATGGTGCCTGGGGAGCAGTGTGTGGAGACGTTACAGTGGCACCACTGAAAGTCCTGGGATTTAAACCCATGACCTTCCGATCACAGAGACAATTCTCTAAGCACCAGGCCACCAGCTACCAGCTGCCGCGGTTTGAAACTAAGTTTGCAGGGGCTTTCAATAATAAGTAGGCTGGTGCAGCAGTAAACATGAAAAAAAACATGTGAACCTCAGTCCTGCCTTGAATAAACTGTGCAAGCTTCTTTGCATTCCCGTAACTGTTTATCAGCCGAGTGTGTGTGTGTGTGGGGTAACTCTCTTACCATAGTGAAGGGCATGAACTGCAGAATGCTGCCACGGCTGCCCTGCTCTGAACACTCCACGCACTCTTCGACGAAGCTCTGCACAAACTGAGTGTGAGGACCTGCCGTCTTGGACCCCAGGATAGAGGAGATCAGAAGGAACAGATTGGCTACAGGGAGAGAAGGAACGAGAATCAGATGCTGGACAGATTGTTCCAGATTTTTCAGTAATATAAAAGTAAACTCAAAAGTTATGGTACCCCTGGATAAATGACAAGTACCCACTCTCTAGGAAGAACACACTTCTGCACATGTACTGATTATTTGCTGAATGTAACATGTACAAAATAAACAGTGATCTAGGTTTTATATTCTAGCCTATTTTAAGGTGTTAATTTCAACAAATAAAGAGAAATTGTGCATCAGCATTTAGAAGATGTACTTATTTTCATTTAAAAATACATCTGTAGTTTGGCTGCAGACAAGAACATAAAATTATTTGAGTATGTTTGTCCTGTGAAAAGTTGCTTGACTTAAAATCGTCTAATATAGTACAATTAGCAGGACTCTAGGAAGATGTAAATAAAGATGGAAAGTTAAATGTGCCCAGAATGATGAAGAGAGCTGTAGATGATTCTAACATGACTCAGAAAGCTGGAGGACATTATTAAAAGAACATTATTAGTAGAAACTGAGTCATAGTAAAATGAGAATCGAGAATTCATCTGGAGATCAAATATCAAGGTGGATAGCTTGATAAAAGTAGACAGAGTACAGGGATGATTACAGTACAATTACAGCAATGAATAATATATTGTATAATACAGTGTTTCCCACAGACTAACCTTGTGCAGGCCGCACAGGTATATTAACAGCTTTTTATATTTATCAACACGTTTATCCATCCCAGCAAACAACACCAGCCGTACTCGATTAAATAAATTTCCCCTTTGCAAGACGTACATCCTCATACCCCACCCACTGACAAATGAAAACCTAAACCCTGTAGGAAACACTTTTATATTAAGTAAAAAAAAATATTTAATACATTCTGACTGTTGGAATATGAGTATAAGATTCCATAACATTAGTAATGTTAGTAATGTAATCCAGTGCAAGACGCAAACTTTAGAACAATACTGAGAAAAGCGGAAAAACACACACACCTTCATCTTCACCCACTCACTCGCTTTCTTTTTTTCTCTCTCTCATACACACACACACACACACACAGACACACACACAAACCTAAGACACGGTTGAGTGGATCTCTCATGTTGACAGTGTGGAGCTGAGAGGCCGACAGCGAGCTGCTCATTGTCCGATCACCTACAACAACGAACAATACACTGTGTCAGTGAAATTCCAAAGGACTCTTGTTTAAAAGGAGCTCACCACGAAACGGAGTCAAATTTAACCAGTTCCCTTATACTTCTGGACGAAGCCCAGAATTTAGCTACCATCTAATACCATCTACAATCTAATAAGTAGTTTGGTTTAATATTAGTAAAATCTAATATCTGATTATAATTTAACCAAATGACATTAAAATAACTGAGTTTAAATATTTAAGGTTTAATCCTTTTCATTGCATTTTATGGAACTGTATATTCAAAATCATGTGCGTTGATCACTACTGGCTGTGGAAAAAGGGACAGCAAAGGAAAACATCTGAAAGATCAGGTGTTTCTGTCCAAAGGAGCCACATGTTTGGGAGAGGGAAATATCTTCTAAAAATGCAGTCAGAACAGAATGGTTACAAACTCTCCTCTGTTAATCGATTAAGTATTTTATAGCCAGTTTAGATTCTCCTTGTTTTTCTACCTATCACAATAGAAGTGTGTACAGACTGGGTTTAGTGGTTCACGCACTGGTTGGTTCATTGGCTTAAATCAGGTGTGCTGCTGATGAAATCTAACCAATGGCTGGAATGCACAGAGGATCCAAACCTGTGTTCGAACCAACAATCATAACTCTTTTCAAAACCATTCTAATGCTGTGTAACAGTTTAAGTGGTAAACCCCCCCACATTTACCGCTAAGATATGTATTTTTAAGCAATGTTGCGTACTGTGCAAAATGTCAACTTTTGCATAGTGCTGCACACGTTGCAACTCATGATGCCGCAAGAAGCCGGGAAGTAGACCTGACTGATCTCGTAATGAACGTTGACCAAGGTGCTAGACAACCAAAATCCCCAAAATGCTAGACATGCATGTAATCACGTTTTTTCTTGGTCATCGAGTCTATGCTGATCATAATCAATTAGAATTAATCTATTATGTTATATAACTAATAAGTCAATAATAATAATAATAATAATAATAATAATAATAATAATAATAATAAAAATAATATTGGCCAAGCAAACTGAACACAATGAATGCACAAAATGAGAACACTTATTGCTGTTTGTTTGTTTTTCTTATTTCTGTGCTTATTTCTTATTTCTTGTTACAGCTGTTTTGCTCCTTCTCAAGTATCTCACTCCATATCGTTGTCCTATATGTGCAAAGAAAATATTCCAATCTCAAAATGCAGACCTTCTACATGTAAAAATGTGTGCATTATACTCATTTTACAGACTTTGAAAAGACCCATAAGGCCCCTGCTGACTGACTGACCTGGGCTGGATAGCACCACCGGCTCATCCTCATTGGAGCTCAGGAGCCTCATCAGCTTAGACGGCTGTGTATCATCCAGTGGAAACAGACTGCTATAGTCCTGTTGACCAATGAAAGGTGGTGTTGTGGTTATCAGGGGCTTAATCAAAACATAGGACTCAACAATTTAGAGGCTTGATCAAAACAGGACTCAACAAGGCGAGTCATCTAGATTAGGTCAGTAATAAAAGATTAAATTTAAGGAGGGTGGTAATCGAGTGAGTAAGTAGGATTTTACATAACCTCTATGTCCTCCCGTTGTCTCTTGCGCTGCCGGACTGAGGCGTGGACTTTGTGGTGAGACGAGTAGGAGCTGAGAGCACACCACACCGACAACCTAAAACACACAAGAACATAAGCACAAAAATGAATGGTATTTGGCCATGTCTGGAAAATATCAGCGCATGACATCCCAGCTTATCTCCAGAGTTCATCAAGGGCTTCAACATAAATCAAATAAATGGGAAGAGAATGTTTAAACATTTACCTGTATATGTGTATGGGTGGTTACATGAACCTAGGCAGATTTAACACAGTCTCTCCCTCAAATTCCTTTTTCTGTACTCATTTAGTACCAAAGTTGGACATTTGCTGCAAAAACGTTTGAGTTTGCACCAAACCAGCAACTTATATCACACAAAATCTACTTGTGCTCTAAAGCACAACTAAAAATTTCTGCTGTATACAGATTTCCTGTCATGAGAAAAAGAGAAAGATGTGTGAACAGGCCTACTTCTCATTTGGCAGATGCCCAGTTTTGCCCATCGTTTAGAAAGGAGAAACAGAACCACAGAATGAATTAAAATGAGGAACAAAACAAAAGACAAAAAAATGTTCAGAATGAACAATTCTGAAAAAGTGTAATCAGAAGAAATTGCACTACATTCATGACTCAGTGGATAAAGGTTTCAATGAGATCAATGAGAATCCAATGAGAAATTTTCAATAAGTTATCAGCAATTTTTCTGGGAATTCTTTACACAAGACATTGAAGTGTCTATGGGAATTTGTGGCCATTTAGACAAAAGAACATGGCTTGCAACTGATGTCCAGTTGGATTGAGATCAGGGCTCTTGATTGAGATCAAGGGTGTGTAAAACTGCATTAAGACAAAGGTAGGTCTACTTTGATGAATCCAAAACAGAAGACACGTTTTTTGGTAACTCCATACATGTTTGCCTTTTTCATACCTATTGTAATGAATGTGGAAAATTAGGCATAATGAGTTTTACTGTTACAGACAGAGATCGGTAACATTAAAGAGCTTCTAGACACTATCTGGCCCACAGGTAGGTCTTGTCAACCCAGCAGACTGTCTGAATCTCCTTTACTTCCTTGAGACTCCATCACTTTTACAGCATACTACACTAATTTCATTTTTTAAAATGCACTTCTTTGCCAAAGTGCAGCAGAATGTAAAGTAAAATGATGATCATTGTAGAATTAGCACTTGTTAAGAGTGTATGCTAAATAATGCTGACCAGAAGAATTTGAATATTTTAATAATGGTTTATATTTGTGTTCATTTCTATATTTAGTCTAACCTGAATCATTTGAATATTCAACAAATTGTTTGTGTTCATTTCTGAATTTGTAGTTTATTCTTTAACCGTTTAGACCCCAACAGAACACTCTTCTGGACATTTATGGGCTAATTTATCGCTGTTTAAATCATAAAGCCATGAGACAATGGCAGTTTCATGTCATTTCCATCACCCCAAGTAACAGACTAACAGTTACATATATTCAAAGCCTAGAAAAGACAAACCAAGTGTGCAAAACAAAAAATGCAGGAAACAAACAGGTGTGAGAGGAGGAAGAAGGGCCCAAACAGGAAGAGAGGGGCTTACTTGGCGAGGGCTCTGCCCGGCGGGTCTGCAAGACTGTGCCAGTGGGCCGGGTCAGTCAGCAAATTAGGCAAAATGTGGCCCAGTAGTGTGAGAGTGACCTGCTGCAGATCCAGGCAGAATATACTGTAGAGGAGTTCTACTACACGGAACGCCCACTCCTTACGAGTCTCCTTCAGGAGCTCCTGTTTAAAAACACACAAGCTCATGTTTTCAGTTGGAACCAGTTAGTCAAACCTGTCCATCTAGGACCTACTAAGCTTGCAGTGTACCAACTATGACAGCTGAGATCACAAAAATTTAACTTCAGTTGAAATTCTACTTTACTGAATATATTTGCTAATTGATGCATTAAACAAACATCCCAAACATCTCAAACATCTCAAACATTTATGACAGCGATTGAAAAGCTCCGTACAGAACATGGTATGAATCACCCTGAATGTTGTAAGGAATTGAAGTTGTGTCCCAAAAGAACCTCAGAATGGTTCAGTGTCGTTGACTGAAACCAGATATCTGAAGAGTCTCAAAAAGTTCCATCACAGACAGTTATCACAGGAGAGAGTTACGAAACCTGTGCCTGAGACATTGTTTAGCAATAGTTTTAAAAAGGCCTACACCAGTGTTTTAAAGTAGGGGGCAACAATAAAACAGGTTGTAAAATTCAGGCCAAAATGTAATAAAGATGGGAAGTTTGTCAAACTCAAAGCTAAAATGTAAAACTTTATCTTAACATGAATGAGGCATATATTTGAGAAATTATATCCTTAATACATGGTGAGTCCCAAAACTCTCCCCTACTCCCCCTGCACTAAAAAGACCATCCAACAGTGGGTTTTAAAAATAGTGCACCATATTGCTATTTGGGATGCAGGTTCACACATTCAAACAAATACACATTTACTATCTCGCTCACCTTTACAAGGTTGTTGGTGAACCAGAAGACTCCACCCATGTGCAGCAAACTCTCGAGCAGGTGCAGTGTGCGAGAGTCCACCCAGCCTTTAGCCAACACCTGGCGGAACTGAGCCTGCAGGGCCTGGCGGATGGGCTGGCGGGGGGGCAGCAGGCTGCGGTACGGGATTGGCTCCTGACCCTCCACAGCCTGACGCAGAGACACACCTGTCTGCTGGAAGACATCTGCACACATGTGCTCCAGAATAGAGCTCATTATGACCACACTAGAGAAAGAGAAAGCGAGAGAGAGAGAGAGAGAAAGAGAAAGAGCGAGAGAGAGAGAGAGAGAGAAAGAGAGAGAGGGAGAGAGAGAGAAAGAGAGAGAGGGAGAGAGAGAGAGAAAGAGAGAGAGAGAGAGAGAGAGAAAGAGAGAGAGAGAGAGAGAAAGAGAGAGAGGGAGAGAGAGAGAGAAAGAGAAAGAGGGAGGTCAGCCAAGACAGCCAAATGTTTCTTCTTTACTTAACTGAAGCCTACAAGGCTAATAAATCTCTTCTTCTGAGGTGGAGTAGACTTGTGTACGTGGTTAAGGACACAGTATGACTTCAATAAATTAACAAAATTTCTCTGCATAGCCAAACACTGTGGGGAGCCTTTTAGCACGACAGGTTTGCTTCTCAAACTACCTCAGGTGTGAGAGTGCTGATCTAGAATCAGTTTTTGTGACAATATCTAAGATTAAGATCCATAACTGGGCCTCCTTATGGCTGCTTCGTGGATAGTAGAATTTGTGAATGTCATGTGAAACGGATGCTTGTAGCAGTGAAGTTTTATTTATGCACTTTTTCCAAGATTTGGGTGACTATTGATTTCTAGTGTTTGTTAGCAACACTCGCCTTGCTCCTCCATTTCTAAAATAAGCTGGGGTCAAAAATGGTGTAAAAAGCTGTTTTTTCACTTAACTAGTCCTTTAAAGGCTATGACATTTGACTCCCTTCTCTATTTTGGTATGTGTATGTATGGTACACACCGTTCATTATAAAACTGCAGGGTGTTTTCTCCGTACAGAGGGGTCATGAGTTGCCGAATCATAGTCTGAGGTTTCTCCCTTTCATCCAGTCCCAGCATTCGAACATGAGCCACCAACCAGGCTACAGCACAAATAGCCATGCTGCATACCTTTCCTTTGATATTATCAGTGATCTTCTGCTCAGAGAGAGAGAAAGAGAGAAAGAGAGAGAGAGAGAGAGAGAGAGAGAGAGAGCAAAAGAGAGAGAGAGAGCAAAAGAGAGAGAGAGAGAGAAAGAATAAAAAAACATAACTTCAACAACAAAATAAAGACATCTGTGTGTTTTAATTTCCACATTTTTAACCTCTCTTTATCCCTTAAAAGTAAACAGTTTGTTTTTGTTGTACCTTTAAGACTAATACATGTAAACAAGAACTGTTCTGACTGGTGGTCATACATTTAATAATAGTAAAAAAAAAAAAACAGCCTGTACGAGTGAGGCTATACAAACTGTATGGACTGAGGAGTAAATGATGGTTTGAAATGAACAGTTTATACAGCACATAAACATGAAAAAAATCATTTTTTCATGATTTGGGCCCTTTAGCACAAACAGCTGTCATTTCATATGTTAATTCATTTTAATGGAGTAATTAGAGACTCGAATACCAATTATTCAAGCCAGTCTCAATAATCTTTCATTATTATTGTTATTCGTTTAACAGCCTTAGATGAAATAAGACGAATTAGATAACCAAAGAAAGATAAAGGGAATCAACCAAACAAGCCAATGAAACAGACCGTGGGGCCAAATGGCATATAAAATGTCATTAACAAGGAGTTAAAACATGAATGAATGAGAGTACCTGCACAGCCTCTACAGACAACACTCCGTTCTCCCACGCGTTCAGAACCTCCAGAATGGCTGCAGGAGTGCTCAGGCAGATCTCATGCCATTTCATTTGACTGACAGGGAAAGAAAACAATTAACAAAGCAAATGATTTAAACCGACAGCTCAGTATTTCCCATTTTCATAAATGTAGTTGAGTATCGGGGTAAACCTCTTAATTATTGAATTCCGGTGGCCCCTTACTGCCAGTGAAGAACAATCTTAATGCGTCAGCATGCCAAGACATTTTGTACAGCGCCTTGCACAACAGTTAACACTGTGCTAATGTTTTGCTACAATAACACACTCCTCTACAACCGTAAAGTAATGTGTAATAAGTTGCATTACACCATTAAACATAACCAAACAATAAACATGAACAATAATCTCAAATAAAGCTGCGTATGCAGATTCTGACTTGGTATAACACTGTAAAACATGAATCAATCAATAAACATGAACTAGAGAATGCAAGCATTGCTAAACAATAGCAGCTGCAATTCTGAAGAAGAGACAATGAGATAAGAAAAAAGTTTCATTTAGATTAAAGGCTTTACTTGACTGACCCTTTTGGTGCAAACTCAAAGCAATGTGAGCTCTGCCATGGGTTTTAGACAGTGAGCCTTATGGATTTTTGAAGGGTTTAACATATAACACACCAGTGGTTATGGTGAATATGTCAGTAACTGATCAAAAAATGCTAGCAACTGAGATGAATCTGCCAGTGGCAACGTGTAAAATGTTAAAAATGGTATGACATACGCCAATGTCTGACTGGAAAATGCCACTTACTCAGCAAAATACGTAAGTATAAATGAAGCAACACCCCAGTTAATGATAGCAACTGAGATAAATACGCCAGATAACTACATGGGCGTCTGAGTGAAATGTTCAGTAAAAGTGAAATGTGCCATCTGTATCCATTTGTAAACTGTGCATGAACAATGATTCTAATTTTTTTCAAACGAAATGCATAAAGCACATCCTCTAGATTAAAATGTCTGGATCACAAAATAGATAGCACATATACAGTACTGTGCAAAAGTTTTAGGCACCTGGGAAAATTATACTTAAAACCTGTTAAGTTTGTGTTAAAACATTAATATTACAAAAAATACAATTAACATATTACAGTAAAGAGTGGTTTTATGTGTGGCAAAGTGTTCTCCCAACCATTTCCAGACCTCTTTCCTCATGGAAGTCAAATATTCATTTTAGCTACAATCAAATACCTGGTTTGGCTGGTTTTACTTCATTAGATTAAATGAGGTGGTGCTGCTTATGGAATTTTATAAATGCACACAATGACTGAAGGCAATGAGCAGCAATCTGAAACCAAACCTGTGTTCTTCTAACCAGTTCACAAAATATCCACTCCTTTTTAGAAAAAAAGAAATCTTTTTACTGCTTTCTTGTTCGTTTGAGTTTATTCTAATGTTCACTTGTTTTTGCTGGCAGAAAGAAACCCAATGCTGATATAAATGGCTTCAAACTCTTTGCACACGTGCCTAAAACTTCTGCACAGTACTGTAGATAATGACTCCACAAGCCACAATAAAATCTCACATTAAATCACTCTGAATGACTCAGCAGCACCCATCTACCTTAATCCTAGCATTCAGCCTTAGTTCCTAGTGCGCATTTACGCTCGGCCCCATGTTGTTGCTGTTGTGGAACATGTGTGACACGCCCCTTTACCGGCACCTGCAGGGCTAGCGGTGAACACCAGAAAACGCTAAGTTTTACATTATCTTATCAATCTTATCAAATCTTAATTTGGTTTGCTATGAAATGTAGTAAGCAGCCTACAGTTAGCTTACCGTTAACAAAGTAACCTACAGTTAGTTTAGTCCAGTTAGCGCTCCTCACAGCAGGCTGTGTGAAGTTATTTTTTTGCTATTATTATCATTATTATTATTACTATAATTAATTACCAAATATCCCCACCCCCCAAGAAAAAAAAAATCAAAATAATCTGCATCACATATTGGCCATCGACCGAACCTGATTTCTAAATATCAGCATCAGCCATAGAAAACCCCATTTCGGTCGACCTCTAGTGTGAACCAATAAGGTAGGTGTTTATAATAAAGGTCAGTGAGATAGGTAATTACTAATTAGAAAGTGAAAAGTCTCATATTTAGCCTGCGAAGACGTAGCCTCATTACACACATTACATTAATTATAGTTTCTAACTAAGCTTCTACAGTTTCCATCTTGCAACAAGTCTGACTCAGTGAATTTCCACAGCAAGGTCAGAAATAGTTTGCGTTTCATGCTCCGATGGTCACAGTATGATTCAGTACCTTTAACCGTAATCTTCACATTTACTGTTTCAAACAAGTTCTGATGCAATGCTAGGGCAAAGCATTATCCAGGTGTCTGAAGACATTAGACAGGACAGTGCAACAAACAAACAAACAAACAAACAAATAATTAAAATCACACCTTTGTCCAATCACTTGTTTCATTTCATGACTATTACAATTTGTTTTCCTCAGAGATCTGATGTTTTTTCAGAAGATATTGTGAACAGACTCTGTGGTAATGATCAAAGTGAGGTGTGAACACCCATCCTATGCTGAGACATCCAGGTGGCCGATGAGATGCTGATCACCCACCATATTGCTCCAAGTGGGTGTCAGACTAAAGCTGAAGTTGCAAGTTGCAACTTTGATGTACAACTTTGATGCAATTCTGAAATGTTGCTGATTCATATGACTTCAGGGAGCCCTTTCAAAGAAATGAGGCACTTCCAGTCAGAAGACAAAGCAAAACTAACACATAAGCACAAGTCTAAGTGCGAGAGGGGCATTTAAATCCCTCCAGGAAAAAATAAATAATTTAGTGGAAATACTAATAACCAGAAGAAGAAGAACAATAAATATGCTTCATTTGACCTATTTTTCAACTGAAATGGGTGATTTTGCATCTAAAGCAACACAGCATCATAAGCAGAGCAGCGCCTCCCTTGAAAATGGGAGTTTCTCGCTCCCTCTGCTCTTCCAAGGAACATCATCTGGCTCTACCATCCCTACACACAAGGTAAACCCAGTCCAGACTCTTCTCTTTTGTGGTTCCTCGCTGGTGGAATGAGCTGCCTAAGCCGACGAGAGCAGCAGAATCCTTCTCTAGCTTCCAAAACCTCCTGAAGACTCATCTGTTCAGAGAGCATCTCCTCTCCTTGCACTACTCACTACATAAAGATTTAGCACTTAGAACTCTCCTCTGGTTCTCACACTGTCCCGAAACTTGAGTGTTTCCTCAAATTGTAAGTCGCTTTGGATAAAAGTGTCTGCCAAATGAATGTAATAATGTAATGTAATGATAGGGATATGTAGCAGAAGCATACTGTGTTGGCAGTTTGTTCACTAGTTCATAGCAAACAAATAAAGTGCTCAAGAAACATCAAAACATCACTCACACTAACTTCATCTCAGATGAAGTGTTGAGCAGGGCCACCAGACTCTCCACTTTGCCCGACTCGGGCCTGAAGCAAGGGTGGTCCGGGTTCAGAGTTTTCCCCTCCTCCGGCATGCACATCTGTAACCACGTCTCAAAGAACGGCGTCTCCCCCGATGGACTGGGCTCTGATAGGATGACCTGCCAGAGACATCAAAAGAGATGTTTACACGCCTGTCAAACGTTTGAAGTTTATTTTATTTACATTTACTGTATTATATATGCATTATGAGTTGTACCTTTTAGGATTTAAAATCCAAGTACAGTAAACCCCCACTTTCACACGGTTCAGCAGTCGCGGCTTCGGTCTATTGTGGAATTTTTCTGAGAACTGAACTAATAATTGTTCTCGAAAAATGTCCTCCGCATTTTTTTTTTTTGATTTTGAGACACCCGGGCCACGTCCGTCATGCCCCCTTGTCCTTGTGCTGGGCTGTTTATGTGCTGGGTTGTGTTTGTTTAAGCGTCGCGGTTAGAAATGAGCCTCTGCTGCTCAGACATAAACCACCAGCACGAGGACAAGGGGGCGTGGCGCATGAGGCCCGGACGTCACAGTCACCTGTACTTAGAGGCGGAAGGTTTGAAAGTAGCCAATCTGAGAACATTATTTATTTCTCCTTGCTGCTGATTGGTTGCTGCCCTGTGACGCATCTGTGGCAGCTGCAGTCCAAAATTTCCCCCGTGGAGCATCTTGTGTTCTCATATTTGGGGGAATATTTAGGGTTTACACTATAAAAATAGGCATTTTTTTTAACAACATTTTCACTATACGCGGGTGCTCTTGGAACATAACCCCCATTATATATACATATAAATAAATAAACACATGGCCCTCTGATAAACGTTTTAGTCTTTTATTATTTTTATTTTTTTGCATTTATTTTATTATTTAGATAATGGCAGTTTGAGCTCTATGGAATTTAATATTTAATTTCATTTTAAAAATTGGGTAACGACTGACGTTCAGTATTTGTTAATGACATTAGTCTTGTAGTTCTAGTTCTACAACAAAAAATGTGGCTGATCAACTACATTTGGGGTCAGTGTGTAACTACTCCTTTTCTAGTCTGACTCTTTAAACCTTTATTACAACCATATGAGTGCAGGCTGAAGCTCATGCTGTATGTTGCTCTGACTGAATCCATTCCTTTCTTGTTCAAACACAGTTTCAAATGGCAAGATCCAGCTTATATCATGCTACTGCCATGGTTAATATATGTCCAAAATACATAGACCCTGAAGCATCCTTTATAAAGCAAGAAACAGTGCTGACGCCAACATCATCAGCACAAGCAGTGGAGGACACCTTCTGCAGACTGCAGGAAGTGAACGGAGATAAAGATTTTCATGTTCAGGTTCATGCATTTGCACGATGAAAACCATGATATGAACCATTTAAGAGTAATAAACACATATTGATGAATATGTCCTTTGTCCAGTCATGTAGATTCAACAAAATACATAGGTTTTTTTAATTGGAAAAAAGATCATTTCGCTTAACAATCAATATGACCAAACGATCAATGTATTGCACTTAATTCCAATTAATAATTGTAATCGTTTGTCAGCCCTGAAACAAATACATTTAATCAGGTGAGATTGGTGCTGAATGTATGTAACTGAAAGAGCATATGGACGCGTAGGTGCAGCATGTCTAGTTTATTTTGATAATTGAACAGAATTCAAAAATGACATGAATTACACCATTAAAGTGAACCAGTAGACAGCGAATCAAATTCAAACTAAATTGAAACTAAATAAAGACTTGGGGGAGTGAGAGAAAATGAAACCAGATTAAAAGCAAGCAAGTAAAATTTCCAATATCATTAATTTTTTCCATTCACTTTCCACTCACCTTTTTCGTTTGTTCTCTTTATACCCTAACCCTGCTAATGATCTCAGCATCTTGTATCTGCTTTTCACCAATCTTTAAGAAGGGACAATCATGGGGTTAAGTGACTCACTGTTAGAGCTAAAAAAAAAACCCTGTTCTGGCTAAAATAACACTTTCCTTTTTATTGTCGTTTCCAAGTAAGCTTTTATCGCTCATTCAAATCTGCTTATTCTGTGGTCTCTGATCGGATGTCCGCTGTTTCACTTGCACAACCATGATTTCTATTTTGACTATTTATAGTGCAGCGTTTAACCCATTAGGATTTTTGCAGTGCATGATTTTGCACTGTACCGTTTAGGGCTGCAACTATTATTTTTGGAATCGAGTATTCCGTCGATTTTTTCAACGATTAATCGAGTAATTGGATAAATCATATATTTGTGTTTTTAAACTATATCAATAGTGCGTTATGCAACATGAAAGATTTTGCCTCGATCATTTTTTGTAATCAAATTATTCGAGTTACTCGAATAATCGTTTCAGCCCTAGTACCGTTATTTGATAATATATTTTAGCAGTATTATTATTTGCCTGCCAGATTTTATGATTCGGCCCAGTTTCTCCATGATACTGGCATGGAACTATTGGTGTGCTTGACATAAATACACTGCTAAATCAATTATCTAGGAACTACCATAGATACCACAGCAATCGCCTAACAAGATTCTAACAACCACCTGGGATACTGTAATAACCTACCACAAGGGGTGTAACAATGCATCGAAATACTGAGACATAGCAATGCTAAGATGTGATAATATGCATTATGGACATGTGACAATACATCATGAAGAACAATCATTCTATTAACTGTCATATGTGATGCTTCTGCATTGCTTATTGTATTAAATCAGCGTCAATCTACACCCAAGTTTGGCACAATCATGTCACACATCACCGCCTTCACCTTCCATTACAATTGTGCCAAAACTGAAGTTTTCTGTCTAATTTTCAACTGTCTAACAGTCAATTTTTCTGTCTAAATATTGTAAGAATATCAGTCTTACTTTGTTGAATACACTGTAAGTTTATTGAACCGGGTGCCTTGAATCATCTATAGACCGAATCGTGAGTTGAATGTATTGTTACACTTCCTAAGCAACCGCCTTGAACACCCCAGCAAACATCTAGCAAAACCTTAGCAACCACCTGAGACACCATAAAAAGTTAGCAACATCCTATGAACAAGAGAAGAAAGGAATCTACTACTACTATGTCAACAAATCCTGTAAGTGAAGATACCAGTTTTGATATTACTACAGAACATGATTCAAAACACACCTGAAAATCAGCTTTCACCTACTTCAAAGAGCCAAAGATAAGAGTGGCCTTCATCATCTCTAGACTTAAATATTATTTACATTTTGTACTGACTGGAAGGATGTCTAAACTTACGCACCTGCCACATTCTATGCGTTGTATTTTTTTTTTGTAAAATAGACAACGAGCATTAAAATTTGAATATTTAAGGACAATCAACAAAACATGTAGTTTGATGAGGTTTGCCATTATTTGAACACAATTTAATTGGTAGACAATCAGACTGAAGAAGTGCACACTGGAGAGCTAGAGTGTGTGGTGTGTGCACGTGTGCACTTACTGACCTCTGATCCATAAGTCTGGACGACATGGCAGAGCATGAGGAAGGAGATGTCGAACAGCAGAGCTCGGACTGACGCAGATTTAGCTTTAAAAAAAAAAAAAGCATGAAACATCGCAAAAATTACACTGCTGTCTAACACACATACTTCTACTGCTGCAACATGAGCTCAACTAAGTTTTCTTATTGATTTGCTGTCACAGAAGAGAAAGAAAAAAGTCTGAAATGAAAACTTACATCCTTCACCACTGATGTGTTTTGGAAACTCATTCAACCTGTAAAAGAGAGCAAGTTTTCATTTGGAAAACAAGGCAGTTCACAAAACGATCAAGTTAAGTTGTAGGTATTAATATGTACATATGAGGTACAAATTCCAAAGTACTAGGGAATTATTTTGGGTAATAAGATTTCAAGTTCCAAAATAGTCTAGTTTAATTACATTGAAATGCCCACTGTGTAAGTACTAGGGTAAACAGCTCACACATCATTAAAAATATTACAATAGTCTAATGTGGTCCAGTTGTTGAGTTGGGCAACAAGACAACTCTCTAGTTGCTATTTCTGGTAGTTGATAGGGACATGTTCGGTGGTTATTTTGGTCTTCCAGGTCATTACAATTGTATCCTAAATCAGGGTTCCCACCCTAAGTCAGACTTAAAATTCCCTGACTTTTCCATGACTTTCCCTGACCAAAAAGCAGAATTTC
>JBBPCX010000114.1:30520159-30530832 GCA_037974365.1 Hydrocynus forskahlii | reverse complement strand
CTGCTGGACAAGTGACCAAGCGCAGTACAAATGATTAAATTAAAATAGTTTTTGAACCAACACATCCTAAAGACTTGCTATTTTTTTCACCGCACAAATGTCAAATGTCGGAAAATGCACTTATTTTTTCCCACTTCAAGCACTGCATATAAGGTATGTGGACCAAGTGACCAGTGAGTACGAAGTAGAGGTTTCTAGTAAAGTGGATGATGAATGTGTAGTACGTGTATACCTTCGCTCTGAGAAGGCTCCCTCTGGCGCAAAAGAGAATGGTCTTCCTCGTGCAGCTGGCCACGGTCCCTCTGGCTCAAGTGGGCTGGAGAGGATGTTTCAGACCTAGTGCAGGGTTTGGAGGGGAAGCTAGAGGTTGTCACCAATAGGGTCTCCTGAGAAGAGGTGTCCAGCAGATGTTTGTACTGGCCTCTCTGCTCGGGAGTCTCGGGGAAAGGGTCTAATGTGAAGGCTCGGTCCCTCCATGCAGGAGAGGAGGAGGAGAACTGGAGGTCAGTGGATGGCGAGGAACAACGGAGCGAGGCATGGAGTGGAGAGTAGGTGCTGTGGGGAGGGCTGCTGAAACTCTAGAGCAAGAAGTTTGCTTTAGTTTTGCACTGAAGAAACAAGGCTAATGTAGCTCACAAGTAACGGAAGCTTATACCCAGTAATTACCTTTGTGAACTGCATGATTAAACCACACATTCACCTAAAGCATGACTTGCTCATGAGGATTCTGACACCTTTTGACTACTGTGCTTAAATCCACATTGACATTTGTGTACATTTGGAATAAAAGTGGACTAAAACATGCACACACACCTTTCCATCAAGGCTATCTTCTCCCTCTGTAGAACTCAGGCTGTCTCTGAGGCGGGACCTGGAGGGGCGGTGTCTTCTGGTTTTGACTGACAGCTGGGCTTTTGCTTTTTGCAGACTGCTGTCCAGTCTCTCTGTCTCAGGCACTGCCTCTGTCAGGTCTGACCCCAAGTTGAAAAGGTTATTAACATTGCGATCATGCTAACTGATAAGAAGTTCCCCACCTCACACTTGTTACATACATTATCATACTGTTCTTACCTTTGCACTGTCCACTTTATGATGTGACAATGCAAATTTCCCACTTGTGGGACTAATAAAGGTTTATCTTATCTTGTGGGACTAATAAAGGTTTATCCAGTTGAGGATTACCTGTTTGGATGATGTGAGATTGTATGCATGTGTGTAAGACTCTTTCTTTTTGTGTGAGTAAAGCTTCTATAGCACATAGCTTCTCCATCACAAGACTCCTACCAGGCTTTGTGGTGGCTACACACAGTAACTGGGTGCCGTTTGACCCCCCTCATAAAACTGGCAGGGGATCTCAGAGCTGCAGTAGACCCCAGACAGGACATACAGGCCTGCACCGTGGTTACGTCCTGGTGTCAGACAACAGCTGCTCCACTGCATTGAGGAGTAGTCTCGGGAAGACAAATGCTAGGGGAGCACACCCCAAGAGAAAAGCAAGCTGTGGAGGCAAGCTTTAGAGTAGTTTACAATGAAACAGCCATTTCAGTGGCTCCACTTACAGTGAAGACAGTAATATGTGACTGAAACATTGTCCATATACATCATTTGCTTAGGCTATATCAAGACATTCCACCTGCAATAAAAAAAAGTAATATCACACATCGGCTTGGGACACAAGGCTGCTCTTTGACACCAGCCATAATTTACACAGAGAGTTGAGCAGCACTGATTGCCACGGGATAAAGCAGTACATTATTGACACTGCAGCTGTGAGTGAGACCAGACCTTATGTGAAGGGTCTCTCTGGGTAAATATTCTTTTGGAAGATGTACTTCAAAGACAGCAAACATCTACACAAACATCCAATTCTTGCTGCCATGACTGAAAGTACCATGAAGCTACACACTCTGACAGTGCCATCAGAAGACATTTTAAAGATCTGGCCATTTGTTGGATGATGCACTTACTTTGACACATCCAAAAGTGCTAATTGGGACAGAAAGCTTCTAGAATGACTGCAGAACGTCTCTAAAGTGTATGATCTGTTCACGTGAAGATGGGAGCGTCTACTTATGTGTTGTCATCCAATACACCTTATTCTCGCGCCAGAGAATACAGATACATTGTTCCCTGAATGTCTTGCACTGAGGAGATTCTCTTCAACTGCAGAAACACTAGATCTGTTCCTTATATCAGTGGACCTTTTACAATGTGAATTGTGATCTTGGTTGGACAGGCTTATTGGACTACACTTATCACAAAGATGCCTATAAACAACTAAGGCATTTTGACAAGGCCACAAGGGCCAAGGTTACTAGTTGATGGACAAGAACCTGAGCCTTTCAATGGATGCATGGCTGTGTACAGCACTGTTTTTAATATTGTCTTCCTCCTCATCCCAACTGTCCTGACTAAGGATGTAGAGGCAGATAGTTTGACAGTGATCTCTGTTATCTGGAGGTTGCAAGATAACACAAGATCAATACCACATACTCTTGTGGCTTGAATTTCAGCAAGTGCTTTGCCTGTGGTCTCCCAGTCTCCCACCTGAACACCCGTAACACCAATACCCTCTAACTTTAACTCTCCATTTAACTGTGTGCCGTTCTTCAAATACCTTGGAAGCAACATTTCTAAAGACATGGACAAGAACATCTGGAGCCAGCCACATCTAACTGCATAGTGTCCTTGTCTATCAGTGGTGGAACAAACTTCTCCCTGAACTCGACATGATCATTCACTTTTGCAATGGTTTTAAAGACACTTCAAACAATGCTGAGGTTAATGCACTTACTACACTTCCTGAATCAATACGTGATCTCTCTTCAACACCACTGCACTTAACCTAATTTTATTCCCTCAACATCTACATATGGATTCCTAAGGTACAGCTCTTGTCTCTTAGTTTATATCTTCTTGAAGTGTCTCCAGGTACTGTGTAGTGATTTTGATCTGCTAAATGACTAAAAGTAAATACATGAGAGGTTATTCCTTTGTATATGTGTGGGGCTGTTTCCCCTTTGTTCTGCCCATATTACTCTTTGCTGATACACAAGAGACACTGTGGCTCCCCCAAAGCTGGAGGCAGGTTTTGTAATCATGGGCTCAGTGGGGGTTAAGCATTCATGAAATTCATTACTCACACACAGGCACACCCACACACCCCTACACACATAGTGCATGATTGGGAACAAAAGTGATAAAAACGGATACATGCATAATCACTTTACAAATTACAGTCAAGCATCAAAGGGACCAGGATGAGAATTTACCCTCCAGTGAATGGGACAGTATAAGCATGGATAACTCTGGACAGTCTTGTCTATAATAGTCTGCAGAATTTGTATGAAGTGTCTTAAAATAAAATACTGATCCAGGATCAGTCTCATTGCATTGCCTACACTGAATACAAGAATGTCAGAACTGGTATCAACCTGCTCATTGGCGTACCACACACAACAATCTTACGCATGACCCGAGATGTTCTGTGACCCCGGTATATTTCTAATCAGAGTTGCGACCGTCTTCCTACTGCCAAGAAAACCAAATGAGGAACGAGGAGGATGCCCTGCGTGGATGCTGGAATCAATATCCAGCTGTCAGAAGCGATGTTGTTCACAGCACAAACTAAAACAATCGATTGGGCTTGGCCAGGTTGCTATAGTGGCGCAGTGAGTCATTTGCCTCATTAGGACAGAAGAAATGGAGCTGTTTCAGAGAGAACTACTTTTATGGCTCCGGGGGGTCATAACTGAGGTAGGTCCAGGGCCTAAAAGGCAAAGTAGCATACAAGGGTAGGTAGACGGTAGGTAGGTAGGTTTAAATTTGGGTAAAAAAATTGTTCTTTTATTGGGAAAAGGGGGTGACGTTAACTAGGTTAGCCAAATCAAACTTCAGACAATCCTGGCTTAAAGGCTTCAAATTTACGCCCCATTGCCTCTCCCACCAAATGTAAACAATCATCCAAGATACGTTTTGTGTAACGAAGTTCGTCCGTTTACACTGGAGCTATGAGTCTAATGTAGCTAACAAGTAACATAAGCTGGCTGCACTAATTAGCATGCTAACTGCAGGCCTAGCTCATGCTGCCTTGAGGTGTTTGGGAATCCCTAATAGACTTGCTTATGTGGTTTTAGTCACTCTGTGACTCACTGTTATCTATAAACATACATAAAGCCATAAACAGCAGCCGTCCTAAGGCTGGAATTTTGTCTGTTGTTCAACTCTGAAGGTGCTTTTTTTATTATTGATTTATCTCTGGGGCCACCAGCACAGGGCAAGACCAGCTCACTCAATCCTCAACTGCAGTTGTCCAAGGCTGCATGTGAGGCCCAAAGCCTCACAACACAGATTTCAGCAAATGCACTACCACCCTGTAGTCATGGACTGGACCAGTGCAGAAGAGGACAGTGTGAAGAAGCATATCCTGTTTCCCGACCGTATCATCAGCTCTACAGGAGCTGGGGGGATGCTGGCCGCTCACTGCCCATAATGCAGTCTGAGTGTGTGTAAATTAAGGTCTAATGGAGCGGGGGATGGGAGGGTGAAGAGGTCACTCACCAAACACATCTTCCTCCGTCTCGGCCAGAAGGGTGGAAGACATTGCTGCACAAATCTGAAGTAAAAGAAAACATTTAAATTAACTTGTTTATTTATTTACCTTTAGAATTATTTTATTCTTTAATAGAAAATATGTTTTAATAGAAATAGAAATGTATTGTGGGCAGTGCTTTCATTTTTGTATTTCTTACATTTTAATACTAACATTAAATAATAAAACAAATAAAGAAACAAAATGATGAAAACAATTAGTAAACAATGTAGTTTAGGTTTAAAATTAATTTATTGTAGTGGCTTTATTTATTTTGTAACTTTTTTAATCGAAGAATGTATTTTATCTCTTTTATAATGTCTGTCTCATTATAACAGTATACATTAAATTTCATACAGTTAAATCATTTATCACATTAAAAAAACATCAAAAACAAAAAAAAAATGTTAATTTAAAGAATTTTGCATGCATGCGTGGAAAGAATACATCTTCAGAGGCAGTGAAGAACATGTTTAGGCATTCTGTATGTGTCCACTTTTCGTGAATTTACAATCCACACACACACACACACACACACTCACACGCACACACACACTCACTCAGTGTTGACCAGTTGGTCAGATGGAGTGTGCTCAGTACACCTGCTGTGCCCAGCCTGAGGGGCGTGCCAGGGCAGAGTCTCTGAGCCATCTGGTGCCCAGCACCTCCACCGGTGTGGAGCGATCGGTCAGCTCCTGCTTACAGCCATCAGAACTATGGAGCCCAGCTTAACCATCTCTGTTCTGCTCGTAGACAGAGGTTGGAGCAGAAATGTCCTCACTGACTCTACCTTTGGCCTTGCAGCTCATGGTCTGAGCTTTTAGAGGAGTTTTAGTGCTGCTGGACTGGACTGCAAAGACGCTGCTGAAATTTTTATGAGCAGAACAGCACTAAAGAAAGACCCAAACAACAGTCGCCACAGACTACCAGTGACAATCTGTCTATCTATCTGTCTGTCTGTCTGTCCGTCTTTCATTTTCCATCTCTCATTGTCTTTGTCTATCTGTCTCTTTCTTTGTCTGTCTATTTATATCTATATACATTTTCCTGCTTGTGATTCTTGTCCTATGTGTTTATTAGCCTTTCTGTTTATTATCCTGCATTAATTGTCCTGTTTAATTGTCCAATGTATTAACTGTCCAGTATTTATTGTCCCGCGTATTTATTGCCCTGTATTTATTGTCCTATGTATTAATTGTCCTGTATTTATTGTCCTGTGTATTTACTGTCTTGTGCATTAATTGTCCTGTGTGTTTACTGTCCTATATTTATTGACCTTTGTATTTATTTTGCTGTGTATTTTTTGTCCTGTGTTTGTATCGTCCTCAGCTCTGTCTACATTTTTCTGTTTTTCTAACAACTGTCTACAAAAGGGACCCCAGCTCTCCACCATAGCTGAGGGCAAATTCAGCAATCATGAACAGACTCAGTATGTATTCCAATAAGATGTTCATCCTCCAAAGGCCTGGAGCTACTGACCATAAAACCGCCCCCACACATTTACACACACGCTCACGCTATAAGTATCAGTAGCGCAAGAACACTAAAGTAGCTGACAGGCAGGGAAAAAGCAATAGCAAACAAATCGATATGGAGATGCCTGAAGATAAAACTGAACTTTGCGTGAGTCAGCAAATCTCTGGCCAAAAAAAATAAACAAAACAAAACAAAAACATTGCTGAACATTTGCAAAACTGGGAGATAATTTCATTAAGTCCAGTTTTATTTTTCTCAAAGGATCTTTCCCAACATATCTGAATTTCAAGAGAATTGTAACATGTTCTCATATCATGGAAAATCTTTGCGTTTCTGAAATGAAAGAGTCTGATGGAAAGTTTCAAAATCCACCACCCACTGACAGATCATTCGATGTCACAACCATGAACACAGGACTGTTTGAAAATGTACTGGTCACTCATCAGTCTGTGCAGTTCTTCAGAAACTATGGCTTAAAAAAAAGTAATGAATTGGCCATGGTTGTGATGTCACTAACATGACCAGATGCACATATGAACCCGTTCAGCCTACAGCGGTTTAGCACTGCAAAATTAAAATGAATTATGACAAATATTATAATTGTAAAAAAAAAATGTAACACAAATAAATGTATAATACACTCAGATGTAATAAATACCTTCAAAGGGCTCATGTCAGGAAAAACAAAATTTTCATAATTTGATGTAGTGCGTAACATTGTTAAAGTTTCAAGATACCCCTTTCGTCCATACATATGGAAACAACTCTGCAAAAACAGCCTGTGTTGAGTTTACTGTATTGGTGATGTCACAAGGACCAACTCGTTTACATATACCCACCTATACATTAGTTTAGCCATGCCCATTCAAGTTTTAACATGTGTTTCAGCCCTTTTAAATCTTTTTATTATTATTTTTGTTTTTTTAAGAAACCCCTGTAGAGGTCCTGAATAAAGCTAATGTTTGTATATCAATGTCAGCCCACTGTAACAGCTTGTTGGATAAACAGGGGTGGAAAAAGTACAAAAAAAAAAAAATTGTAAAAATAAACTGTGGTAGTTTTTGGCACATATGTTAGAAGTGGACCCTTTAAAAATTCTTGTCTTTTAAGATATATATTTATTGTCGCAGTACCTAGTCCCGACAAAAGCAATTCGCTCAATCTGCCCCCAGCAAAAGTGATGTAAACAAAGAGAGTGAAAAAGCATGAATTTTTCATTAAAGGGAGTGAGAGAGAGAGAGAGAGAGAGAGAGAGAGAGAGAGAGAGAGTTTCTCACCTTGGTTCCTGCTCCGGAGGCTCAGCTGATGGGACAGGGGCTCATGCTGGTCCTCCCTGTGCCGGCCAGACGCTGGAGGACAATTTGCAATGTAACAAGATTGCCTGGCAAACACACACACTCTCTCTCACACACACACACATGTAGACACACTGTTCAGGAGAAGTGTGTGCGCCTGAGACCAAAGATGAAATGAATGGGATGAGAGAGAGGGGGAGAGCGAGAGAGAGGGAGAGAGAGGGAGGGAGGTTCCATTAGGATGGAGGAGGGGTAGAATGTCTAAGTGTGTGGGGGCGGGTCGGGGGGTCACACACACGTATATGAATCACACGTTACTGTCAGTCGAACCTTTATTGCCCCGATGGCCTGAAGAAATAGAGCTATAGGTGTGGAATGGCCCATTTGGGAAAAGGTTGCAAATACAGTCAGTTATGTGCTGTAATTCGAACGACCACAGAGGTGCACCGGGCGAGATTTTCGCCCTTGTTCTCCGGGTCCATTCCAAGGTGAAGCTTTCTAGAACCTGGATGTTTTCACTGGACATTTCTATCATTATGTGTGTTTTTATGTCTGTGTGTGGGATGTTGGGGGGGGGGGATTCCAATCTAGGCCACCTGAGACCCGGCCTTTATGAGAGCTGCACCACCCAGCTAACTCAATTAGGTCTTCTGGGCTACATACACTTCTTTAGCTTTGCACTAGAGCTATGAGGCTAATGTTGCTAACAAGTAATGGAAGCGTGTAATCACTTAGTTAGCATTGTTAGCGAAGTGGTTTGAGGTGGAATGATTCACTCTAGAGATACTTTCCCAGTTTTCTGTGGTGGTGAATGGAACCAGGTCTTGTGTCTCCAAAAAAAATATAGCCTTTTCATTTACTCTCCGAATCCACCAGTGAAACTACATGTCTTCTGAGTGTTTATATAGACTGTTGATAATGGTAAAATAGTGAGAAATCTGACTTAAATCAGTTTTCTTCTGGGACTATTTTGCCTCACTACGTTCTGGATGTACCCCTCCACTGTGAATGAATTTTAACTAAAACTGAAACCTTCTCAAAGCCATCGTCTCAGGCATCTTTCATAAGATAATGATCTGTAAAGGAGCTTTTAAAGGCAGATGCCTGGTTTCGTTCATCACCACCATGAAAATGACTTGTTAAGTTTCTTCAGAATGTTACACCAAACCCACTCTGAATAACTTACAATTTAACCATTTCATTCTGCAGAAAATTTGAAAAAATAGTAAAAGTCTCATTTAAGATAGTCTTTAACCTATTGCACAATGTTGCCCTCAGGCAACAGAAAGCTTTCTTAAACCCCATGTCCAGTATTTTTTTAAATGCCAGTAACCATTCAGAATGTTCAAAAAACAAAGAATAGTCCGTCAAGGTGTGGGAGTCGCTATCTAGCATCATCTTAAGGGACCTCCTTTTCTGACACTGGAGCACAGAAGAACTGCTTTTTGAAGTTTCACATGCAGTAAAACCTGTACATGACATGACACAGCACTCACCATGATACAAACATGTGCCTGTGTTAAAATCTACTGTAAATGTTTTACTGTAAAAGTTTTTTTTTTGCCTAATGATATATTGACTATTTATAAATATTTTGGGATTTTATATTATTCTCAGAACATTATTTCGTGATCTCTGAATTCTCTGATTCCTCACTATTGTCATAAATGTTGCCCTTAGGCCATGAAAGAATATTTTTGGGTAGAGAGAATCAACCCAAAAAGTTGTATCAATAAAGCATTTCCAAAAGAACCAGGAAATGATGCAGAATAATGTTTATCATGTTTTGAAGAGAGATCAGACAATTTGTAATTAATTGCCAAGTCCCTATCTGCCATAAAAATGAACTTAAGTAACCCCATTTCCACTGCATTTCAGTCCTGCCACAACAGGACCTGCAGTGATCCTCTCCTTCCCACAGGTGAGGGTGTTGATGAGGACAAGGCTGGTGATCACTATGTGTTTTAAGTTAGAATAGCAGGCTGCATGCTTTACAAGCAGCATGGTTCTTGAAGTCATAGCTCTACCTCTGTTAACCATGGTTACCTGCAAGGCAATCCGTGCAGCCATCATTGCTTTGCTTAAAAAGGACTTCACAGGCCAGGACATTGCTGCTAGTAAAATTGCACTAATATCAACCATTTATAGGATCATCAAGAACTTCAAAGAGAGAGGTTGAATTAGGGTGAAGAGAGCTTCAGGGAGTCCAAGAAAGTCCAGCAGGCACCAGGTCCATCTTCTAAAGGTGATCCAGGGGAGAGATCAGGGCACCTTCAGTGCAGAGCTTGCTCAGGAGTGGCAGCAGGCAGGTGTGAGTGCATCCGCACGCACAGTGAGGAGAAGACTTCTGGGGGAGGGCCTGGTGTCAAAAAGGGCAGTAAAGAAGCCACTTCTTTTCAAGAAAACCATCAAGGACAGACTGATATTCTGCAAAATGTACAGGGACTGGACTGCTGAGGACTGGGGTAAAGTCATTTTCTCTGATAAAGCCACTTTCTGATTGTTTGGGGCATCCAGAAAAATGATTGTCCAGAAAAGAAAAGGTGAGCCTGTGTCATGCCAACAGTTAAGCACCCTGAGACCCTTCATGTGTAAGGTTGCTTCTTATCCAGGGGAGTGGGCTCACTCACAATTTTGTATTAGAACTCCCCCATGAATAAAGACAGGTACAAAAACATCCTCAGAGAGCAACTTCTCCCAACCATTCAAGAACAGTTTGATGAAGAACAACGCTTAACCAAGTGGCTCTGGGAACAAAACATCTCAATTTTGGGTTCATGCCCAAAGAAACTCCCCAGACTTTAAATGCATCTAAATCAGTCAAGATTCAGACCACAAGTCGATCAACAGCAGGACGAACTGTAGAGGTCTTGAAAATGAAGGGAAAACGCTGCAAAGATTGACTCTTTGGTTAAACTTGAGGCAGCAAACTTTGTGAAAAACAATATTTGTGTCCTTCTCAGAACTTTTGGCCATGACTACACAATGTGGACACCTGCTCCTCCAGCGGTTCTTTTGAAATCAAGGCATCGATATTATTGCCACCTCTGCTCATCTCATAGATATTAGATGGGGCTACATCACTCCAGTTCCAGTGATCCTCAGCCCAGTACTGGGCGATAGTAGATATTTGGCATTAGCCGTAGTGAATTAGGCTCAGGTACAGCTACTCCAGAGGTTACCATTTTTTGCCAATGCTTTACACTTGTGCAAACAAAAAGGTGCACACTAAAGTACCCAGGGCCGTATTACCGACCGGGCGAGTGGGGCTGGCGCCCCGGGGCCCATGGATCCAGGGGGGCCCAACAACA
>JBBPCX010000114.1:30504107-30520059 GCA_037974365.1 Hydrocynus forskahlii | reverse complement strand
TTCTTTGCACACACACACTTTATCAAGACTGAAATTGCAAAAGAACCTGAAGTCACAAATACCTAGACTTCTCACTGTACCTTGTCATTCTAGCAACTACCTACTACTGTGAACTGGTCCAGTACTTTGCACAATTAATCAAAATTGCACTAATAACTTAATTTTGCACAATGCATCCACATATCAGGACATGTCGGATTGTGCAATTTTTTTTTTTAACTTGAAATCATAGCTCTATTTAATGTCACTGTCTACTGTAAATGCCTCACAGCATGTTTTTGCACTGTCCCAGATGCACCTAAGTAAAAACTGTCCTCTTGTCTCTTTATACTCTTGTCTTTTTCTAAACTTTATTGTTATCTTTTTAAACTTACATTGTGTAAACTTAATTACATGTTTAAACCGTGGGCCCTGAGCCTCGCCGTTTCGTTTTTTCTGTGTACCTGTATATAGAAAAAATGACAATAAAGTTCACTTTGACTTTGACTTTTGACTTTGAAATGCTGGGCATAAATACTATAGATAAATAATTCACAGTAATGTCAATTACACAATTGTTGGTTAGTAGTGTTATTGCACATAATAGAGATTAGTAGTATATTGACATATGTAGTGATATTCAAATGGTAAGACTATTGCACTAAATACAATATTGCACATACTGCAGTCATTTAATATTTTTATTTCTAAATGACTGTAATTTAGAATTATTTAGCGACCAGCTCTTCTGTGCTGATTGGCCCTCGTCACTCTATCTCTACCCTCATTGGTTGTCATCGTCCGCTATTGCACGCTGATTGGTTGTTCTCGCCCCTCTGGTTTCTGATTGGCTCTCTTGCCAGGCGGGAGGGTGCTCCGCTGCAGTTTGAATTTTTAGACCAACGGCAGGTTTAGGCAGGGCAGGACGGTGAGACACAGGCAGTTTAGGAAAACAGGGTTAAAACATTTCATTTGCACAGATAGCTGTACAAATCAGCACATTAAACACAGAGAACTGTAGTTAATCGTTTTCGTTAACGTTTACGACGTGTTATTGAAAGTTCTAGCAGTGTTTAATAAGATAACGGATAGCAAGAGTCTAACATGGCGGCAACGGACGGAGCTCTGAAGGTAACAAGAACTTACTACTTTCCCAACTTTGGACAGTGACGTTATTAATTAATAACACTCGTAATAACCCATTGTTTCAATATGTTTTTTTTTTTACCTGTCTTGGCTAACTGATTTTTTAAGCTCTAAAAGTAGTATACGGCCGTATACATGCATTATTGAAAGTGGTACACGATATGAACAAAAGTATTAGGACACCTGGCTATTACATCAGTAGGGACTTTAATGACATGGCATTCAAATACATAGACTTTAAAATGGAGCTGCCAACCGTGTCTTGATGAACCTTGGTTTGTGCACTGGGGCACTGTCATGCTGGAATAGAAAACGGCTGGAAAGCATGGAAGCAAAGATGGAAGCATTGCATTGTCCAGAATGTCTTGGTCTGCTGAAGTATTAAGTTTGCCCTTCACTGAAAGTAAGGGGCCACCTGAATAACACAGTTTCATGGACCGAAAACTCTGACTTTAGAAACTATAGTGTGCATAAAGTACAATCAAACGATGTTTAAAGTTAAACTACGGTGTGCGCGATAATATCGGATGGTATTGGATAATATTTGATTGAAAAAGATTATCAACTTCGGCCAGATGTTTGGATTCGACCAGTGTTTTCAACAAATTTATTGTTGCAGGGATATCTTACTAGTAAAACGCTGCGTACTATCACTTTGAGTGGCGGCAGGTAAGCAAAATATTGGCCATGTGGAACTAGTTCTGTTGTTAAATACTGGTGTATATCATGCGTTTTGGATTTAAATCTGATCACTCATGTGATTTTTGTACCCCTGGATGTGCTGACATGCCTTTAACTGATGTTTTTTCTGTTGATTCTTTTCAAACTTGCAGCACAAAATGTTTAATCTGTACAGTCTGTATTTACTATTGATCAGTAATTGTTTCAGTGGCAGTTCGTTTCACTTTGCAAAATCACGGATGTCTAGTTTGATCAGTCCTGAAATCTGCCTTAGTGTCTACTGTGTGATGTAGAAATCTGTTCTCCCAGGCATGGTAATTGACTGTTTGATTTTTGTCCTTTTTTCCAGAATTTCTTTGAGAACAAGGCCCTGAGCAAGCCCAAGAAAGATGACAAAAGGCTTTCAGTGGAGCGGATCTACCAGAAGAAGACCCAGCTGGAGCACATCCTGCTCCGGCCTGACACCTACATCGGGTCTGTTGAGCCCCTCACCCAGGTGGGTCACTAGAGAACAGCGACTTTCAGGTTGAATTGTAGGGACAGAAGTCATTACTGCAATGCGAATGCATGGTGTAAGCTTGCATTGGTTATTAACAGCATTAGCCATGTCTTATAGTTCCAGTACAAAAAAAGGATACTTTAGACATAAAGCAGGTTTTGAGTGGTCTACTACATTTATCATTAAGTCATTCCTTTAAATAGTTCCTAGCAAATACTAAATCCCTCCTCATACAGAATTACTAACATGATAGCTCTGTTTTCTCTCTCTCGTTCAGCAAATGTGGGTGTTTGACGATGACGTAGGGATGAACTGCAGGGATGTCACATTTGTGCCTGGCCTTTACAAGATCTTTGATGAGATATTGGGTATGTCTAAACTTATGAGGAATATTGCTTTTCATTTCACTTCATTTGCATCCAAGTGCTTCTTAGAGCTGTGTTTAACAGGTTTTCTTTGGTAGTTTTTACATTTTTAACCCTTGTGCGAATGTTTGTTTATATATTTACTCATGTAATGTACTGACTTAATGACAAGATGGCAAGAGCTGTGAAATGCCAGGAAATCATCTAAGGCTGTCTGGGGCATGGGTGCCCAACTCTAGTCCTGGAGTGTCATTGACCAGCACAGTCACAATACCTGGTGAATCAGGGTTGTATGGATATCACCAAACTCTGCTGGGCACTGACCCTCCAGGCTGGGAGTTGGGGTTCCTGTCCTAAGGCTTCATAAGACTCAAGGTGTGGCTGTACTTGGTTAGAATTGTGTGATCAACATTAAGGTAACTATATTGTTAGCTAGTCTGCAGCTGTTGCTCATGGAGTTATTTGCGGTTTCATTATAGTCAATGCTGCAGATAACAAGCAGAGAGACAGTAACATGAACTGCATCAAGATCAACATTGACTCGTAAGTATTTAAAGAATTGTCTTCATGCAAATGTTTTCATCAGTTAATGTGTTTCTCATCCTGAACTTGAAAAATAGACTTACGGTGAGGTAAAAATCACATTACATATAATTTTTAATATTGATAGAAATGAGAACAAAAGCTGTTTGCTTTTTCATTCCATCTTAAATAGTGCTGCAGCTGCTATACTATTTAGGGTGGAAGTGAAACTTGGAGTAAGACGCAAGTAATTCCAAAGCATATTTCTGTCTCTTTGACGTTCCGGCACAGCTGCATACAGTGGCAGCAGGTAAACAGAAAATACTGGCATTGTTCCACTTATTCACTGTTAAGTGCTGGTGTATATCATGTATTTGGACATGAGATCTGATTACTTGTGTGACTTGATTATGTGCATGCAATCTGTGTATGATGTAAAAACAAAAATTCTCGGTGTAAACATCACCTACCTTTGCTGGATTCAGTACATTTAAACAGGACTAATTTTACCTTTTTTGAAATGAGGGTGCACTTGGTACTGGTTCCAGAACATTATTTTTTAGAAACCCAAGAAAGAATATACTTTCCTAGGACTGTTCTAGGAATGTGTATCAAGAACCTCGGTTTATCTTCTTTGGCCCTTGCAGTGAGAACAATACCATCAGCGTTTGGAACAATGGGAAGGGAATTCCTGTGGTGGAGCACAAAGTGGAGAAAGTATTTGTGCCTGCGCTCATCTTCGGTCAGCTGCTCACTTCCAGCAACTATGATGATGACCAGAAGAAAGTCACAGGTGCGGTGCTTGCGGTTTTCACGAGTCTTTGTGTTTAAAACTGTCCTCTTCTGGTAACTTGAGCAGTGTTGAAAGTGTCAAACAGCTCTTTTGTTTTTGCACTGTTAAGAATCCTTGTTTCTTTCTTTGCATTTGAACATAGGTGGTCGTAACGGTTATGGTGCCAAGCTGTGTAACATCTTCAGCAACAAGTTTACTGTGGAGACTGCCTGCAAAGAGTCAAAGTTCTCCTTCAAACAGGTGAAACAATTGGCTGTTTTCCTTTGTGTAAATTTATATTTCCCACTTTAAGAGAAAAATGTATGTATAAAATTGGATGAGCTCTTTGGGTTGTTTAAAGAAATTAAAACATCAATAGAGAAGAAATCTACAAATTTGTGTACTCTGTCCCTCTGTTTCTGTAGATGTGGTTTGATAACATGGGTCGTGCGGGCGAGGTGAAGATCAAGCCTTTCAGCGGAGAGGACTTCACATGCATCACCTTTCAGCCGGACCTGGCCAAGTTCAAGATGCAGGCGCTGGACCGTGACACCGTGGCCCTTATGACCAGACGAGCGTATGATATTGCCGGCTCCACCAAGGGCGTGCGTGTCTTCCTTAATGGCACCAAGCTGCCGGTGAGCAAAGTTTGACCTAATCTATTTCAGTTGTGATGCCACCGAGATGGGCATATTAAGTTAAGTATAAAACAAGTGAATTTTGCCCTTGTCTTTTACAAGATCTTTCAGAAAGCAATAGTTTGTGTCACATCTACAGGTACATGCATCAACAGTTATAACCAAATCCTATTCAAGAGTTCAATAAAATAAGTGCCCTAAGTCCAAGTTCATTAGTGTTTTAGGCTTTGCACTGTTAATAGTAACAGATGTTACCGTTCAAAACACTCAATTTCAGATTGATCAAGGAACAGATAACTTGCTGACACTAATTCTTTGCAGTCGTCATGGCAGAAATGAGTGGAGGGTTTGCGGCTCGGATGCAGAGCCAGATAGCATTAGAATCTAACCGTGTGGTGAAAAGAGGAATTATATTTTAAAGTTTTATGATTTGTTTATTCTGACGGAGCTAGCGAGCCATAAATAGCATATAAGACCGAAGCTGCCGGCCGTATGAAATCTGGCTGCCGGCCTTACTTTGGACAGGCCTGCTCTATATGAACACTTCTTGCAGAACTACAATGAGGCTAATGTAATATGTGTACAAAACTATATACTTGAATAGTGATGCTTGCCTTAATATGTCAGGTTAAACAATCTGAGTTCACATGGTTTCTTACAGAATTAACCTGTGTGTATCCCTCATTGTTAGACATTCCGGAGAAATAATTTCCATAGAAATTAACAAAAGTAAATCACATTGCTAATGTTTAGTAGCAGCTGTCTTGAATCATGAGTTAGTTCTGCGTTTGTGTAATTTTATAAATAGCAGTATCCTACTGAGAAATGATAAGGATGTCAGTATTTGATGCTGTTTTTGGCTGCTTCTTTTTTTTTTTCTTTTTTTTTAAGTGGGGATCACTGCTGTGCGCGCTTTAGAAATGTCTTTAAAATTTTTACAGTTCACAAAGTAATAAACGGTGCAGATTTTGTACTGTACCTGAAATTACTTCATCTCGTCGAGGATGGCCTGGCCTTAGTAGTTATTTCATGTTTCCATCATATGACCAAGCATGCTAGAGCTTTGCACTAAAATGTCAGTTGTGTGGGCTTTATTGCCCTCTGGTGGGGAATAGAGTTCACACATGCTTCTATTGCATCCGGCTTAATGATCATTTGTGGTCCGTTTGTTTTTACACACATTTATCAGTGCCCTAGTAGTGATTGTTGGAGTAAAATTGTAGCTTGACCTTCAAAACTATTATTGACCTTCTCATACTCTCCCTCTCAGGTGAATGGTTTCCGCAGCTACGTGGACCTATATGTGAAGGATAAAGTGGATGAAACAGGGTCTCCTCTCACTGTCGTGCATGAGGCGGTAAACCCTCGCTGGGAGATTTGTCTCACCATGAGTGAAAAGGGCTTCCAGCAAGTCAGTTTCGTCAACAGCATTGCCACCACAAAGGTATGAGAATGTCGCCACCAGAGTGAGCCTTCAGATTTTTTTTCTTTGAGAGATGATTTTTCTTTCCTGGCTAAATGTAGTTTAGCGGAATGTAAGCAGATTAAATATAAACAGATTGCCCCAATTTTGTTTAATGATCATTTGCTATGGAAAAGTACATTTACTCGTGGAAGAAAAATATATCAGTGGTTTGTGACATACATACTGATATAGTACCTGAATAGCAAAAGTTTTTCACTGATCAATAGTCTTCTAGCAAATTGATTATAGCTTTCAGAGTCTAAGTGGGTATTGAATAGCATTATAGCTGTACATCTCCCTGTAATGAAATGACATGGTGGAAGTGACTGAAATTTCCAGCCTCTCTTCCTTATCTTTCACAATAAAACTGGGTGTCTGTGTGATTGTAAGCCTGAAACACACCTTATAAACTTCAGTGTAAATAGACAGATGTAGATGTGTTGGGTTCAATGACAAAATGACAAAAAAAATGTTACGCACTGCTTAAAAATTAGTGAAGAATTTTTCACATTGGTCTTTTAAGCACATTTTCGAATATTTGTGTTTTATTAACACTTTATCTGTCTTTAGGGCGGCAGGCACACTGACTATGTGGCAGACCAGATTGTGTCGAAACTGATTGAGGTGGTTAAGAAAAAGAACAAGGCTGGTGTGGTAGTGAAACCATTTCAGGTACTGCAACGTTGTCACTGTTCTGCGATCATAATGTTTGGATTTGTACTCTGCTCACTAGCTGTTTCTTTCTGAGTCTCTGGCCGCCTTGTTATTAATATTGTGACATTGCTTAATAATAGTGCATGATCATTTCAGCAGTAAATGCAAATTTTCTGTTTTTTTACATTTTTTCAGGTGAAGAATCACATGTGGCTCTTTGTGAACTGCCTGATTGAGAATCCCAGTTTTGACTCTCAGACCAAAGAGAACATGACCCTGCAACAGAAAAGCTTTGGATCCACCTGCACCCTTAGTGAGAAGTTCATAAAGCAGGTTAGACTCATCGCACACTACTCTTTCATATGGCTGCATAATATGGACAAAATGGTAGTCTTGTGATGGACATGCCTTACAATACATTAAAAGCATCAATGAATCAAAAATGTGACTGCGTTAAGCATTAGCCTGCATTACCTTTGTTGAATAACATGAATACACCTACAGAGTGTGCTCACAGTAAACAAACTGTGAGTGGGCAAATTTCCTTGCAGCCTCCTATCAATATTGCAAAAAACAATGCTGTGCTAGTGCTTATCAAGCCCTGTATTTATTTATATATATATATATTTTTTTATTTTTATTTTTTATATTTTTTTAACCCTATACTTGCAAATAACAAATACATTAATAGCTGTTTTCTGGTATTGTTCTTAGATGCCTTTGTGCTGCACATTTTAGTGTTTTCTTTCTCAACACACCTCAAACTTATGAGTTCGAACTCATGTAAAACTGTAACCAGGCATGCTATTTCATTGTTCCTATTTCATTTCACAGGCTAATGGATGTGGTATTGTGGAGAGTGTAATGAACTGGGTGAAGTTTAAGGCTCAGAATCAGCTCAATAAGAAGTGCTCCGCTGTCAAACACACAAAGATCAAAGGTGTGCCCAAACTGGATGATGCCAACGATGCAGGTAAAGCGGTTCATAGAAGCGCGAAATATGTTATCTAGGGAAAAAGTAGAATGTATTTTACATGACTAAATGTTAATTTAGTTTTTAACTCTTGTCAGTGTGTTAACATATTAGTGTGTCATACAGTATAAGAAGCTGCAAAAGCAAGTCTGTTTGGAACTACTTTAGGCAACTTACTTTTACACCAAAACTGCAGGGCTAGTGATACAAACTATATTTCTATATTATAACACATTTGCCTCAGACTGTGTCAACCTGTTAAGTAATCACAAATAGACTTATGACATTGCTGACATTGTATGACGTATAAATAACATTTTTAAACATGTTATTTTGATATTCATTTGTTCTATTGGCCAGCCCTAAACAGTAATGTGTGTTTATCGTTTAGGTGGTAAGAATTCCGCAGGCTGTACTCTGATTCTCACTGAGGGAGATTCGGCCAAAACTTTGGCCGTTTCTGGACTGGGCGTGGTGGGCCGCGATCGCTATGGGGTCTTCCCTCTGAGGGGTAAAATGCTCAATGTGCGAGAGGCGTCTCACAAACAGGTGTGCAGATTTTACCAGCTCTCTCGTGCTTTTTCTTTTGTCGTGTGTAAAGCTGCCAGGACAGTTTGCATCACTGAAATGTTGACTCCTGCAGATCATGGAGAATGCTGAGATCAATAACATCATTAAGATCCTGGGTCTGCAGTACAGGAAGAACTACAGCGACCCCGAATCGCTCAAGTCGCTTCGCTATGGCAAGCTGATGATCATGACAGATCAGGTTAGCCTCTTAGATGGAGTTCTTGTTTCCTCTAGTTATTTCAGGGAGTGGTGTTGTGCAGTGTTGGTTGTAATGTTATTGTCTGGGGATTAAACCTGATACAGGATCAGGACGGGTCTCATATTAAAGGGCTTCTGATCAACTTCATCCACCACAACTGGCCCTCGCTGCTGCGCCACAACTTTCTGGAGGAGTTCATCACTCCTATCATTAAGGTGAGTGTGTGTTATTTGCTGCTCAGGCATTAATAAGATATGGACTTATCACTAGTGATGGCAAAATGAGGCTTCCTGAACCAATGAGGCTTTCCAGTCCAAAGGTTCGCCAAAAGGTTCATTACCCGAAGCCTCAGTGAATCGTGCTCACTAGTGACACCTGCTGTGCAAAGAAATATATGACAGACAAATCAATTAAGCATAAGCTAGAGCAGCCAGCACCCTTTCCATGTATAAGTCAGCTAGGTTTTACAGTAGACGATATGCTAGGTCAAAAGCGTTATAAGCCTACAACTACACTCTCCCTGATTGAATTGAAAGAGCTATAATAATAATAAAAGAATGTAGACTATAATACATAGAACACTAAACTGTTCCAACCTAATATATGATATAAGCTTTGAGATACTACTTGAAATTTCTCCACTAACTCAACTAACTCCATGACACGAACGCCAACACAACACCCACAAAGTGTTTCGAACCCCTTTTATGTGGAAGCGATGATGTACCCCACAGAAACCGAGGCCTTGTTTATCATCAGTCATGATTTTTTTAAAATAAAAAAAATATATATATTTTTTAATGATAACGACACAAGCCTCGAAACAGGGCTTCATTTGGCACGCCAGATACAGACTGACACCTCGAACACAACGGCATCATGATTAGATTGCTTTTTGATAGTATAGCACCATGTATTGACATTTGGTAATGTTTGTTTATTAAATTTCTTAAAATTAGTTTTATTCAACTTTGAAGGGGACCTATTATGCAAAACTCACTTTAAAATAAAAAAAAGTTATAATAGGTCTATGGGCTTTACAAAACATGTTCATGAAGTTCTTTTTACAAAATTACTCTCACATAGAGATCTCACCAGCTTAATTCTTGACAGTTTCAGTCCCTTTCAAAACGAGCCGTTTCAAGGCTGTGTCCCTTTTATGCAAATGTAACTTCTGGATTTTACTTTAGAATCCATGTCCTTAAGACCAGTTAAACTGTTTTTCTTTCTTTCTTTCCTTCCATCCCTTCAGTCTGTGACAGTGGTCCTAGCCTGTATGGTGACCAGGCTGAAGGAGGGGAGGGAGAAAGAGTGAGATAAACACTACGTGGACGAAAGTATTGGGACACACGAGGAAAGGGCAGAAAACAGGCCGTATCCAGCCCTACATGTTCGACCCCAAGTCGGACCCAGAGCAAGATGAACACAACACTTCATGTGTGCCGGTAGACATTGCGCTCGGCTTATCCGTGCTCGTAAAACTAGCAGACGTAATGCCGGATCTTTAATCTGGTGTTGGAGCGCAGCGGAGCGTGCCTTACCGTATACGTCCACGGGAACAAAACACGCATTTTACACCGTGATTGGTGTATTTTCATTTCTTAGCCTTAACCAATAGTGGAGGTTGTTTTATTATGTTTTGAGTGAGTATTGGCCAGCTGCGCTGAGCCAGTTTTTGCCGCTGCAGTGGTCAGGCACGGCTGAATTCAGGATACATAAAGCTGCAAATACTGCTGAAAGGGGTGACAAGCAACAGGCTGGTGGGTGCAGTCTTGACAGATGAGGGGCGGTTCTATGCAAATTGGCCCCTACTGACGTCATATGGGGGCCCTCCGTCCAAATGGCTCGTTTTGAAAGGGCCTGAAACAGAAGAATAGAGCTGGTGATATCTCTTTATGTGAGGGTGATTTTGTGCAAAAAACTTCATGAACATGTTTTGTATAGCCCATAGACCTAGTTATAACTAAAGTAAATTTTGCATAATAGGACCCCTTTAACATACAATTTATGGTCTGCTTTGTTGCACGTTACACTGGGCTCTTAAATGTAATCATTAAAATTGTCATTCCCTCCGACATTGCCCATAACCTTATCTTCCCTTTCCTCCCCCTTTCTACCTCCCACCTCTGGCCTGCAGGTGTCTAATAAGAACCAGGAGCTTCCTTTTTACAGTATCCCAGAATTCACAGAGTGGAAAGAAAAGCAGAGCAACATCAAATCATGGAAAATCAAATACTACAAAGGTTTGTTCCAAACACCTGTGGTAGTACAGCCTGAAGTGTAAGCGGCCTTTTTTATCAGCTATCATCTTTTCTGTTTGTGTTACAAGCTTAGGTGATGGGGTCACAAATAAGTTATTCATTTACATTTGTTTTTTTTTTTGTTTTGTTTTTGTTTTTTTTGTATTGTTTAATAATTTTTCATTACTTTGTTGTCCCTCCAGGTTTGGGTACAAGCACAGCCAAGGAGGCTAAAGAGTATTTCTCGGACATGGCGAGGCATCGCATCCCGTTTAAGTACTCTGGGCCTGCAGATGATGAGGCTATCACCCTGGTAAACACACTGCTTCCATTCAGCCTTATTTACTTGATTTTTAATCACAGCTCTTGAGTTTTAGTTACACTTAAATTGAATTGTGATTAATATCAGTTGTTTGGTTTGTCCCTGTTTAGGCCTTTAGTAAGAAGAAGGTGGAAGAAAGAAAGGAGTGGCTCACAAGCTTCATGATAAATCGACGCCAACGCAGAGAGCACAACTTGCCAGAGGTATGCAGACAATATCAATAATCAGAAATTAATTTATTTGCATATAGATGCAATGTGTGAGAACTTGTATGCTTTTGTTTTTGTGTGCGTACAGGAGTACCTGTATGGTAAGGAGACCACATCCCTCACCTACCACGACTTTGTCAACAAGGAGCTGGTTCTGTTTTCCAACTCTGACAATGAGCGCTCCATCCCCTGCCTGGTGGATGGTGAGTTCACACATTTATCCAGCCATTCAAAAGTTTGGGAACACTTTTCCAGTCGTTTAAACCAACTTTTTGCTACAAATGTTTCAGTCTGTGCCTTGATAGTTTGAGAAAGATTTATCAAATCATTATACAGGCAAAATCTGCTTTTCAAACCAAGAAAGTCAAGCATTAAATATACTAGATTAATTTATTGCTGAAAAACGTTTTATATTAAATCAGGGCATGTACTTCTCAGCTAGAAAATCCTATGGCATCAAAACTCAATTTCAACAATATATGCAAAGTATCTCCAACATTTTAACTGGCAGTTGAAGTTCTGAAGAGGAAAAAGTCATTATTGTGGGTTCTTCTTAGTCTTTTAGTCTTCAGGGTTTTTTTGGGAATGTGAATCACCTTATACATGTTAATGTGTCTGGTTCTCTGTCAGGTCTGAAACCTGGTCAGAGGAAGGTGATGTTCTGCTGCTTTAAACGAAATGATAAGAGAGAGGTGAAAGTGGCTCAGCTTGCTGGATCTGTTGCAGAGATGTCAGCTTATCACCATGGAGAGGTTTAAGTTAATCTATTACCTACTTATTCAGATGTGGTTAACTTGGTTAAACATGACATTCTCATGGACTGACATTCTCATGGATTGTTTGCTTTTTTTCTCCTCACCTCTCAGACTTCATTGATGATGACCATTGTGGGTCTGGCACAGAACTTTGTTGGCAGCAACAATCTGAACCTGCTTCAGCCTTTGGGTCAGTTTGGCACCCGCCTGCACGGAGGCAAAGACTCTGCCAGTCCGAGATACATCTTCACCATGCTCAGGTGCATACAAAAACGCAAGATGCCAGTTTTTATTCTGGTTGTCAGTCTCAAACAGTTGATTCTAGTTCTATGAGGTGCTTGGAATGAAAACCTGCAATCGCATCATCCTTTTGAGGATTAGTTTGGGCATGAATTTAATAGTTCAACTTTTCAGGGTGTAAGCTTCCTTTACTTGTTGGCTACATTACCCTTGTAGCTCTAATGCGAGAAGCAAAAACTGAAGCAAACTGCAGACAATAATTGCGTCTTTGCTGATTGCTGGGGTTTATTTTGAGTTTCTGTATTTTTCTTGATTTTTAATACATAATTAAGGATCAACATTGCTATCCCTCTCACCTTTCATTTCTGCAGCCCTCTTGCCCGGTTGTTGTTCCCATCTGTGGATGATAACCTGCTCAAATACAACTTTGATGACAATATAAGGGTCGAGCCTGAGTGGTACATTCCCATCATCCCCCTGGTACTGGCCAATGGTGCTGACGGCATCGGCACAGGTTGGGCTAGCCGCCTCCCCAACTATGATGTTCGCGAGATTGTCAACAACATCCACCGTATGCTTAACGGCGATGAGCCAATGCCCATGGTAAGGGAGAATCAGATTTTTAGGTACAAAATACTGCGTACACCTGACTTGTACTCACAAATCTTTAGAAGACTAAAGAATGTCCACAAGGGGAAGTTATTTGCAGGCTAGTAAATTTTGTCTGCAACACTGAGTGTGGCATGCTGTGATATTACAGTTTAGTACCACGACAAAAGTATGATCTGTGGAACCGCATGTCCTTGTTTTCCTGTTCACCACATTGCATATTGACCAAATCAATGTGTTTGTGTAAATACTTGTTGGGAGTAATTCCTCCTGGAAAAAAATCATATCTAATCAGTGGCGGAAGCAGCTAATTTGAGTTAATTTGACCCTATTAAACAGGAAAACTAATCCAGCTTTGATGACAAAGCCCTTATCTAGCTTACAATGTTCATGTCTAAGTCAGCCCCTTCTCTATTAAACAGCCCATGCTCTGCTGTCATGAATGTTTATTTTCTGTTCTTTTAATAATGTTTAGTTTATGAAGGAAAAAGTTATACGTTTTATACTTCTATGATTAGTATGTAAATGAGCTCTGTTCTGATTTGGTGCCTTGTAATGTGCCATATTGAAAGAGCAGTCCAGGTTATATGTTCTTTCTATAATATTCTTTATATCTCATATCTCTTTGTGAATGGGCTGAGCTAAGCTGCTGTAGCCTGAATCACATGTAAATGTGATTTGTTTGACTGACCTCACAAAAGCATGAGCCATTTTTGCAGAGTAGTTTTCATATATGAAGCGGGGGACAGACTGTATGTTTTGTAACTTAATGTTTACATACTACTTCAAGGTAATTGATTTAAAGAAAATAGGAAATTCCATTTTACATAATATCGCCTTAAATTTGTGACAAACGAAATCCCTAGTTTTATGAAAATGTTGATTTATAACTGCACAAAACTGAATATTGCTAATACTCAACCACAAGATCCAATGTCCTATTTCTCCAAGTATAATAACATGCCGTGATGTCAGCATGTGTGTTGAACTGTTCTACGCGGTGATGTTTGCCAGGTGCAACATTCTCATACCTGCATTCCCTTTCTTATCCAGCTGCCCAGCTATAAGAATTTCAAAGGCACAATTGAGGAACTGACGACCAACCAATACATGAACAGTGGAGAGGTGGCAATCATCGACTCCACCACTATCGAGGTCTCTGAGTTGCCTGTGAAAACCTGGACTCAGGTCAGTGCTGCTTCAGCAGGGAAAACACTAGAGCATGAAAAGTGTCTGTTGAACCTTCAGAGAACTGTTTGCTTCCTTTAGACATACAAAGAGAACGTTTTGGAAGTGATGCTGAACGGCTCAGAGAAGGTTCCTGCCCTGATCACAGACTACAAAGAGTACCACACAGATACGACAGTGCGGTTTGTGGTCAAAATGACAGAGGAGAGGCTCAGAGAGGCTGAGGCTGCTGGTCTGCACAAAGTCTTCAAACTGCAGAACCCCCTCACCTGCAACTCAATGGTAAGGACAAACCCACATTACCTCACTCACCAGTGTATGCTGTTCTAGTGATGGCAATCTTAACTAGTGATGGCCAGCACTATTTGGTTATACAGCTTTGTGAACACACTAAACATCTCAACCAGTATTTTACATTGATATGGACAAACGAATACATAGTTTAACATTGGTTTTTGCGTTTAGCTGTAAGTGATGGTTTTGGTTTAGTGTTTGATTATACTTTTAAATGAATAATTTAACCCTCCTATTGTGTTCCGGTCAAATCTGACCAATTTTTAAAAAGTTTTCTCCCTAGAAAATGCAGTTAATTTCATCGGTTTGTCGTAAGGTTCCATTCAATAATTATTACATTTTGTGTGTTTTATTGAACTTGGGAACACTTGTGGTTTACGGTCAAAATGACTGTCATTAATTAATTAGTAAGCTTACAATTAGTAAATAAAATAGAGTTTAAGAACATTCCCACACCCCACCATGCTGGTGCCTTTGAGCACACACACAGAAACACACACACACACACACACACATATATATATATATATACACACACACACACCTTATGTCCCCTTTTCCCCCACAGGAGTCTATCTCCAATTCAATTTTTACTCCATGGGAACCACACCTGAGAGTTCATTCAAATAAAAATGCAAAATTCCTGAAGAAATTTTGAGATGGGCCTGCCATGCAAAATCTCCATAGCAACCGCTTCCTTCACCTGAGCAACCATCTTGTTTACCTTTGCAACCACATAGAAACTCTCCGGCCAGTCCTACACCCTAGCAACTGCCTAGAAACTACCTCCTGTACCATAGCAACCATCTGGAAACTCCCTAGCAACCACCTCCTACACAACAGCAAGCACCTAGCAACCACTTGGTACCACAGCAAAAATCCAGAAACTCTTTAGCAAACACCTCCTACAAACAAGAGCTGCCTAGAAACTACTTGGCAAACAAATCCTACACCGCACCTAGCAACACCCTAGCAACCACTCTGTATATCAGAATCAGAAAACTTTATTGATCCGGGAAGAAATTGCTTTGACCCAGATACCATAGCAACCACCTAAAAACTCCTTAGCAACCACCTCATCCACCATAGCAACTGCCTAGAAACTACTTAGAAACCACATTGTATCCAATAGCAACGATCTAGAAACTCGTGAGCCACTTACATCCTCCTACACTCAGCGACCGCCTAAAAACTACTTAGCAACCCACTCTGACACCATAGCAACCACCTTTTATACCTTAGCAACCAAAAAAAAAGGTTGTCTTTTGTCTTTACTAAATAAATCACACCGCACTTTTGACCGGGAACACGACAGATGCGCTACTTTTTAAGAAATATTTTTTTTTAATGGATTAAAAATGTTGTCCTTGGTAAACATTGAAATGAGGTTCTCTGTGATAAACAGTACAAAATATTTCATCTTAGTACGTATTACAATCAAAATAATCTCTCATATTTTTTTTCTTTAAAAAATGAGTTGTATGACCTTATGTGAATGAGGCTTACAAGCCATAACTAGGAAATGGAAGTTAAAAACTTGTAATGTTCATACAAATTTGAGTTAGTAGAAAGTTCTAACATAACATTAGGTATGGGTGTGTGTGTGTGTATGTGTGTGTGTGTGTGTGTGTG
>JBBPCX010000114.1:30491510-30504007 GCA_037974365.1 Hydrocynus forskahlii | reverse complement strand
TTATGTTTTATATTTTATATATATATATATATATATATATAAAATATAAAACATAAAACGACTAACATGTTCCTGGTCGAAAGTGACCGGGAAAAGCCTAAATGAACACAATAGGAGGGTTAATATCTGATCAGTTGAAAATCTACACAAACTAGCACTTTGTGTCTCAGAGATCCTAGATTTGAATAATAGTGCCTTATGTCAAGACATCATCATGTACATTGCTTACTGTATAATTTTGCTCATCTTGAGCAAGAGGGCAAGCATTAACGCTGAACTCAGCCTCCAAACTCAACTCCTCTTTAACCTGCTGCTCCATCTGCTCACAAAGGTGCTGTTTGACCATGTAGGCAGTCTGAAGAAGTATGAGACTGTGCAGGACATCCTGAAGGACTTCTTTGAGCTCCGGCTAAAGTACTATGAGCTGAGGAAAGACTGGCTGCTTGGCATGCTGGGAGCAGAGAGTGCCAAGCTATCCAATCAAGCTCGCTTCATCCTGGAGAAAATCCAGGGCACTCTGGTCATTGGTGAGGGAGCATTATAGGGGAAAATCCACTGCCCTTGTATTCATCTTTAGTCCTTCCATCCATTTATTTTCATTTGCCTTCTGTCATAAGGCCATATTCTGCATTCAGATATTACAAGTTCAGCTCATTTTAGTTTATACTGAAGTCTAATTCATTTGAGAAACAGCACTTGCAAAAGAAAAAGTGATAAAGATGTTAAGTGATGTTAAATCTAAGCTTCTTAAAAATGTATTTATTAATTTTGAAAATAGAGAACAAACCGAAGAAGGAGCTGGTTCGCATGCTCCAGGAAATTGGGTATGACTCTGACCCTGTGAAAGTATGGAAACAAGCACAGGAGAAGGTAGGACGGAGGTTTTTTTTTTTTTTTTTTTTTAATTTGTGAATACAGCATATGCTCCCCATTCCTACCTGAGACTAGCCCTTTTTGCCTGTTGATGCACAACCTAAACTCTTATTGCTGTAGGAGATGGAGGAAGAAGCAGGAGACGAGGATGAACAGAAGGAGCAGACAACAGGACCTGACTATAACTACCTGCTGAGCATGCCTATGTGGTTCCTGACCAAAGAAAAGAAAGAAGAGCTTTGCAAGCAAAGAGATGCAAAGGTGAAAATTGGTCGGGGGCGAGCAAACTAATTTGAGCCATGTAGTATAGGAACACAAAATGCTTCTTGATGTGCAGTTTAACACTGTTTTTGTGTTTTCTTTTTGCTGTAGCTAACTGAACTGAACATGCTAAAAAAGAAGGCCCCTTCAGATTTGTGGAAGGAGGATCTGGCTGCATTCACCGAGGAGCTGGAAGTAAGGCACACCCAAACCCCTGCATGTTCCTGTTTCAGTGTACTGTGTGATTCACGAAGCAGAGTTTCATAGCCAGATAACTTGAGCCCAAACTGAAGCCTTTTCAGTATAGGCATTTTGGTTTTGAATGTTTCTTTGGAAGATCTTGACTTTTCATGTAGGCTTTGATGATAAACCAGTACCTATAATCCCAGGAGTAGTACACTTTTCAGTAGCAATAGAGTGTATTTATATTCAATAAGTTAATTTACTGAGTACATTAAGAGTTAATATAGAATATGGTAATTGATAGTTCACAATAATATTGGGTATCACAATAAATCCCAGTAAGGTGGATGATTTCAAAGTCTAGATTTTATCAAGAAGCACAAATGGAAAACCTGTGTTTTGCCTTTAGTCCATGACTCGTGTTTTTTGGCTTTGTAACATTGTACAACAGCACAAGACAGCTTTTTATTCATTTTGTTTTTACCTGTGATCAAGCTTGTTAACCAGTCATATTGCAGGCATCTTTGCATAGAATGTTTCTTCATGAGACATCAATGCTAGTTCAACTTACTGTTCCAATGTTTTAAGATGTTAAAATACCCAGACTATTAACAGCAAAGGTAATCTGTGGGGCAGCCATTCAAACAAGAAGCAATTTGTAGAGTGTTAAAGTAGGATTTGTTTTACTTGACCATACCACAGTTAGAATGAAGTTAGCTTAGCAAGTTTTGTTTGCCTCTGCTGTTAGCAGTCTACTGTGGCATGTGCTAGTTTGAAAACTATCAGATACTCTTGGTATAGGTATTTTTATTCAAACATAGCTTTGCTGCTCCGAGTAACCAGTCAGTGTTCATGCGCTGGCAGTTTGCATAAAATGTTCAGAAAGGAATACTTTGTCATGATGGCAAAAATTACTATAACAATAAAATAACACATTGTCTTCCTATATGTGCAGCTGAAACTGAGGAAGTCTAAAGGCTATTGAAAATTCAGTTCTGGGTGAAATGGAAAACATATTTTATAGTGTAAACACTAAATATGTCCCCAAATATGCTCCCAAAACACTCAGCTTAATACATTACCCTTAAAGAAAATGTAAAGGTAAACCCGTATTCGTACTGTACAGTTTGCACTGAACTCTCGCAGTGCTAGAATGTAAAATACTGATGTTACCCCTGTATAGACTGGTCTATTCTTTGACTCTTCTTTGGTATGTGCTGTCGTTTTCTATGGTATTAGCAGGCTAAATACAGTCATAAATTAATTTGATTTACAATAATAAAAACACAGGCCTTTAAGAAGAACAAGACAAAAAACACAAACATTTGAGACGCTCCACAGGCGAAATTCTGGACTGCAGCTGCCACAGAAGTGCCACAGGGCAGCACCCAATCAGCAGCAAGGAGAAATAATGTCCTCGGATTAGCTACTTTCAAACCTCATGCCTCTGAGTACAGCTGACTGTGACGTTGGGGCCTGGTCTGCCACGCCCCCTCATTCTGGCTGGTTGTTTGGGCACGGCGCTGAGCAGGAGGCTCTTTCTGTTCAGGTGCATCTGATTGCTTTGCCAACCAGCGCGCCCAAACATAAACAACCAGGACGAGGGGGCGTGGCGGACGAGGTTGCTTTTTTTGGTTTGTCACACAGGCCAAAACAAAAAATTGCACCAGACATCTGCCACTTCTGCGCATGCGTAGGGGTTTCTGCGGACAGTTTGGTTCTCAGAAAAAGTCCAAGAGACTGAAGCCGCGACTGCTGAACCGCGGGTTTGCTGTATAATGTTAAGATATTTAGTGCTCCATTCCTGATCCTCAGGGACCTAATTGAAGAATTTGTAATGAATTTGTAATTTGTAAATATTCTCTAGTGCCAAGGTCTAAAATTCATATTTAAAATTTAAATCCAACTGGCCTTTAGCTGACATCCCATGCCAACTAGGCCCTTGCTTTTTTTTTCTTTATTTGCTGGTTGGACTCAATGTCTTTTTTTGTTTGTTTTTTGTTTTTGTTTTTGTTTTTTTCTGTTGAGAGTTTATGCCTTGCTCTCTGATCCCATAGCGTGTGGAACAGACTGAGAAGGAATCCCAGACCACAGTGACCCATGTGAAGAGTAAAGGTGGCAGAGCTAAGGTGGTAAAGGTGAAGGACGAGACAATGCCAACACCTCAGGGCCGTCGAGTCATCCCCCGCATCACCAGCACCATGAAAGACCAGGCTGTCAAGAAGGCTGACACCAAGAGAGGAGGCAAGAAGGCTGCAGTCAAGGTGTGTGAAGTTTGTGTACATTGTTTTCTGCCAGTTGATGTGGTCACAGATGTCACAATTAACAAGGGTGATGTGTCTCTAGTCTGAGAGTGATGGGAGTGTGGTTATGAAAATGGCATTTGAAGACGAGGATGGCGGAGAGCTTCAGGAGATTGGACTGGCTGCACGTCTCACCAAAAAGGTCAAAAAGGAGTCCACCAAAGAGAAAGGTACTGAGGGCATGCACTGAACTACACTCTTTAAACATTGATTTTAATGACTGTGTGGTGGTTTGATATTACTTTAATTATGAACTATTTTTGAGTTTATATTTATTTATTTTCCTAACCCTGTGTCAGGCTCCAAGTCAGGAAAGCAAACCACACTGCAGTTTAAACCTATGAAGAAGTCTAAGAAGACAAACCTATGGTCTGATGAAGAAGAGGAAGATGGTCTTTCTGCTTCTGACGTGACCACCAGCCCAGTGGAGGTGGTCCAGAGGGAGAAACGAGAAAGAAAAGCTAATGGTGAGAGTCTTTGCATGCACTCACGCACACAAACCCTTGATACCCTCAGACTTACTCCTCGAGGCATTTCCTTTGAGACGTTTACTCAGATGGAGCCTTTGTTCCTTTCAGTGTGGTTCGTTTAGCCATGCTGCATTTAGATCATCAGCCAGGGTCGGTCAGGGCTTATCTACACTGTGTCTCATCAGCGCTGCCTTTGATCCATAACACAAACTCCTTGCCTAAACAAAGGGAGTCTTCTGTTGTTTACTGTATGCTGATGGGGCGAGTCTAATTCTGTTTACCAAGTATTTAATTATGAGATTGATCTCGTCTCTGTTGACCACCATGTTTGGTTCACCTGCCTTTTATTTGCTTCTTTTTTGTTTTCTGCTGTTTTAGCATCCACTATGATATTTTAATTTGTTTACTGAAAAATGAAGTAAATGTTAACATGGGTACATAACTGCATGTTTTGGCTGCTGTTACATTGTAACAATGCATGTTGCTCCGATACTCCCCATTCAGTTATTTTAGTACAACTGAAGTACTGTGCATGCTTGCATTCACTCTAAATGTCCCTGACACCGTGTTTGTTTCTAGCCGCTGTTAAGTACTGTCTGTCCAGCAGCGAGGATGAGTCTGGAAATTGGGAGTCTTTGGGCAAAAGGAAAACGCCAGTGGTTGTTGATGGCGACAGTGATGACGATTTGTTTGTTCCAGAGCCCAAGGTCGTCTCTGACAGTGAGCAGGACTCTCCTGTCCGCCCCCCACCGTAATTCACTTCTTTTCTTTCTTTTTCTTATCTTTCTTTTTTTTTCTCATTTATATATTTCTGTGACGTTTGCAAAAAATTGCAACTGCTTTTTTACTTTGCTTATCTCTTTTATGTACTCTAGAGTAATAAAATCTAAAATATTTTTCAGGAAAAAAGTAGCTGCAAAACCTAAAAAAACAAAGGAGGGTACGGAAGCGGTCACGCTCACAGTTACTTGTAAGCCCCTTAAGCTTGTTTAAATAGCATCGCAGTAGCTAATTACATCCTATATACTGTTTTTGAGATTGATAACTAATGATTTTGTGCATGTGTTTACAGCTGAAAGTGCGGCTCTTAAACCTGCAGCCAAGCCCAATGAAAAACCTGCAAAGAAAGCAGCAGATGGAGGTGTCAAGAAAACTGCAGCTAAGAAGACAGCTGCTGCCCCCAAGAAGAAAGGAGCAACTGGTATGTTACTACACAACCCATACCCACACCACTGGACTCCAGCATATTTGTAGACATTTATGTTGCTTGTAATATAATTATACCAGGCCTTCCTTCTTAAGTTAATTGAAAATAGTTAATATGACGGCCTGCATGGTTTCATAAATGTTTATAGATAAACCATGTAGGTCTGGAGGTCCACCAACAGAACTTGCCAGTGAAATAGGGTTGCTTAGCAGTTACAATAATAGGGATAGCAGTATTTTTTTTATTATTTAATTCATTTAGGACAATAACTAGTTGCTTAAGTACGGTTTTGGTAGTGCTTCATTGAGTATCAAGGCATTGCTGTTCCATGAGCCAAGAGATTTTGTCTGTGTGTTCATATATAAATGTTAATTGCCTACATAACACGGTAGAATTTTATTAAGATATAAAATAGATATTTTGATTAAAAACAATACCCAGCCATACTCTTGAGTCAACAAGTTGTTTAAAATTAGTGTACCTAAATCAGATAACATTAATGGTAGAATTATAGGAATTCTCTGCCTCTCTGCAGATGTGAAGCAGCCCTCTATCCTTGATGCATTGTCCAAGCCCGCCACCAAGCCTACTACCAAAAAGACTGCCGCTGCCAGGGCAGCATCCAGCGACTCTGACAGCTGCGCTCCTGGCCCAGCAGCCAAAAAAACAGCCCCTTTCAAGAGGAAGACTGCACTGAGCAGTGATGATTCTGATAGTGACTCTGATAACCTCATGGCCCGCCTCAAGAACAAAACCACAGCTCAAGGGAAGGTATGTTGTAAATCACTGTACTGACAATGGCGTCATCACACTGGTCAATGGATTTCATGCACATCAGTCTTCTTGTTGTCTTAATCTAACCATTATTTTCCTCTGACAGAAAAATAAACGGGATGACGATAGCTTTAGACTGGAAGTGACTTCATCCGCTGTTGCCCCGAGGACAAAAACAGCACGCAGCAAAAAACCTGTGACCTACGCTTTGGATTCCGACTCTGATGACGACTTCTAGACTGCCATTCCCTCACCACCTTGCTTATCATATTCTAGCAATGTTTCCCTGTGTACCGTTCTTGTAGTACTTAAAGGCCTTGTTACATCTCTATTCTAATTTTTTACTGTTTTATTAAGAATTCAGCACGGTTTTACTGTGAGCTTTGTTTTGTATTCACTGAATCTTTTTTGAAGGCTGCAAAAGTGAATTGTGGGGTGGGGGGTGTTTTTTGTTGTCAGTGCTTTTATGTGTTTTGTGCTGTTTTGTAAATATTTTCTATTTGTCCTTTTTACTCTTGAATCTTTACATAAATAAACTTGTCAATTGTCTTTGATTCAGCTGCTTTACCATTTTAGATCTGAGCAAGATCAGTGTAGTTCCTATTTTTAAAAATAAATAAAAATACCCAGCAACTTAATTTTTTGGATAATTGTGAATTTTTCACTCCTACACAGATCATCTATTTATTTATTTATTTTTTTAAAAACATGTTTTTAGAGTCAGAGTTTGACCGAGCCACTCATTAGCTGCAGTTTAATTCTGTGATCCATATGATATCTAGGCTTGTTAGTTTAGGGGTTAAATTGACAGACCCTTACCAACAAATGGGAAAAAGACCTATAATGATCCCTTATTTTACAGTGTTCAGTAAATTATTGCTGTTCACTCACTCTGTTAGTACAGCTTGAGGAGTGGCAGCAGTCCTATACTGAAGCTGTTGTGTCTACACAGAGATATTTCCTGCCATTACCCTACTGGTCTGAAACCCTCATCAAGCTGCATAAACATAAGCTTTGTTTGACCCTTTGAAACCCTAGATAAGGATATTAGTGTTCCTTCCCGGATTTGAATGTACTCCCTCACTTAGGACTTGTTCCAGTCTCAAAACTAGTTTCCTTCTCTCGGTTCTTCAGAGAAACTATCGAATGGACTAAAAGCATGAAAATTTGATTTCAACCAAGGCAGCTAGAATGTCCAGACGTGTCTGTTGGAAGACCTGTGCCAGGGAGGGAGTTGAGTGGAAAAAACTTGTCACTCACACTGGAATGTGGCTGGGTCCTTTTGGGCTATATCTCTCTGTCCTGAGAGCTTTGTCCATTGTGGGAACTACCACTACCTTGAAACTTTGACTGTGCATGATGGAGAAACCCTTCTCGCCTTCTGTAGCACTTGGATCATAGCCGTCACAAGGAATGTCACGTTTCTTTGGTCATGGAGCTATTTGGAAAATATGCAGAAAGAAACATCAGGTGGTTGTTAGGTATTTGAGGTATGTTTTTGACATATTTTACCTGTGACATATTTTTACCTCTTCTGGAAGGCTTGACTGAGCAAATTTATCCATGCTGATTTCATCTATTTCAAGACTGTACTGGAACATGACCTGAACTCAGAAGATTGGATGGGCTTGAATTTGGATGTGATAGACCATCTCTAGCCTGTAAACCCTCCATCATGACAGACTGGGGCTTACTGAAAGGACTCTTTGGGACTCTTCAGGAGCACTCGCCCATGCTTGGTCGTTTCTGGTTGCTCCTCATGCTGGTCTTCAGGATGCTGATCTTGGGTACAGTGGCCAGCGACTTGTTTGAAGACGAGCAAGAGGAATTTTCCTGCAACACCTTGCAGCCAGGTTGCAAGCAGGTGTGTTATGATCAGGCTTTCCCGGTCTCCCAGTATCGCTTCTGGGTCTTCCACATCGTCCTCATCTCCACGCCTGCTTTGATCTTTCTCATGTATGCCATGCACCACAGCAAAAAGTACCTGGACCTTCCACGAGATTCTGCACCCAGCACTGAGGAGGCAAAGCGGGAGTGGCACCTCAAGCGTCTCTATATGGTAAACGTGGGCTTCCGCCTGCTGTCTGAGGTGGGCTTCCTCATTGGCCAGTGGTTGCTGTACGGCTTTCGGGTAGAGGCACAGTTCCCTTGCAGTCACTTCCCTTGTCCATATACTGTAGACTGCTTCACTTCCAGACCTATGGAGAAAACTGTGTTCCTGATTTTCTACTTCGCAGTGGGAGTTCTCTCAGCTTTTTCCAGCCTGGCTGAACTCATTCACACCACCCGGAAGTGGTTAATGGCAAGCAGGGATGAGTTGGACCACTGGGATAGCGCAGCACTCAGGGAAGGGACTAAATTGTCCCATAATGCACAGAACTTAGTACCAGAATCTGGGACAGGGGCAGGCGGAACCAGGCGGTCACTGTTGTTCCCAGGTAGGAGTGCTAGAAACAGTAGGTCAAAAGGCACAGTGCGAAACAATGGAAGCTCAAGGTACTCCAGTTCCAAGAGCCTCAAAAGCAGCAAAAGTCAGAAAAGTGCATCTCTGGCAGTATAAGGGGCAGGAAGTTTAGGCCCAGAAAAGAAAGAGTGAGGGTGAAGGTGGTAGCTACATGATTACCAGTGCCTCTGGCAGCAGTGTGTCAACATTTTGACTACAATGATTATTTCAGAAGTCACTGTCTTGTCCCTATAATGTGAACAGGCCTGGGGGGTGTCTTGTGGGTATGAGTACTCACCTGTGTTTTATGTGGATAATCCTAATCCAGATATAATCCTGATCCTCAAGACACAGGATCTGATTTGAAACCACCCACAAACGTGTCTTTAGTTTGGAGTACATTGGATCTGAGCTGCCTTTCTGAACAAGGCCCATGCAGGTTACAAGATCACAAATGCATCAATAATGCGTCACTGAATCAAGAAATGTGTGCTGCGTGTTATTACCCATAATCTTGTAGTTTTGTATCTTTGATCTTGTATTTGAAAATGACTCCAGTCTAAATCTGAAGAGTAGTAAACCTCCATATTCCACTTTTTTGCCTCCATATTGAGTGATTTCACTTTGTTCCTTCATATTGAGCAATAATACATTTGTTTCCTCCATACTGAGCGATTCCTTAAAATTTTCCCTCATAATAAGTGATTCAAAAGTCATCATTTTGTCCTCTACTTGATCTGGGAAAATAGTCTATCAATTAAAATAATGCAGTAGAATTGGTTTGAGGTGTCAGAATTTTTAGCTATTGAACAAAAACAGTTCTGTGCCGTATCTGTGATTTGATTTTTTGGTATGAAGTTAAGAATCTGTGAATGTCCTCTAGGTTTGGTGAGTCTATCATTTTATCCGCTGGTCTGATTTTTGTACTTCAAAGACTAGCAGTGATGTCTTGAAGGCGAGAGGAATTCTTGCTCAGGGTTCAGTTTTAAAATAGTTTCTTTTGTTAGCTGGCTAAGGCAGACAGCTAACATTGCCACTAGGAGGCTTTATAGGTGTGGCCTCACACCTGTAGTAAATGGGTGTGTCCCTGTACCCTAATATACTGTACCTTAATACTATGAAGCATATTGTATCTCCTAACCTAGTAGTAGGAGTTTGAAGTGTAAAGTGACCATTAGTCATACATGAACACAGCACAGCACACAGTGTGAACAATATGAAGTTATTTCTCTGCATTTAACCCATTCACCAAGTGAGGCAGCGGCAGCCAAGAACACAGCACCCAGGGAGCAGTATGTGGTGATGATAGTGTTCTCAAGGGTACCTCAGAGGTGCCACTGGCAGTCCTGGGATTCAAACCCACAACCTTCTGATCGCAGGGGCTACTCCCCAACCAGCAGGCCACCAGCTGTCCCAGTAACATACTACACTGTCGTATACTAAAAGAAAGTGATGGAGTGTTGCTAAGCCAGTGCACGTCATACCAAACTCTGCCGGCTACTTTAGAGCAGCAGTCCCTTTTTTGCGCCATGGACCAGTTTTATGTAAAACAATATTTTCACTGGCCGGTATAGATACAACAAAAAACAACTCACCATCCTGCTGATGTTTGTTTTTTGCTCATTTTTGCTAGCTTGTGAGCTATATTTTTTGATGTAACATATCACGTGACCAAGCGTTTTTTCAAATCAATAAAATATTTTTTAGTCTGTTTTTCTGTTGCGGCCCGGTACCAAATGACCGGTGGTTGGGGACCTCTGCTTTAGGGGACACTTGTTTTTGACACACACTAACAAAAAAATGTTTTTAGGTCTAACCACACTACTTTAGGAAAGAGTCACATCTTTTACCCAAAACTTCAGCCACGCATTACTCCTCGGCTTTTGTTCCATCAACACTGTGCATTGTGGATATTTGGGTATACTCAACCTTAATACTACTAACAAAATGTATTCTACATACTCAAACACTAGTTAGTATTAGTATTAATGCACTATTGGAACACACCGAATGTCTTCACTCTTCCTGTGGACTCAAACAACAGAAAGGTTAGGAAGACAACAAGCTAAAAGCTAAAGTAGCTATCTGTCTGTTTGACTTCTTTTCTTTGTCTTGGCGGTGTCCATTTTGAGCTGAATGAAGACAATCACTGTTTTCTTTATGGTATTGCTTGCTAACTGGCTTAAAAATTGTTCTAACAGTAACTGGTTGTATTGATTAAATTTTAGCTTAGTAGGAAGGCTAGCAGTCAGGTTGACAGCATAGGGATTCGCAGGTTATATAAATGCATTTTGGGGTATATGAGAGAGAGAGAACACTGATGAACAAAAACATGAAACCAGAATAAAAGTGGAAATTATGGCTGGCGGTCCTCCTTCCATCACTCAGGGTGATGTTGGCCAGCACATGTTGGTTAGCTGACATTGCGGATTTAGTTGTGGAAAACACTTTCTCATCTCACTTTCTCATGCAGTATGTGGACGCATTTGAGATACAAAATATGTTTTATAGTCAATAACAGCCATTCATAGTCCTCCAAAAACCGTAAATATTCCAAAACCAAATGACCCCAGGCCCAATGTTTTATTTTTTAGTATAGACTGTAAGAAGGGCGAAGGCCCTTTAGAAGTGAAACACTATGAATCACAGCTGACAAAGTGTATCCATTTTCTGTATTTGTGTTTATGAGATGCTATGTGTGTGTGTGCACAGTGATAAAAAGCAGAGATGGAAAGAATTTGCTGTAAGTGTGAAAAATGGAGATGGATCCAGCGTGCTACATTAAACTCTTGCCAGAACAACAGTCTGTGTGTCAAATAAAACACTGTGTTTCCCTGAAAACAGCACTGTGGAAAGTGTGTGTTCAAGAGAGTGTGATCTGGCTTAAAGATGAAAGCCAATGAACCCAAAAATATTTTATGTGACTGAATATTTTATTTCTGAGCCCAAATAACTTGAACACAAAAGAACAGTTTTGCAGAAATCAAATTTACAGATGTACATGATCAACCAAGATGAGTTTGGTTTAAAACTGGAGCTACGAGGCTAACGTTACTGGTGATCACTGGTCAACAGTCACCTAAACTGTTTCAGACACCACCAGGGCTAGTGTTCACAAAGTCCAAAGTCCTAAACAGCATCTACAAATCTGCTCCACCCTAATGAAGAGCTGGATGCAGTTTGAACAAGTTGAGAGAAGGTTTGGAGCTCTAATTACAGAAAAGATTTGAGTGACTATTGACCTTGTTACAATTTTAGTACCGTATATGTGCAACGGCAGCACGTATACTAATATTGGAATCATACAGAGAAGATTAACATGGCTCCTGTGCAAGCGTTCCTTATTTTTTGTAACTCTCCACTGCTAGAACACAATATCTGTCATAACACTGTTTTTATTCAGACTAGTACAGTAGCTAACTGTTGTCTTGTCCAGTTGTTCTGTTGCTCTCGTGTGATTTTTTTGCACTCTCTTTTGTCCTGTCTGCACTTGTGGTCTTGTGGTCTTGTGTTTTTGTTTTGTTGCACCATGGTCCTGGAGGAAGGTTGTATCGTTTCACTGTGTAACGTGTATATGTGGTTGAAATGACAATAAACATACTTGACTTGACTAACAATAAAACTTCCTTGTGTCAGTGAATTTAGACATGCAGCTCTGTTTCTAAGCTTAAGAAGCAAAATTTGTACAAAAATTGCACTTATTTAGCACTGAAACTACAACACTAATATAGCTAACAAATGATAGACACCTACATACACAAGTTAGTGGACCAGCTGGCACAGTTTGTTGCTTCCTCTCCACCCATTGTGATAAATGGGTGACTTCAGCACCACTTACCGACTAGGATTTCTTTATAAACAGCCATGGAAAAAAATAAGAGACCGCAACTTTTTTTCCTGGTTAACACACTTACAACACATATGGAGGCATTTATTTTTACAGAAAAAAAGGGAACAGTGGTCTCTTATTTTTTCCATGTATA
>JBBPCX010000114.1:30455814-30479406 GCA_037974365.1 Hydrocynus forskahlii | reverse complement strand
TGTGTGTGTGTGTGTGTGTGTGTGTGTGTGTGTGTGTGTGTGTGTGTGTGTGTGTGTGTGTGTGTGTAAGTAAATATCTATATGTGATAATAATATAGTCTATTAGTTATATGTATCTATATCTATCTATCTATCTATCTACATATATATATATATATATATATACATACACACAGTGCAGTCAGTGATATACTTTTTTTTTATGGGGTACAGGATCATTTAGCTGTGTGTGCGCGCGCGTGCGCGTGTGTGTAGGGGGAATTGTAAACATTTCTCTCTCTCTCTCTCTCTCTCTCTTTTGAATGCCCCCCACGCCCCGCTTCCTGTTGGGTTGGCTAGACTCCTCTGACAGATTTACAACTCCAGGGTCAAAGTTTTCCGACACTGGAGAATAAATCACACACATGCATACACACACACAGAGCGCTCCCCCACCTGAGTGAAACACGCTTTCCCCCATCCTTCTCTAGACATCCTTTCAAGTCTAACGCAAGTAACCCTAGGAGGGAGGTGTGTGTGTATGTGTGTGTGCGTGTTGGCAGTTTTGTGGTTAGAGAAAAGAACGTGGACATTGTTCCTGAACCATAAAGACCAGAGGATCATGTTTCAATCATGATCTCTCTGTCTCTCTCACACAGTCTCTCTGTATCTCTCTCTCTCTCTCTTTCTCACTCACACACCCTCAAGTCAAGTGGGTTTATTGTCATTTCAGCCATATACACAGGACACAGTGACACGAAACAACATTCCTCCAGGACCATGGTGCAACACAAGAACAAAAACAGAAATAAAACAAGACCACATAAGAGCAGACAGGGCAAAATACACAGAGTGCGAAGAGAGCAAGAGACGGAGAGTGCCAGAAAAACAAAAGCAACAAAACAGGAAGCAGAACAAGACAACATACACTGCAGTCTACAAAAGCGGTTACAGTCCAGGTTTAAATTATGTGTTATGACAGACACTGTATTCTAGCAGCTGAGTCATTAAGTGTGAGAAAAATACAAATTGCAAATAATAGCAGCAGCAGAACAGAGCAATATATATAATAGTGTCCTCTCTCTCACACAGTCTCTCTGTATCTCTCTCTGTGTCTCTTTCAGTCTCCCAGACTCTGTTTCTCTCTCTCTCTTTCTCTATATCTCAGTCTCTGCTTCTCTTTCTCTCTCTCACTCTTTTCTCTCTGTATCTTTGTATCTCTCAGTCTCCCTTTCTCTGTTTCTCTCTCTCGCTCTCTCTTTTCTCTCTTGTCTCTTTATATCTCTCAGTCTGTTTCTCTCTCTCTCACTCTCTCTTTTTCTCTCTTTCTTTCACTGTCTCTTTATATCTCTCAGTCACTGTTTCTCTTTCTCTCTCTCTCTTCTCAGATGAAGACTGTTGTCACTGTAGGCTAACGTCATTAACAGTGCTGGGTTAGGCCTCGCCCACACGGGCGTCTGAATCAGGTGAGCGCAGACTGAGCGCCGACCGTTTTTTCAATTCAATTATTCTGGGAACCGAAAGTTTTTAAGGAAAATGTAAAACTACAAATCCCAACACGTAAACAATCTGGAGAGAATAATTACTGCCCCCACAGGTGAATACACGAAACTACACATTGGGCTGCAGGCTGACATTAAACAGCGTCGGACGAACACCAGTGGAACGCCAATCGAGCGCAGATACAAAACGCTACAAAAACGCCTGTGGCGTTCAGAGTGCGTTCATTTATCCAAGATTCAAACGTCCGTGTGGACGAGGTCTTAGAGTGCAATGCTCGCAGCGTTGCGGTTTACCCCACACACCCCTCTCAGAGGAGACTGATTTTCTGTAAACATGACCAGAGGCCCTGCCAGTGCTTGACTTTGATGTGACCAGGACTCTCATTGCGAGTAGTGTAACCGGCACACGTCTCTATGTCCGGCAGTGTTTTCTAACACTGTACTACAGTGTTTCTGACAACAAGTAACATAAAGGCTAGCTAGCTAATATGTGGTGGCAGTGCAGGAATAAAGTAAAGCACTTCATTTGTTAATGACAATAACAGCAACAGCCACATTCTGCTTACACATCAGTTGCAAGATGCCAAGATCCATTATATGATTTTTTTTTGTTATGATTATATGTAGGCAGCTGGTGGCCTGGTGGTAAGGGAGTTGTGGGTTCGAATCCCAGGACTGCTAGTGGCATCACTGAGGTACCCTTGAGCAAGGTACCGTCCCCACACACTGCTCCCTGGGCCCACACACTGCTCATGGTGGCAGCCCGCCGCTTCATTTGGTGAATGGATAAATACAGATAAAGAGTTTCTCACTGTGTGCTGTGCTGTGGTTACTATAAGGGGCCTCTTAATCGTATTATACATGTGTGTGTGCATGTATATATATTTTTTTCTATATTTCATATAGGAAACTGGGCCAAAGGTAAGAAGGTAAGATACTGTTGTGGGCTATGTGTGTGTGGGTGTGTGGATGTGTGTTATATGGACATAAATCTACTGTACACTACGACTTAGTCTCATGTGAACCTCTCTCACACACACACACACTCACACACACACACACAAAGGTGGATCAATATGTTTGATGGAGCTGGCCCACTTTTTACCTGCTGTGAACACAACACAACTCAGCAAACACTGTTCTGAACGGGTGTGTGTGTGTGTGTATGTGTGTGTCGATGATTGATTATATGCCGTTGTGTATCAGCCTGCATCTAGCATTCAGCGTGAAGCATCAGTCAAGCAGAAGTGTGTGTGAACTTCACATTTCTGAGACGTGTGTCTGAGCGGCATGCTAAACACATACACGCAAACACACACGCACCAACACACAGAGGGGTCCTCCTGCTTAGTAAATGAGTAAAGTCTCTCCCTTTTTCTTTCTCTCTTCATCTCTTTTCTCTTTCTGCCTCTCTCTCTCTGCTGTGGTGATCATGTTAAACTTTAAAAGCTCTCCCGTATGTGTGTGTGTGTGTGTGTATGTGAAGTAGGACACGTGCATGCTGCAGTTAAATGACTGAGTTGGGGGTAGACTGCAATCATTACACAACAGAGATATCCATCCACACACACACTCACACAACAGAGCTTGAAATTCGTCCGAACCGGACTGTCCGCATCAGATTCGGCCCATTACAGAAATAATTTCTGAACATGTGATGGTTCATATTCCTCATTGGGGATCTCATAGCCCACCTCCCACTTTTAACAGACTTTATCTGCATTTTCTTTACTAATATGACTATGTCCCAACCTTTCTGTATCTCTCAGATTTAAACAGGCGGCTTTTTGTATCTTTAAGACTGATATATGTAAATGAGCTCTATTGCGATTGGCTGTCCTGCATTGTGCGGCATTCAGGAAAACATTTGTTTTCTGTCAGATTTAGCAGAAGAGTAGTTACTGTTAAAACATACTGTCCACTCGCTAAGCTGTGTGTGGCTGTAAAACTGTCCTAGCTTTTGTGACAACAGTTTAACCTCGCCCACCCCGCCCACTGAAGTTCTAAGGAGTGTTTTCAACCCGAGATCAAAAGAGAACAAAAATTGGTCCCCACAAAAGGCTAAGCCAACACACACACTCACACATACTTCTATGTTACAGTTTATTGGGGTTCCCTTTAAGCTCATATCACTGTAAACCTTTCTCTGGTCCTCGTGAACCACGACACTGATCGTCACACATGAGTTCATTACATTAGGAACAGCCCAAGTCTTAGCACCATTACACATTGTCAATACACTGCGATCTATAAGCAATTTTTCAACCGCTTCCATTAACCCACTGTAGCTCTCCATCGTGTAAACTACTGCCTATCACCAACACACGTGCTACGAGATCCCCTCCTTTCAGCCATAATGATTTCCCATTAGCTGACATGCCTGGACTTTGGCACATCACACTCCTTGATAAAAAGAATTGACCGTCCAGCTAGCTACAGGTTATTTGCAAACGACCGTCTCTATCTGAACAGAGTGAGCAATGGAAGTTGGTTCCATGGAAAACAGTTGCTAATTTTAATGAGAATAATCCATCATTTTTTAGTATTTCCTTAATGTTATACATTTGGGCAAAAATGTAATTCATCTGCCCTCAACAGGGAAATTTCAAAATAAGAGTCTCCCCCCGGCGAGACATTTATTCGACCCATCCACTGAAGTAATCTTTTATTTATTAGAGATTTTTTAATTACTCTCTCATTAAAAAAGTGGAATCAAAATGAAGCAATGTACTAAAGATGTAAACGAATCCTCACAGGTACAACAGACATCCAAAAGTTCAGTGGCCACCTGCTAAAAGCATCTTTTTTTTAAAGTGTTTAAGTTACATGATTAAGGGATCACATGAATGTTGTAAATTTAATTATTAATTTTGCAGCCATCAAAAACTTAAGTGAGTCTAAAACTCTATTTATGCATTTTATTATTTTTTTTACTCTTTGCACTTTTCCTGTTGACATTTTCCTGAAGAGATTTTACACAGCTCCATTAAGCTGAAGGGAAAACTTGAGGCCCAAACTCATATTAGATGAACACAGTGCTTTAAATAAGTTTTAAAAGTTCATTCAAGGTGTAAAAATATGGGGCCATTCATCAACCCTTTGGACCCCTGACCAATGGGAGAGTTTACTGAACTACATCTGCTTAAGTAGGAAGAATTTAACCCATCCATCCATCCATCCATCCATCCATTATCTTAATCACTTATCCTTAAACAAGGTCACAGGGGTTGCTGGAGCCTATCCCAGCAGTCATAGGACACATGTTCACACATACCAAGGGACAATTCAGCATTACAGTACACTTGACATGTATGTCTTTGGACTGTGGGAGAAAACCAGAGAACCCGGTATAAACCCATTCAGACATGGGCATGCTCCACACTGAAAGGACCTTTGTCCATCCTGGTTGGGAATCAAACCCAGGACCTTCTTGCTTTCTTTACTATTTGAATGAGGCATGATACTAAGCAGCCAATAAGAGCAGAGATAATTTACATATTTATTAAAGGCACAATAACAAAAACTGCCTGTTTATTGCTTAGACTTAGAGATGGGTTGGAAAATGGTCAGGGAAAAATTAATTATGACTGGTACATATCATCATACACATACTGTAAGGTATGTAGGTAAAAAAAAGAAAATGCTACGAGCAGCTCTTGCCTCTTGCAGATAGGTGGGGCTGTAAGAAAAGTTTAAAAATGTTGCATGCAGTTTGACCTTCGTCTGTGTCCTGTGCTTTAGGCTTATTGAGTTTAAAATGTGTTTTTGCCACAAGCGACCTTTGCTTATTTGTATGGTTACCGGAGCAATTTAAAAATAATATCAAACTTTTTGCTGTTTTCCGTCCTCTTATGATGTTTAAGTAGCCATGATTAATTCTTACAAGACCATTTCAAACCTATCTTTATCCTTAAATATAAATAGGCTGTTTTGGTGACTGTGACTTCAAAACTAAAATACGTAAGTGAACTTTATTCTGATTGGCTGCCTGAAACACTCCTTATCACTGAGAGGTAGAATAGGTATATTTAAGTAAATGCATATTTTGTGGCATCACAGAAACAGAGTTTATAGAAAAAACGTTTATAGTGTTTGCATGCTACTTCTTTCAAAACAGTTTGAACAATTTGGTTTTCTGTCAGATGCGCTTTAATAGATGCCACTGTTGGCCATGGCTATTTATCAAACATTTATTTTGTTGTTGTTTTTCAGGTCATGCAGGATTTCATCACTTCCCAGGTCATCCGTGGACGATCTCCAATCGACGTTTCCAGAAGAACAGCGCAGCCAGATGATGTTGCGTGAGAGTTCTGGCAAAAAGGTCAGGCATGGAGAGGCAAAAAAACCCCCAAATGAGCTCGTCCACATCTGTCCATCCTCTTTTTTGCCAGTGAGTCAGATCATTTAGCTCGTATTGCTCCTGGAGCTCAACCTCGCTGCGCTCTCTCTCTTTCTCTCTGTCTGCCTCTCCACCAATCTTTTTCTCAAATGGCAATTCTATTCTGCCTCAGCTGGAGGGCAAGTTTTGTGCCATGTGGTCACCAGGGCTTGAAAAAAGATCACATCCTCTCTTCATATTTCAGTATTGACATACTAAGGTAATGGTGGCATGCAAAGGGTGTCAGTGCCACAGACCTATAAATAAATAAAAAATTGTTGATCTTTTATTTAATGAGAAACATGGTTAATTTGTGTTGTGTACCTTTACTCAAATCACTTTCTTTTCTAGAAATAAATGAAAACAAGATTAGATCGATATGTGAACATTTCTTAAAGAACTGAATATTTAATGGGGTGTCCTCATTTTTTCACATGACTACATATATACTGTATATTTATATGATTTATATCAGTCTATTGGCCTTCCTGTCTGCCAGACAATTGTCAACCGTTCCATACCAGTGTCTGTTAAATTCCTACACAAGCACCTCATTCTGCTTTATGAGGTACTGATTAGTGATCACCTGAATCACATCTTATATAATGAGGAAAAGTATAAAAACACTGCTGTAATCAACACTCTCCTCTCGCAATGAGACCAGTTGGGTGGCAAAACACTACATCAAAGGTAATTATTGCCGTTTTGTTTAAGAGTGAGTGAGAGATTTGATTTCTTTGAGTTCTGTATACACTGCATCATTTCTCTTATTTTGATGTTTTGTCATTTCCTTTAAAAGTATGCTTTAAACTACAATATTTTTATTTGAAAATTTGAAATATTGTCTGCAGTTCTTAAAAACTAAGGCAAAGCTGTTCGGTTCAATAGCTGCACCTATAAAACCATTTTTGCAGTGGTCTCTTATTTTTTCCGGAGCTGTATAACAATATTGGTATCAATAAAGAAGCACATTTTTTTACGTGATTTGAAAACACCATTTCACCTCTGTCACAATGAACCAATAGTAGTTTACTTGCCATTGTGAAGATTTTAGGCTTTGCTCTGACAATGATTTCCACCGGCCTCACTGACCAAGGCAGTTTAATGGATATAATATCCATTCTCAAATCCTGCCAAAACCATGAACAGCATCTGGTAATGCTGTTCTTTATTATAAAACCAACAGTTTCCAGCACTTCCATTTGACTGGCTGAACAAATACCATTTATTACTTGTTTACTGTATTATGCTATTTATTAAATTCTAAAGGTAATCATTTACTGAGTATTAGTATTTGATCATGTTATATTATTTAGCCACTTCATAAAAGCAGAAAGGCAAAACCACTTATGGTGCCTGGAGGTTGCAAGTTTCAGTTATGCCACAGTTATCCATGGCCAGATGTCCAAGGAAGTGTAACTGTGCTCCCTCTTTTTGGGTGGGTAGTGTGATCCTCCCTCTCCCCATCCCGCAGTGTAAGGCTTACCAGTGCAAGCACCCTTTAGCTGACATTACAGTTTTGGCACTTTGTGTTCTCCTCCGAGTGTTTTGAACTGTCCAAAAAGGTGTGGTAGAAGCACACGCTGGCCTTCACCCTCTCAGCTTGGTAGCACTGTGTCATAAGGGTAAACCTAGCTGATTTGCAGGTGGCAATTATCCACGGCTCACTTCGGCCCTGAAAACCAGCTCCATATTCTGTATTAAACATGCTCTCTGTCCACACACACATACATACATACACACACACACACACACACACAAGTTGTGTGTTTCCCTGATCTGTCCTAGCCTGCACCATTTGCTAGCCCCATGAGCAACAGAGATGTGGCACTAGTGCAGGGATTAACCTTGTACTGCAGGACATCCCGCCTCGTGCTCCTTGTGGCAGGCTGTGAACCCATCCCGCTTACATACTTATCCACGCAGCTAAACAGCAGTAACTACAGCCACAGTGACACAGAGAAAAAAAACAGTTTCATAAAACAGTGCTGTCAAGCCAATTATTCTGTAGGTCTGTAAGATACATAAAACACACGTATACCATGCAGATACTACACTTTGCCCTTGTGAGATTGTTAAAGGGCCTGTATCTTACATTTTCTTTTTCACTTATTTCACTTATTTTCTCTTATGAAATTTGGGTGGTTGTATGTACTTAAAACGTCTCCTGATTCCCTAGAATCAAACAGCAGCAGCTCTATGGCAGGATCTTTTGCTGAAGGAGTCACTCTAGAAATGCATACTAATAGATACCACATACTACTCGAATCCAATAAGGGCATTAGCAAAACAATTTGCATCATAGTAGAGGTGTTCTTTGGACCATGATTATGGCCTGAATTAAAGAAGGCCTAGCTATAATCAATTGAGTTCTGCACTCTAGTGCCAAAAAATGAAAATACCTCAGCCGGCCTTATGGCTGCCTACTCCCTAGGCTGGGACCAAGGACCAGCTTGCCCCCCTAAAGCCTCTGTCCTCTCTCGAGGACTTCATCAAGCTCTCCCTGTGGTTGGACAACTGGCTTTGGGGACCGCAGGCGGGTGTGAGAGGTGGAGACAGCCCCTAAAATTAGGGCAAAGTCTCCTACTCCAGCCCCTTCCACCTTGGGGTCAGGGTCCCTCCCTTATGCTGCAGAGCCCATGCTGCTGGAGCCCACATGGTTGTCTAGTCAAGAATGGGAGGCTTCCATGAAGGAAGGGTATTGCCTCAGTTTGGCCATTTGGGCACTAACACTCTGCCTGTTCTGAGCTTGTGAGAAAAGCCTGGGCCCCCATTTCCCAGCCCTGTGGGTTGGTCCTTTTTGCCACCCTGGTGGCAAGCCTTGAGCATGAGGAACGGCTCAGGGTATTTCTAGATTAAGGGGCTTCGGGCAGCTTCACTGATGTTGCCTCGGCAGTCTCCGAAAAGCCTCCTAAAGACCGCTACTCCCAATCCTTCATGACCTCGGCCTTTAAGGTACAGCAGCAGGCTTCTACTTTTACTGGTGCAGTGCCTGCAATCTGATCCGGGTCCGTGAAGCTGATGAATAGAAGATGCCCCCCATCACCCTGTCTAGCCACAATGACTCACTTCTCATGGGTGATGAACATGCCTGCCGTCTTCCAGCGCTTCATCAGTGTGGTCTTGACAGAGGCCCTGGATCGCTATGTGTTTGTCTACCTGGACGGTATTTTGATCTATAGCCAGGCAGTAGTTGAGCATCTTCTATCTTCCATGCTCAGTTAGGTACCATTCTAGGATTTGTGGTATCTAAAGGTCGACTGAGTGTAGACCCTACCAAGGTGATAAGGTGGTAGCAGTGATGGACTGGCCACGTCCCACCTTCAGCTTGTGCAAAGCTTCCTGGACTTTGCTAACTTCTTCCGAACTTTAGCTTGGTGGCTACTACACTCACTGTCTTGATGAAGAAACTGCCAGGGCAGTTTCAGTAGACACTGGAGGCCCAGGAGACCTTCAATAAGCTGAAGCAAGCTGTCCGCCTGCAGCTCCCAGAACCCCTTCATTGTGGAAGTAGGTACCTCTGATGTAGGTGTCAAGGCAGTGCTCTCCCAGTGTTCTAGCATGGATGGTTAACTTCACCAGTGTGCATTCCGCATAAAAACCTGCCAAGAGGAACTATGGAGTGGAGGATCAGGAACTCTTGGTGGTGAAACTGGCTCTAGCGGAATGGGAGACACTGGCTGAATGAGGTCTGCCACCAGGTCTGGACAGACCATAAGAACTTGGCCAAACAGGAAGCCAACCAACTCAATCCCTGCCAGCTCAGGTTGTCCCTCTTGCCTGGTTTGATTTTGTTCTATCATATTGGCACAAAAAACCCCCGCCAAGCCAGACACCCTTTCCCACAAGTACCAGCCTCCTCCAACCCACAGTGTTTCAAAAGCCCATCATCCCCTGACACATGACTTCACCCCACACCACTGGGACATAGACAAAAAGTCACCAGGGATGCACTCAGAGGAGAGTCAGACCCCAGGCATATATGTGTGTGTGTGTGTTTGTGTAAATACACACTCTCTGTAGAAAAAAACAGTTCTGCACATTTCCATACAATTAAAATCTTAAAATTCAAAGAAATAAATGCAAAAATAGCTTGATGTTGTTTTACATTTTTATGTACTTTTATGTTTTATTCTTTACTTTCTCTCAGTGTGTTACACTCAGCAAATATACAGAAACTGTGCACTAAGTTTGACTCAGGGCTTCCCCCATGCTCTGTGCTGTTTTACTGAACCACACTTTCATAAACAGAGCTCACTGTGTCAAGCAACTCTAGTCATCTGATTTAGGTTTTGGGGGTCTGAACGGCTCATCTACACCAATGTGGACTCCAAGCCAAAACTGCCTTTATGATAACTGTTAAATAACAACCAGAATCATCAGAGGATTGGATTGTAAAGGGTGTCAAGCTGGGAAAATAACAGCTAACAGATTTCAGTGACTTGTAATAACCATGTAGTCAGTCAGCTCGCCACATGATCCCCCAGTCAAACGTAGCCATGGAATGATAGATCTTCACCACCAGCAGACCTCATGAGCACATGGCCTAATGGTAAATCTTCAGGACAGGAGAGTGTAATGAGGGCCTTGGTCAAAAGATAAAGAGACCTTATTTCTAAACCATGTTAACAAAAGTTCTGAGCCTCATTTTAACTTTTTTGTGCACGAAATCTGCAACCTTGAATCACAACTTTTTTTTTTTTTGCATGCTAGCAAAATAAAGCGTCAGAGGATGCTCAATTTGCCCAATCTAAATGTAGTGGTTTTGGTGTTGATATCAACCTTTCTCTTATTTGTATTGTTTATACGCCTGACAGAATGCAGGTCCATGAGACTGGAAGCCACAAGTTCAGAGTCAACTTAGATTGGTCAAATCAGAAAAGCCAGGTTGCTGGAACAAAATCCTGGGGTGGATTTGTACTTTCTGGACCCGAACTTTCCCCCTCTGCTATTGTAACAGATTATTCTGTCATCACAAGGTTGATCCCCAGTGATGCCACAGTGTGTCTTGGTGTTCATGAGAGCTTAATTCTTATCACTCTCTCTGGATGGGTGAGATGGCCCTCCCTCTTCCCCATCACTCAGTGGGACGCTAGTTAGTGTGGGCATCTATTAGCTGATGCAGCACTATTAGCAGTTAGTGTTCACTTGCAAGCGGGTCCAGTCACATTGCATTAGTAGCAGTCTGAAAATGTCTTGTGTTTGAGAGGAAGCACATGCTAACCCTCCCAACTTAGTAGCATCGTGTGATGGGAGGAGCAATTATTGAAAATGTTGTTGTTTGGCCAGCTATTTATTTTCCCTCCAAAATTCGTCCTGTAATGTTTTTATGATGAGGTGTAAGGGTGTTCAGTAGGCGCCGAAGCTTGACAGAAGCTCTGAAGCTTTGTGGGTCAGAAGGAAGTTCAGGGTTGCATTTGCTATAGGGAGCGGCTCTTCTGCAGCGGAAACACAGATATTATTGCACAGATATTGAACCTCCGAGTGAAAACACCAAAAACCACATGCACACAAACACACACACACACTCACACACACACACACACACACACACACACACACACACTCTGGTGTTTTTCGTAACATCTTCAGGGCAAACATGAAGCTGAAAGTATGATGTGGGTTTAGCACCTATGCCACCCTCTCCTGATCTTTCTCACCTGCATGTTAATCTGTCAAAGTTGATCGTCGTTACTGTTGCTCTGCTGTAAATGTGCTCATGTAATGACGTTTGTTTCAGATCCTCGTTCACAAGGGGAACATGAAGAAACACAAAGCACAGTTTTTAAATGATAATTTCATTTAAACAGTTTTGCAGCACCTACGTTTTGCAGCACCTAAATCACCAGTGATCGGCCCCTTCCTGCAACCATACTAACTGGTCATGCCATATTTACTACAAGCAAATGCTTCCTTTGAACTCAGTCTTTACATCACTGTGGAGGAATTCTGGTGAAATGTTCTCTGGAGAATTGCTTTAATTCGCCCACAAATCAGGCTTTGGAGCAACTGTCTGTTTAAGGTCCTGCCACGTCATCTCCATAAGGTCTAATTTACAATGGCGACCAGGCCTGTCAAAACCATTTCTTTTGAAACATTATGAGGTGGACTTGTTCTTGTGTTTCGGTTCTTTGTCTTGCTGCATAACTCACATACATTTGAGCTTCAGACCAAGGACTGATGATCCGACGTTCTGTTGCAGGAGCTTCTGGTAGTGAACACAAATAATGGTTCTGTCAGCCATGGGAAGTCACCCAGGCCCTGAAGCAGCAAGGTATCCCTACATCATGGCACTACCACCAGTGCTGGTATGATGTTCTTATTATGGAATGCTGTGTTTGCTTCAAGCTAAATTCTGTTTGAAACGAACCTGACTCATTCATCAATTCTTGACACTGACACTATGATCAAATTTATTATAAAACTTGACAGGACAGGGCTGGTTACCATGCAACTACAGTAACAGCCGGCATTTGATCACAGATTAATCTGCTATAAAATAAAGCCTAAATAGTGTACAAATCAGAAACCTAAAATTCTCACTTTCAGCAAAATTATCCACTTCTTTCAATGAACTATGAGTGAGTAGGAGTCTTGTGGGTGACAGTCCGTCATAATAAACATAACTTACTACATAACTTACTACTATAGATCCCAGTGCACAGGTACTACTTGGTAAGTCGAGGTAACAAGATAATTATGTCATTCCCCTTCCCCAACTAATCACAGCCATTTCCACAGCTCATTTACACATCTTACTTAGTCATATCCACTCATTATTCATATTATCAGAAGAAGAGTCACCAGCAGACCACTGTATGTCACTGATGACCAAGACTCTACCACGAAATTACCTAAAAGTAAGTTGCATTCATTTAACTCGCAGATTATAGTCAGAAAGAGGAAATAGGTCTGAAGTACACACTTCCCTGTTGTGTGGTATTCTTTAAAACACCACACAAACCACTAGACAGGCCCTTATCAAGTGTTTACAAGCTTTTAACACCCCGCTGCGGCAGGTACTCCAGGGTATAAGGTGCTGCTTTTAGGACAAACCTAAATAGCTTCTGCTTTTATGAGACTCCTGCAAGAAACCATTCATGAAGCATTCTGACATGATTCATCCTCAACCACTGTGCTGCTAACAATTTTAAGGGTCAGAGTCTTGGAAAATAAACTTTTCTTGCTTTTTTATTTTTGTACGTAATCAGTTTCAGAATGTATGATTTACTCATCAGTGTATACAGTCCATATATGGATATTAAGCCAAAATTAACAGCTTTTGTAATGTCACATACAGCAACATATTTACATACACCCACATATTTTCATGTCATTTGATGACTGATATCTGCTCCACCTTACAGAAGAGCTGGATGTGGTTTGAGCAAGTTAACAGAAGTTTTGGCGATAGATTTATGGAAAACATTTGGGTGAAGGTACACTGAATCAGTAGAACATTGATTACATCTAGGGAGTTTTTGCTGACACAGCATTTTAACTATAAAATACACCCCAAAGTCTTAGGCAAGCCAAGAAAAGACTGTAAAACTTAATGCAAGTACATGTAGGCAGATGACCAACTTGACTAAGATGTTCTTAGGTTACTGTGAAGGCTGAAAATTTCAGAACTCAAAAAAGCAATAGAGGACAAATCATTTCAACAGCCACAACAGCTTAACTTGTGGATAGTACAGGACCGTCTGAGGTGAACTAGTTCTGCGAAAGGCTCTGGTGGTCTGCCAGTTGACCGGATGAAAGCATGCTGGTACAAGAAATCTTGGCCAGACATGAGGGTCACTGTAGCACCCCCTTGCTGAAATGCTTACAGTGCAGCTTGTCCTTGCACTGAGTTATGAATAGCAGTGAACAGCAGGAGATCCTTAGTGCAGCTTGGCCATTCTTCTCTCTTCTACTTCTGCTCTCCATTCCTTCCTTCTACTTTCTCACTCCTCCTCCCTCTGTACCTTCCTACACTCTTCACTCACTCTCTTTGCCTCTCTCTCGCACCCTCTTTTTCTTTTACAAGCTGTAATTCCATTAAATTAGTGCCCAGGGTTTTAATTGCAATTTTACGAAGCCTATTTATTGGTGTTCAGGAGAGAGGGCGTGTGTGCCTGTGTGTGTGTGAAAGTTTAACTCTCTCTCTCTGGGTCTGGGCTTCCCTGTGGTTTAGCGTTGTTCTTTTTTGCTTGCGCATGTTTTTCTTCCTTCCTCTTTTTCATACCCGAAGACTTGTTGCTCTTAACTGTTGAGGCCACTGTTTTTATAGGGAATTAGCGCTTCAGACCCAAAATCCCACTGCCTCACTGTGGGTGTAAAAGTCACCCTGCAGCGAATCAGCCTGACTGCTAAATGAAAAAGAAATTAACGATGCAAAATATCGTAGTCCTGTGAAAGTGCAATGTCCCCGTCTCATGGCCCAAACTCTGCTGACTGGATGCAATTCCTCAGTTCATGGCCCAGTCAAATTCAACCAGCACAGTGCAGCAAACCCTGTAGTAACAGAGCAGTGTCCCCGGCTTGTGGTCCTGTCAAACTCTACTGTCACAGAGAAATGTTCCTGGCTCTTGGCCCAGTCAAACTGTACTACAGTCTCCTCACCTGGTTCTCAGTTGAGGATGGCAAAAACTCCCTGACCAGAGGGGAAACAAGGAACAAAAACTGCAAAAAATACAAAACAAATAAACAAAAAGCACAGTGTACGGCAGCAGCCAAATTATTTCCACACCTGATAAAACCATACGGTTTGGGGTTTGTAGCTTTGTACTGTTGCTAGGATGCTAACGTGGCTAACAAGTAATGGAAGCGTACACCTGAGCACTTAGCATGTGCTTCAACTAAACTTATGATAAAAACAAGGCATAGCTAAAACAATTTTTGCTTTGATCATGCAGACACGTTTCCTCACAAATGTACACTCTTTGCACAAGAGCATGACAAAAGTCAGAGCTAGGGGAGGAGATGGCAATCGTAGCTTTTCTTCAAGCCAGAAACCTCCTTGCTTTAACAATTCTTACAATTGTTTTGGGAAACCAAAATGGGAATTTGTCTTATGACAGCTCAGATCGAAGCTGTTGCTGTAATACTGAACAGATCTTTCTCAAACTAATGCTAATGCAAATTCTTTACAGGTAAGAAATAATGATGTATTAACTGTAAGGGTTCATTTCAGACTGAACTGATCTATGCTCAGTTCCCTTTCCAGCTGTGGACAAGCTTTATGGAACGTTAGCAAAAATGCTCTTCATTTTTCCAGGTGACAAATTGTAGCATGCTAATCTGTAAAAAATACAAAAATGTGACAGTTTGTTTTGGATTTATTTGAGCTAATGTTAGCATGGTAGCAAATTTTACAGGAAACCTACCTGGTTGCTGATTAGCTAGCTCAGTAGTGTAGCATTTCGAACTGGAAAGTCAAAAGTGACGTATTGAATCTAAACAAAGGTCACTACAATTTCTCATGAGTTTCGGAGGTCCGTTTGTAAAGCTTGTCCGGCAACAGTTGCTGTGTAAGAACAACTTTGCGGGCGGAGCTTGTTCGGTAAATTCTTTCTCTGACGATGCAAGCAAAGAAGAAAGGGACGCATTAGGTAACCCTCGGCCAACTGGATTAAGCCTAGCCTTTGGCTAAACCGCAATGCTCATAGTGTTTCACCACTGAAAATCCTTTTATTAGTGCAGGCTTAGGCCTCATTTTGGGTTTTGAAATTCTGCCCTGAGAGTTTTATTTCTTTTTTTTCCACTCCCAAAAGAAATTTCCATCTTTCTCTCTCTGCCTCACCGCCCACCACCCAACCCCCCCCCCCTCTTCCCGCCCTCTCTGAGTCCTCTAGTGCCCGGGGGGCTAATTAATACTTAATTAGATTTGTTGAAATTGATTAGTGATTTCATCGTGCCACTGACGCGCCGGCTCATTGCTCCCTGCAGAAACGTCTTTAATGTGCCATTACTTCCCCTGGTTGCACAGTCGGGCGCACATACACACACACACACACACTTTTAAATCCATTCTCCCAACATTATCCACACAGAGCAGCCAGCACAATGAAGAACATACTTCTTGGCCTCCCAGAGACAGGGAGAGACTTTTAAAAAAAGGCCTCTATAGCGGAGAATAAGAACCATGTGCGCACGCTCTTAAAATGTTTCGTTGGCATGATGCCGTAGAAAAAGTACTGGTATCCCTAAAGAACTTTTCAATGGATCTTTAAAGAACCCTTTTGTGGATAAAGCCATGCTTCTTTACCTCTCTAGGCTCCACCTACAAATGCATTCTTTCAGAGCGGATGATGCTTGTTTGAGGAACCTTCAAAAATCTTTCAACCTAATGAGACACTTTAGCACACCACTTAAGGATCACTGCATAACAATAGGTAATATAATAATAATAATAATAATAAAATACACTAAAGCACTCCAGACTTACTGAGCCACATGTATTGAGCTAGTGGGTCAAAAATTTCCGAAACCCTCTAAATCAAACCATCCAAAATAGAAACAATTAGTCTGTGTAACTTTATCAACTGTTGAAACTCTTGACTTATCAAACTGAACTAAAATATGTTATAAAGACTACGCAATACAGGGCAGCTAGTCAGAAAAAAGCTCATTTATTATTACGAATTTTATCAAGACATATATTAGTCTTGACAAAAACAGTCTGTTTAATTGTAATGGATAAAGAGAGGCCAGTTTGTACCGCAAACCATGTTATAAGTGCAACTTGGGGAAAATTGTAGGATATTGTCCTTTTAAGTTTTGGCCAGTTTCACTTTTTCAGGTCAGTAAAAGATTTTTCTTAAAGTATAAGCCAAAAACCTTTATGTTTAAGAACACACATCTCCGTGTGTGTGTGTGTGTGTGTGTGTGTGTGTGTCACCATCATTTTACACTCTAGAAAAATGCCCTTCACAAAAATCAGGTAGTAGGTTCTTAGTGTTAAAAAACTTTTGTGAATAAAGGTCAGCTTAACTTTTGTCTTCTCACCTTGTGAAACATGTTTAACAACCATCATACCCTTTCCAGCAGCCTTGCAGCTCATTATGACAGCTTGTTACACCATATGACACAACTCTTAGCACTTTTTATAGAATGTATGGACAGAGGCTGCAAAAAGTGCTAATGATAAAGTGCTGTCTCATTTCTCTGAAAGGTCACATGAATTTCACTAGGTGCAAAAACATTACAGCATTCATTTTATTAAAAAAAGAACACACCTCTATGATAATGCTAATTTCTGACAGCATGATAGTGAACATATTTTGTCAGTTCTAGATTAAACATGGATATCTGAAGTTATATAATATATGATCATATATGTGAGCTTGTGTGGAGCATTTCTACAGTGACAGTCTAGAGCCTCCAGGAGGCCTAGATTGATGTTCTCCCTCATGAAACTGGTCCCACCCACTGTAAATCAGAACGTGATTGGCTGATTCCTCTTTCTAATAATGTTGGTCATAAATCTGAAATGGTAGTACTTTAGACCAGCTCTTGAAGGCCTGGCCAATGGGAGAACTTACATCTACATCTAGAGAAAAATCTGATTGGACAATTTTATGTTGGGTGTTTTCAAAATTTAACCGTACTCTTCCCATCCAAAACGTGAAACACAGTGAAGTAAGTGCTGCAGAAAAAACAGAGTGGAGTGATGGAGTTGTTACAAAGCTTTTTATACATTTGGTAACTACTAAACAAATCACAGGTATGACACAAAATAGTTGAACGTTCTGGTTCTGTGAAATACATGAAACAGACAGGAGTGGACTGTTAAGCTGCTAGATGCTAAATGTGCCTGTGAATCCAGCAACCAGTTGTTCGCTGGTACTGAAGACTGAAATTCTGTCTGGACCAGCATCTTTGTGGATATTGAATCGATTAAAAGTCTTTTAGGTTCATGAGATCAAAACGCACAGAGCATGTATTTAGTTCATCAGTGAGAGGCACCCTGGCAGCTGTTAATGTGCGTGTTTGTGGTCTGTAGTATGTCATAGTTTGAATTCTCTTCCAGATCCAATGCCTGTCACGCGTTCAGTTAAAATGTGACTCCACTTTGCTACTGTATTCATGCTTCACACAGGTAATGGGTTTCTGGGGATTGTACTTACATGTGTATGTGTGCTTGTCTCGTCTTAAACATGTGCATGCGATCACGGATTCTTTGACAGATTTCAAGGGTTGGGAAATGAATGGACTGTCTTAGTTAGTATGGTCTTTCACATAGTTCTTAATGAACTCCAACCTCCAGAACATAAAGATGTACCCTATGTCTCATTACACTTGGTCCCATTGTACTAAGGCCCTGTAATGTCTGAAACAAACAGGATAATATAATGAAGATAATATAATGAAGTCATCGTAAAACCTTTTAGATTTAACTTTTTGTGGTTGAATCAGACCCCATGCAATGGGTCTCTGCACCATATTTTCTCCATAGACTCTCTATGGCCTGAGTCAGATAGGACCCACAAAGACATCCATGCATGAGAGAATTCTTTCTCCAGAGTGCTAAGTCCATTCAATTCTCCACAGACAAAGAGATCACCAGCATCAGATGAGTCATCCAACATTCCAGCACATCCCAGACAGGGAGGAAAGACACATCCAACAAAAGGTTTCTGTGCACAACCTTACACTGGCCCAAAGTATCACTGATCTTGTACATAAGTCTTATATAAGTCTTGGTGTTCCTCCCGACAACGGCACACGGCGAGAGTTCCCACTTGTTTGCCATTTTTTCCCCCAACATGACGAGAGGCACGCCTGACTTTTTCATTGTACTGATGAGCCTGGCAGTCTTGCTCTTAGGTGGTGTGCTGTTGAGCGATCTTGGACAGGTACGAAACAAGAATGTTGGAATATCTGTGAAAGTCTGCTATGATGGGCTCATACAGGATAGACTTGAACACATTGTCCACTAGAAGCCACAGGACATAGTCAAACAACAGATAGAATTGTGCATAACCAGTAGTCTCATGAACAGTTGCAAAGATCAGTGTGTGGATCTGTTATGGCCATTTTTGTTTGGGTCTAAGAAGGAGAGCTTGCAGTATATTGCTAAGGGTACAGTTAAACCACTTTGTGCCACCATTGCGTATAGGGTGATAGGCAGTGGTATGAGACATGGCAACATCAGGTAGGTACAGCAGCTCAGACATCTTTTTGAGGAGATCAGTTGGCATAAGCACATTAACAGGGCTCTTGTTCTTGTCTTTCACCAACCAAAGTTGATGCAAATGAGCCCTATAGGAGCTGAGATCTACCTGCTCTGGAGACTTAATGAGTATATACCACTCAGCACCGAACATACTCCTTAACATTTCCTTCCATGGTAAGCCAGAAGAAATGTTGCCTTGCTAGGTGGAGGGTCCTAGCTTGCCAAGTCACTGACTCCCTTCAATGCCTTGGCCCTTAAACTCATTGGCAACACCAATTTAAGTCTCTTTGTTTTTGCTCACAGGGTCTATTGTCTCCCTGTACAGGATTCTGTCCTGAGTCTTGACCTTTTTTTTTTACAGCGCTTTAGCAAGGCCAGCAACCTTACATCCCAACCATGTCTCTCTCATCTGGAAAGGTGTCTTCTACAGACTTCAAATAACAGGACACAGACGATCCTGAAGTTGGTGATCCTCCAGGTCACGCAGGGTAAGGGAAGGCAAGGTATCTTGATCAAGTGATTGCAGCTGTTGTACATGGTGGACAAAATGAGCAGCCCCACATTAGTCTCCCACTTACTGTGGTGTAGCAAGGCAGCTTTGATTTCAGATGAGCTGAAGCAACTTGCTGAGACCAGAGCAGGTTCAAGTTGCTAGACCACCTTAGGAGGTCGAATTACCAGTCTGAAAGCATTCTGCACTTTGTTAGCTGATTCCTGGACTAAACCATTGTAGGACATCCAAATTAAGTGACTGCTGATAGAAAAGGTGAAAGAATAATGACTGAATGCATCTGCTACAAAGTCCTTTGGACCCGGAATGTACTTCAATTTCAAAACTGTAGAATAAAACTATGGCCACCCACTTTTGTTCGTAAGCATCAAGCTTGGGCTTGGTCAGTATATGAGTGAGCAGGCTGTTATTAGTCCAGTTGAAGTCATGCCCTTTCAACTGAACTTCTGCTTGACTTCAGGGTCATGAAACCAAGACAATAGGTAGAACACCTCTGCTTTGGCTTTGCTAGCAAAGGAAATGGGATGTGACTTATCCTCCCTGGTCAACAACTGCCTAAACAGAGTGCCCAGTCTAGCCAGAGATGGAGCCACAGATAGGACAAAAAGGCTTGAAAGCTCGGGATGAGGAGCTCAGCCTTGACTCTATGGAAGACTTCTTCACATCTAGGACTCTGTGGCAGTCAACATTCTGAACATGCCAGTCCCTCCCCCTGCCTTACCAGTCTATCCGTTCCTCCTCTGACCTGGGATGGCTGATGACCCAGGGATGAATCTCTGTCAGAAAAAAAGACATGCCCAATAGGGACTTAAGCTTCCTCACAGATAGAGTGTGACAATCCTCCTTCATTAGAGCTTCCCATGGCAAATTAGAAATCACATCCACCTTGGCAAGATACACAAAATGCAACTCTGATCAATGACATGACCAAGGAACTTTCTGGCACTCAGCTTAAGTTAACTTTGGAGCCTGCTCAGAGTGTCCTCCTCAGTGGGAACAAAGACAAGCTGTCATTCCTCCATGTCTGTGAGTACCAACCGAAGCTATTGATAATTGGCGGGGGTTACTCTCAGGTACAGCATGTGGAATGGATGGTCATCTGTCAGGTGAATGCAGTGCACAAACCTATTGCCACAGTCAAGCAGATGTCTGGAGCAAATGTTCTCATATTCTTCAACATGCTCAACAAGCTCTCTTGTAAAATGGAAGTTGGCATGTCATGAATCGATCTCAAGGTCACCCAAACCAAGGCCTGATGGCTTGTTTCTTCTTCCTGTTCTCCATCTCACAAGAGCCCTGCTGGATGCCAAGGTCCTCCACTGCAGGAAGGAGTAGCGTGAAGGATAAACCCGATCGCGGAGCAGCACGAGAGGGCAGGTGGTTCATCCACTTTGATCTAAGAGTGCTCTACACAGAGTAAAGATTCCCACCGGAACCAACACTCTCACACACACACAAGGTATGGCAGTGGGTTCTCATGGTCCCGAGAAGAGATGCAGACTGGATAAAGGTGAAGACTCAGTGACTGAGCAACCACCTGCTGTTTACCTGGCCCTTTCATACCATGTGACATGCTCATCTCCGATCCCTCTTGCGTGCTACGTCACCCGTGTGTGTGTGACAGTCTCTAGGTCTTGACATAAAAAGTTTCATGAATATTGCGTTGCTTGGAGACACTGGCACATAGCTGAGCAATCTCACCACACTAGATCACAACATGGGGCAGCTTCACAGTGCCGATCTTGTCAGGAACCTCATCATCCCTCTGTCTGGTGGTGGATGACATAATATCCAAGAAATGCTCATAGTCAAGAAGTGAGTATGCACCATGCAGATACAGGCCTCCAGTAGTCATCTTTGCCTTTCATGACAAGCATTAGGTGCTTGAGGACATTTTAGCTGATGACAATGATTGCGCCAGCCTGACATCACAAAGAGAGGGACAATGCATCACACTCCATAGACAGTCAGTGTCACATATGCATTTAAGGGGTCTGCTTTCCTTCACAGCCAGCCAGTTCTCGCACAACCGCTCCAGCTTCCCTGAATAAATATTCAACCTCCTCACTCATAGTGCAAGCCATGGATCCCAAATCAAACATGCCTTTCAGTTCAACCATGTCATTCACTGCAACCTGGGTGTGGAACAGCTTACAGAAAGCAGGGACCTCTACTGGTCCTTGAAGTACGACATGGTATCTTTCTGATATGGCAGGTGTTGATATAGAGAACCTCAAGATACTGAGGATTTTTTGTCCACCTCCCACACTTCCCCTCTCTGAGTGAGGGTGTTCTAGTTTTACAAAGGCCGACCCTAGCTTGTGCTTGTGTAAGCCTGGCCCACCTGTCTCTGTCTATGTCTGTTGCAGTCTGTTTTCAAGTGTGCAGGAGTGAGGAGGGATTCTGCTGCCCTCGTCGGCAGCTTATCCACCGGGGGGGAGCCACAGAACTGAAGAGGCTGGACTGGGTTTGCCTTGCACATAGGGCTGGCAGAGCCAGACAATGTTCCTTGGAGAAGCCGGGGGAGCAAGTAGGAACATAAGCCTGTTTAAGAGGATTAAGGTAGGCAGCCAGTGTGTTATGGCACCTGTACTGATTGTGATGTCTCCACCTCCTTTGGCATGACAGTCCTGAGTTCATGCTGGAAGCTATCAATCAGTTCCTGAACTTCGGCAGCGTTACACTTTTCATCTGATTTAGTGCTGAGCCTGCTGAAGAGGAAGGTGTCTGGAATATCATTGACACTTCACATCCTGAATCTTCAAGAGTAAGTTCTTACTGAGAAAAGGACACATTGACAATGACAATAACATTTGGTATAATCCAGTATTCCATCACTCTCTTGTGCTGTAGTGGATTGGTGTTGTAGAAGTCAGCCAGTGGCATGGAAGACTTTACTTACTACAGTGCTGTTTCAGGATGTCAAAGATCAGTTCTGGTCTCGTGATGCGGTCAAGCGATGGGTTATGACATAGTGTGACTTTCACTACATCTTTAGCCCTCTCCATTAGCCTAGCTAATATATCTTGAGACTGCTGGTATGTTGGCATGTTACTTTTCACAAAATACATCTCCTCCATTTCCACCCTCTCACAGACAGAGGACTAATGACTGCTGTCACCCCTGAATACTGGTGGCTCCTTAACATCTGATTGCATAACAAGTTTGACTCAGAGAAATTCAGCCCAGAGGGTCTCTGCTTGGCACACCATGAACATGAACTGTCTGTTGCTCCTACAACCCTGTTGCTGGGCTGCAGTCAACTGACCGATCTGCCTGGCCAACTCCAAAATGATAGTACTCAGTTTAACATGAGACACTGAGTGAGGGGTTGGTAATTCTCAGGGGGGTGCTTTGGGTGGCAGACCTGGACATGAGTGGAACAAAATTTATTTTTTTGGTGTCTGAAACCCAACTTGGAGAAACTACCCTCTTCCAATGCCCCCTTAGACTAAATTTTCCCTTCAGAAACATTCATTTCCTCTTCGCAAACTGCTGGTCACATGATGACAAACACAATACAAATGTACTAGAATAAAAAAGTCCAATTCACTTACAAAAAAGAGCACAGCTAAGTATCTCCACTTGACCCTTTATAATCTACATTGTGCTGATTAAGTGTCCAAAAGCGTACAAGTAACCAACTTGGAATGTAGGCGAGTCCATGATGTCGATGCTTGTTGAATCCAGAGGGTCACGGCACTAATATAACCTGTATGTGTGTTTCGATTATGTTTTTTAGTTGCAAGCTGTTACAGTTACAAAGACATACAAAACCATCAGCTGTGTGTGGAACATCTGGCCATTTAAAATTCCATATGAAGCATGAAAATAAGCAGATCACTGAAAACATAACTAGAGACATAACTAGAAATAAATCACTGAAAATATTTAGAAAATAAAGAAATTTAATTAAACAATTTAACAAACAAGTTAATACAAATTTGTAACCAAAACCCCACATCTGTAACGGCCACCTCGTCCCTGTCGCGTCTGTCTCGGTCCTTGTCCCCCGAGTTCTAGGTTTCCCTCCTGTTTTCCCTTTCTGTTTCTATCCGTCCCT
>JBBPCX010000114.1:30444329-30455714 GCA_037974365.1 Hydrocynus forskahlii | reverse complement strand
ATTAAAACACTAACTTGTATTTACTTTGGTTGTGTGCGTCATCCCCTTCCCTCTCCTTGGTATCTCCCCGTAACAACATCCCAGTAAAATATAGATTCACCGCTCAGCTCTTAAATATAAATGTACTAAGATCATATCAGTAGGCATCTAAAATTGTGTTTAGCAGCCACACCTAAATGTTACAGCTCATCCTGTAAACAGGTGTGAACATTTTCAAAACATTAACAGTAACACAAGTCCATGAGCTGCATGTGTGGAGCATCTGCAAGACTTCCCTCTCCCCCACTGGCATGAAATGATTAAGTTTTCTTTTACTCTTTTTTAGAGAACAAGCTTACTTAGTACATAAACATTACCCTTTTACCTTCTAACTCGTGAGAAAACTTGAGTTAGTGAACTCAAATCTATGTAGGGCTCACACAGGTTGAGTCAGATATTACACAGAATAAAACACAGCAGTTTGGTCACATTCAAATTGCAATGAATAACTTTCATTGACAGAGTCCAACTCAAAAGGAACCTGCCTCTGGTCATGTTGGAAAAGGCTTAGACCACAGCATTCATGCACGTACCTATATCATCCTACCAAACATGCCCACACACACACACACACATACACACACACACAGACCTGGGAACATACAGGGAGGAGGTTAAAATTCTAAATAAAGATTTAATAAGAGATTTTTGGTGAATTCCATAAGCCATTTCCACATCAACTGCTACATACTACCAGAATATCTTAGGTGCTAGTAGTAATTATGATTATAGTAGAGATGTTCTAATTTTGAGATTATAGTAGAGATGTTCCATGTTTTGATATTTTAGGCCTGAACTGAAAACTTAGTTTTAATAGTCATGGATTGCCACTGTTCATTCCCCGCCTTGACTGGGCATGCCATTGTGCGCACACACTCTCACACACACATAGACACACACATACACACACACACACACACACACACACACACACACACACACAATAAAAAGCCACCCATGTACGCACTGGATCTGGCATACGCATACACCCTCCGTTCCACCCTTATTGCTAATCCCTCATCATCCTCATTATCATCTCTCCCATCACCGCTCTATGACGTTTTTCCTTTGCCCCTTATGTATGAGTGTGTGTGTGTGTGTTTTCTGGGCCATACCGAATTACCATGTTGCCACACACAATAACAGGCTGCAGTCCAGAGAGGCTGGCCGACTGGCAGACTCGCTAGCGTGTTGGACAACAACTTTACATGAGCATGAGCCAGAGAGGATGAGTGAGTGAGGGAGAGAGAGAGAGACGGAGAACAAGGAATGGGGTCACTCGAGTTTGTTGCTAACAGGATATTAGTCAGCTTGTTTGTCTCCACCTCTTCCAGGGCAGTGGCGCTATTTGCTTACCTCTCGCAGCCCCTTCAGCCCGCTCTCTCTCTCTTTCTGCATAACATTTCAAAACCCCCGTCAGACATTGAAGCCCTTGCGATTCCTTTCCAAGTAGACAAACAAACCCCTTCACATTTCCCAGGAAACAAGATAAATCACGCAGCTGAACACTCGCTCGTCCTCCTGCGCACCAGAAAACCACTCCAACATTGTTCCGAGGGAGGCTTTTTATAGCAGGCCTCTCTTAGGTCTGGAACGGCCCCCTTTTTATTTGCGTTGTTTTGGCCAAACCCTCTGGAAGACGGCTGGAATGGAAGGCATCCGTACGGGATGGTGGATGACTGCAGACACGTGGATGAAGGGAGGGGGGAAAGTGTCTATAAAGCACCATCCTGCTTACCTGTGTCACACAGAAAAAAGGCCCAACACCAATCATGCTGAGCATAACATGGACACATGTTCCAAAAACTAGCTGTTCACAGCACTGCATTAACTTTAGAATCGTAACCGTAAGGTGACGTAATCTGCACCCATTTTCCAAATAATGTAGTCTTATGTGACACAACTATTTTTACACAACTGTGAAATATATTGAACAAATTACGACTGAAAAATGCTTGTGGGCTCCCAGGAAAGATCACATTATTGTTTGATGTAAACAGGGCAAAAATCTAAAACATGGAAAAAAAAATTATTTTTATTTTTGTAATGTTACATCTTCTGGCAGTTTTGGGCAGTAGGGCGCTAGCTGAGTGCTGACTGGTTGTCATTATGGCTACTAAGTGCATTATAGCAAGTGAATCCTGACTGGCATTCTGACGACTGAGTGCTTATTTGGTTGGTGAGCTGGCTCACTGGCTGTTGGATCGCGCTGATGTCGTGAATTAATAAAATTCAATGTTAGAAAGTTCTGTAACTGGAGCTGAATAGCATTTTAATATATCACTACAGCGCTCAAATAGTTGATGCTGCTCTGTGTTAGGTTTGTTAGTCTGTAAAGAAATAACAAATTATTTAGAACCTTTGCACAAAGGCTCCATAGTACCTAATTCATTTTAGACTCACTCAGGAGCATCTCTGGTATCCAAACAACCCAAACTACAATTCACAAAAAATCAAAATTCCTATTTATAAGTAGATTTGCTTTGCACTCCTGACAACTTATACAGATGGTGCAAAATATCAGATCTCACTTTGCACAGTCGATTTCACACAAGAAGTAACACACTCATTTCACACCCGTTGTGATCAAGCGAACAGGGTTATCTGACCATTTGTTTTTTGCAGTAACAGACGAGTTCATATAACCTGCAGATGTCTTTATTCTGTTTAAACTGAAATGCAGATTGGAAAAACAGATTGGGAATAGACTGTTGAGTGCTTAACTGTTCGAAAGAGGTTTTGGTTTCGCCATTTCTTTCATCAGTCCAGTGGAATCAACAATCTCTAGTGCAATGCTGTTGCTACAACTTAAAATATGGCTGTCTGCTGTTTTGAATATGGTCCTAAATTGCACAATGTAGCTATACAGAATACTGTATTTTGTGCGATTTCTCACCAGAAAATGCAAAACGGCCAGTAATTTACTCCATTTTCCAAATAATGTAATCTTATGTGAAAACGTGTTGACAAAATGTAAAATGTATTGACAAAATTACGCCTTTAAACAAGACACAAGCCTGAAAAATGCTTGTGGGAGTCTTGACAGTGTACTGTACAGTGTACAATCTACTGTAGGTTGGGTCAGCATGGTTAAATAGTACTAAAAAGCTGTCAAGGATTTAAAATAAAGCTGCACAGTGGAGCAAGCAGACTGAACGTGACACACCCGACTGGTGTAAACCACACTGGTGTGAAAATCTTGCAACTGCCGATTAGCACACTGATGATCTTTTCTTCACAAGTTGGCACTTCACAAGCTGGTCAGGAAAAAGCACATTTGACCGCTTTAGAGAAGCACAGGCTTGAACCATGCTGGTTAGCGCTAAACTAAGCAGCACAGGTTTCAGCAAACAAGTGCTCTGTTGACAAAATTTTGAAAATTAAACCTCGTCGGAAAGCATGAAGTCGAGTGACTGGCATTTGAGGGAGAAAAAGACTAAATCTAACCTGGTGCTTGACTGTTAGCCTGCTGTTATGCTAATTATTATGCTAACAGTTTGAAACAAAACAATTATGATTTTGTCCTCACATCATTTAGAGCAGGGGCATCAGGTGCTATGGTCCTAATGTCTTATGAATAGCTCTGGATCTCAAAAATAGTGATAAATAAAAAGTAGCCAATAGGACTGAATCATGAGCATGTGGAAATCCAAGCTTTCATGAATACACAGCGAAACAAGGCCTGAGGCGAGCAAAAGCTCCCATCAAAATTTAATGATAGTGTATATTGTAACAAAGCTTCTGGTTTATCCTAAGCTGTTCCCAACTCTGGTCTTATGCCCCCTCTAATCAACTTATTAACAAGCTTTCCTGGGCTGAAATATGTGTAAATTGTGTCTCCTGGAACAAGTTTGGGAATCAGTGATCTTCCGTATCCACGGATTCAACAGCATGTACTGTAAAACGAAAAGAAGACCCAATGAAGGGCTGAACTCCGGAAACATCCCATAGAACTGCTAGGATTCATCTTAATGGTGCAGACAATTTGATAGCATGGAAAGAAAAACTACAGCAAGTCTGAAATGTCTAGGACTAGACAACTAGATATGATGACATGGTCTACATGCATCACTGTCAAACAACAGTGTGGTTTGGTCAAGCACGGCACAGTGCTTATCTCTAAGAAACAGAGTAGATTCAGCTCTGGAAGGAGGAAAAAGTGAGGAAGGGGTTAAAGCTGTCTGCAGCCCACATCTGGGAGTCATTTGAAACATTCCACAAGGCTTACCACATGTTTTTAGATGGCCAAAATCCCGCGAAAGGTTCGGCTGTCAGAGTATTAAAAAAATCTGGGTTTTTTCCTCAAGTGGGGGGAAAAGAAAGAAAAATTAAAGTATATCTACAGTTCCTTTTCTCACAGGTGGGCACTCAATCGGAAAGTACGTTTGTGTTAGTGTGTACTGACTACATTAAAAATGATGTTATCAGAAAAAAGTCCCTCTGTTTTCCCTATGCCTGATTTTTTTGCAGTAGTGCACCTTTATAAGCTCATATCATAGAAGAATCTCTTTTACTGCAATCGATCACAAAATGATCTGCACATGCGTCCTGCTCACCATCCTGTCTATCTCTAGCACATCTTTGGGACAGGCCTTGTGTATGGGGGTGGCCAGGCTGCGGTTGCATTAGATAATGCAGCAATTGCAAGCCAGTTTTGGCTAGTCGTGGGCTAGCAGTCCTCACCATTAGCCCGTGGCGCGGGTACTGATGACAAGGTAATGAAGGAGGCTGGTGGAAGAGGGCTATCGGGAGTTGGCAGCAGAGAGGTTTAAATAAGAGGTTTAAATGCTCAGTTTTTAGGGAGAGGCAAGATGGGTAGTGGAGGGGCTGTTCACAGCGAAATGGGTTTGGATTCAGCAGAGAGGGTTGTGGTGGTCTATATCCCTTTCAGTCAGGGAGGGTTATGGAAGCCTGTTCTTGCCAGGTAGAGGAGAAAGCATTCCCTGCTTTTCTTGTTTCTCTGCTTCTGGCAGCAGTATCTCAAAATAATGACTTACTTAATATCTTAAAATGATGTCTAATTTTCATAAATCTTGATTTACTTTCTCAAAACATGGATTTGTTTTCTATTTGACAGTGTCTTGAAATGATGTTTTCTCAAAGCATTTGACTTTATATCTTGAAATACTGACTTACTTTCACAAAACTTTGACTTATTTGAGAAGTGTTTAAAGAAACAATTTATTTGATCATTATTTCAAAATTGTAGGTGAATTTTTGAGAAACTTTTTTTTTTACATACTAAGTCATTACTCTGAGATGGTTTTTTTTTCTAGATACTCTTTTTGAGAAAAAGAATCATTATTTAGAGAAACTAAACTTATTTTGCAAAAAAAACAATTACTTGGACTCAATATTAGCTTCCATAGAATAGAAAAAACCAAAACCTTATGAACCACAGCTCTCACAGAATGTGATGGAAAAGAAGCATAAGTATCATTAATTATGGTATAATTTCTCCCAACCCTAGCTGCGGAACTTTCAGGCAATTATTGTGAGCAATAATCACCCCCACTCCAAAAAATTCACCAAGGTGGTTAAGGCAATGTAGTTTCGTTTGAGCGGTTTGTATTGCTCCAAAAAGCATCTGTTTCTGGTGCGGCTAGGCCAAGGAAGCCTTCCTTGCTTTAAAAGCAATGGTGCTTCTGCGGGCAGTGCAAATAGCATTGGTTGGCACCCGCAGGCTTGAGGGTTTGAACTGCTCCATGGCCTGGACGTGCTGTGAGCCTAAAGTCCATTCTAGGAAGTGGCTGGCGAAGTGGGCGGATCTTCAGCGGGAAGGACACTGATCCCGCAGTGTGTGATCTGTTGATACTGATACTTTATTCGTCCACTCAGCACCAACATGTTAGCTAAGATACCGAAAATGTTTTTCTTGGGAGGGTCACTGCTTGGCTGGGCACTGTGTGTGTATGTGTGTGTATGAGTGTGAGTGTGAGAAAGACAGTCCTCATCTCCATCTCTGGCCGTGAGATGTGGCATGGGATAGCAACAGGAGAAGCTTGCTCTCTGTGTTGATCAGGCATTCTAAAGTTACTCCTGAAATAGGCCAAGGCCTGAGCTGGCCCGAGTTTAAGAGGGTGAATTCGAAGCACCTGCTAAGAGCGAGCCAGGTGCCCTGTAAAACGCAGCAGGGGAAGGCTGGCCTCACGTCCTCTGCCAAAATGCGTTCCAAAAACATCTCTATGGTTTCAGGAATTATTTATCAACATTACGGGCTTCCTTACCGTTTGGCATCTTCAGTCAAATTAGCTTCACTATGCTGCCTGTAAAAATTCTTTGCTCCACATAAAAGTTGTATTTTAACTCCACCAATTTGCTGCAACATCCATTACGACTGTATTAGCAAAGCATTTTCGCACTGTTGAAAACTGGAATCAAATTGCGAGCTGTTTAGCTAGCAGCACTGACACAGGGATGAATTGTTCCGTATTGCAATCTGCACCCATCAAAATATGAAAACTCATGTTACTATGTCCAGTGGTCACAGACACTCTTTCACTTTTCCTGGAGAGGAAGCCTTTTCTATGTTGTTTTCTTTTCATTTTTTGGTCCTGTCCACATTTGCCCAGAAGAGGACAAGCCTCCGAAGCCTGGCAGCAGCAGCAGGATGCGCCTTCGGCCTACAGACGTTTATTTTGGATATTAAAGTATTGACTGACAGCTTACAGCATGTAAAAAGTGGATTTTGTTACCATGTGTTAAACCTGGAGAATATCAGCCAGGAATCAAACCCCTTCCTCAAAGGTCAGGCATGTGAACTCAATGGTTTGGGCCCTCAGTGGCATGAAATCTGTATGGTGATCCAGATGGGGGATTTATATGGCAGCATTATAACTTAAACAATCTTTATTGTCCATTCCAATTATCTTTTGCACGAGACGTCCAATGCAACTTTGTAACTGCTCTAACCCACCTGATTCATTATGAGAGACAACCCACCACACCTAACCCACAAAAATATTCATTAATCAGTGACCCAAACCCACCTCGACATGTTTCTGTTATTTATAACTTAGTCGTAACGCCGACTTTCAGATCTGCCATAGCCTCCCCGGGAAATTTTCTAATAAGCTGACCCAAACCCACCCAACCTGCAAGTCAGCCCATGGGGTCAATCCGCCAATCACTGCAATAAAAAACTTTACAATAAAACCTGGTTATTTATGTGTGATTAGTTTCATTATCAAACAAGTTGATTATAACCAATCAGGTTGAAGCAGTGACCAACTATTCTAGCTGGTGTATTAGGCCTAGTCTTATAACATTTATCCTTGCTATGGTACATCACTATTGATATTTTTTTCTGTAAGTTTAGGATCAACCTGGGTTTTTCCCAGTTTTCATCCCAATTTGCTTGTGACCAGTTCCACCCTCTGGCTAAGACTCTCCCAAATCACATGCTACTACCAACACTGGAACAGTGACTAGCATGTGCTTCTTCTATCCATCTATCCATTTTCTGGGCTGCTTATCCTAAGCAGGGTCAGGTCAAAAGGCGGAAAAACACACTGGACAGGTCTCCAGTCCATTGCGAGGTAAACACACAAACACTCACAGACACTCACAGGAGAGGTATCTCCAGTTCACCTGACTTGCATGTCTTTGGAAATTGGAGAACCCAGTGGAAGCCCATGCAGACACAAGAGAAATATACAAACTTGAGAAAGAAAAGACCTTCAGCTGTCCTGGCTGAGAATTGAACTCAGGACTTTCTTACTGTGAGGCTACCCACTGTGTCCCATGTGCTTCCTCGTGAGGCTCTTTTTGAACTGCTACAAACGCAACATGACTGAACAGCTTGGAGGAGCACACTAACTGCCCATTTTGTTTCGTCATTTTACTCACCACTTTTACGGACTTCTGGCCACATGAGGCCGTAGCAATCTCCTGATGATAGGATTCTGTCATCAAGAGAACTCAGCTGGTGGTCTGGTGCTGAGGGAGTAGCCCCTGCAATTGGATGTTCATGGGATCGAATCCCAGGCCTGCCAGTAGCACCACTGCGGTACCCTTGAGCAAGGTACCGTCCCGACACACTGCTCCCCAGGCGCTGTGTCCCTGGCTGCCCGCTGCTTCACTTGGTGAATGGGTTACATGCTCTCACATTGTTCTCACTGTGGGCTGTGATGTGTTCACGAGTGACAAATGGACACTTTACATGCTTATCTTAGACAGATGCACCACTCAGTAGCCCTGGCTGAAAGAGGTTAGGTTAAAGGAAGAACGTGAAAAGTGCCTGTCATCTTAAAGAAATGTAGTAATACAATGATAAGATGCCTATATCTTTATGTTCTAGAAGCTATAACCTGTATAATAACTGTGAATATCTTATACAATAAGATGACCATTGTAACTAATATGTTCTTATATAATATGATTAGATATAAGCTTTCATATACAGCTGCTATAACCTGCTAGCTTGGTGTTAGCACAACATTGTGAACCTCATAAGGGCGCTAACAGAAAGAAGAGGCGGAGCTGGATGCTGCGGGCTTAAATAAAGAAGGCCAAATGGAGAGCATTCGACAGGTAATCACAGACTGTGTGAATCAGAAGCTTGGAATAGAGGTAAATCAGCCTCATCTCAGGCAGATCTCGATTTTATGACCTGTAGGTGGCGCTAATGTCGCAGGTCCAGAAGAGTCCAAAATTCTTAGCAGCCAATAAAAGTGGATGAGGAGAAAACCACTTTTTTTTCTTTGAGAGAGGGAGGGCTGAGCCCCACTAGCCCATTTATTCAGCAGTGAGAGACTGAAACAAAAGAAGAAAGCAGTATTATGGGTGTTGTTGGACTTTGTTCCATAGTCTAGCGCTGCAGCGCAGGTAAAAATAAAAGCAAAAATAGGAACAAAAGCTTCAGTGAATGGTCTCTCTCACACACGGATGGGGGAGGGGGGGTTCTAAACTGGGTGCTGAAGCTGCTGGGACTTCTCTCCCACGCACGGATGAAAGCAGCGGCACGCGCCTGTTTACAATACGGGGATAAATAATGCATGAAGCTCCTGCTGCTCATCCTGCAGAACTCAGGGCAGGTGAGAGGTGGTACGCAAGCGCAGAACGGGACAGGCGTGACGGGGGGACAGGCGTAACGGGACAACTCCACCAGCTCCAGAAAGAAAGAGAGGAACAAAAAAAAAGAAAGACAGATGAAAATGATTGATTGACAGACAGACAGACAGACACTTTGATAGATAGATAGCCGTCCAGACAGACATATAGAAAGACAGATAGATAAATAGATAAACAGAGACAGACAGGTAGATAGACAGTCAGGCAGATAGATAGATAGATAGATAGATAGATAGATAGACAGACAGACAAATAGATAGATAGATAGATAGATAGATAGATAGATAGATAGATAGATAGATAGATAGATAGATAGATAGGTAGATAAACAGACAGACGGACAGACAGATAAATAGACACACAGAAAAAGAGGGCGTACAGATAGAGCATAGACACAGACAGACAGGCAGACAGCCAGATAGATACTTAGACAGAGACATATAAGGACAGGAAGATGGATAGATAGATAGAAAGACAGACAGATAGAAAGAAAGAAAGATAGATAGATAGATAGATAGATAGATAGATAGATAGATAGATAGATAGATGAACAAATAGGTAGATACACAGACAGACGGACAGACAGATAAATAGACACACAGAAAAAGAGGGCGTACAGAGAGAGCATAGAAAGAGAGAAGGGCTGCAGAGACAGAGTGGTACACCACCACGGGGCGGGCGGGTCTCTCTCTCTCTTCTCTGGTTCTCTCTCGCAGCACGTGACTCCAATGGCCGCCACTGCCTGTGCTGGAGCTCCGTGTGGACCCGGAGTGTCTTTGAGCTCTTGAGGAACAAGAACCCCCGTGTCTCTCTCCTGCAGCCCTCCGTGCCCTCCGTGCCCACCCTGCACGCCCTGCCCACGACTTCACCGGGTTGCCCGTGCAGACAGACCGTCCCACCGGTGCAGCGGAGCGGCTCCCCGTTACATCTCCGAGCAGCAGCCGGGAGGAGGAGTCAACAGGTCCAGGTACGGGGCTGAGAGTCCTGCTGGGCTGGGTCTCGGGTCCGGGTCGGTTCAGCTGTCTGAATTAGTCCTTAATTCCCACAATAACTCACGTTTAAGACTGTTTTTCGAGACCGTAATGAACTCCCACTTTTTATTTGTTTACTTGAACCGTTTCAAAGTTGCACGCTTTTGTTAACTATCCAGCATCTCGTTTGAATATTCGTTCCACCTTAAAGGGCAGCGGAGTTATTTGGGTTTAAGGTGAAGCTCGTTTTCTAAAACTTGAGAAACTCTGTAGCATGAAAGGCTCTTTAGACTGAAACTTGACTGTCTTGAGAAGTTTTCAATCAGTTGTTCGTAAAATTGTCAATTATTGTGCTTTACATAAAAAATATGAATGACTTAAGTCACCATCTAGGGGAGATGTTATATTCTCGCTTTACTTGAAGCATAAATAGTTTCAGACTGTTTTGGTCATTTTTTGAGGAGTAAGGTATGACAAAACCAGTTTGTAGTTGTGGTTTCATTTGTCAGACCTGCTGAAAACTGTGGTTTAAGAAGGTTTTGTCCTTGGCTCCTTGCACATTGTAGTTGAAATTGGGTGCCTTAAGACCCTAAGCAGATGTTTGGGGCTGTCTTGTACTAGTAGAGATGCCAGTGTCCAGATGCGCTATATAGACAAAAGTGCTGGACGCCTGACCATTACACTAACAGTGACTTTGATGACATTGCATTCAAATACTTTAATATGGAGTTGGTCCCCCCCTTAGCAGCTATAACAGCTTCCACTCTTCTTGGAAAGGATTTCCACATGATTTTGGAGTGTTTCTGTGGGAATTTGTGCCCATTCATTCAGTGGAGCATTTATGAGGTCAGGCACTCCAGTTCATGCGTTCCAGTTCATTCCAAAGGTGGATGGGGTTGGATGGGGTTGAGGTCAGTCAAGTTCTTCCACACCGAACTCCTCCAACCATGTCTTTATGGAGCTTGCTTTATGCGCTGGGACACAGTCATACTGGAAAAGAAAAGGTTCTTCCCCAAACTGGGTCCACAAAGTAGGAAGCATGGCGTTGTCCAAAATGTCTTGGTATACTTTAGCATTAAGATTGTCCTTCACTGGAAGTAATGGGCCACCTGAAGGCGTGTCCCAACACTTTTTTTCTTATAGTGTTGGTGAGTCACTGAACCGTCTGGGGGGCCTGTACCACATACCCACAAAATTTTCACGAAAACTTCTGTCTAAGGACGTCTTCACACCTGAAAATCCAGTCCGAGGTCCGAACCAAGGATCATGTTGTTCTTACCTTGTCCAGAAGTTTGAGCCTGCC
>JBBPCX010000114.1:30414695-30444229 GCA_037974365.1 Hydrocynus forskahlii | reverse complement strand
TATAATACGCTGCTCTTTCAGAATGTTATTACAGGAAAACATTAGAAATACTTTAAACAAATGTAACTGACTGGTTTCCAGACTGGATTATAGTCTGTAATAACACATTATTTAGCTACAAAGGCTCAAACTATTGGTTTTGAAGAGACATTTCAGGTCTGTCTTTAGTGCATTGACATTCACTTTGTGTTGTATCATAAAAAAAGAAAATTCCTTCTGGTTTATGTATCATTGGACAAAATTAGATTTTTCAACAGGATAGTAATGCCAAACATTCTTCAGAAATGTATTTTATCCAGTCCAAAGAAAAGCAATAAGAATCATACTGTGGTCTTCGCAGTCTCTAGATCTTTCTCCCATTGAGCTGGCAAGGGATTAGCAGGACCGACAAGTTTGAAACATGCATCCAGCAAATGAGACAGCTGTTTGCATGTTTGAAAAGGTGCTGGGAGGGTTTGGACACAAGTTATTTCCAAAATGTGCCGTGAATCTGTGCTGCTGTGATAAAGGCAAGGGGTGATTATTTTGATGAAACTCATACATAAGCTTTTGCAACCAGGAAATTGCACTTACAGTGTATATTCTTACGTTACACTTAAAAACCAGTCTTTTACATTTCCTGACAAGTATTTCTAATATTTTCTTGAAATAACGGTTTGACAAGGCAGCCTGTAGTGTACATTTGATCCAATTTGTTATATTGATATTTTGCGAGTGCATTTGAGGGACACGCCTACATCGGTGTGTTGTCAAGTTGTTTCCAAATATTTATGCATTTTCTCAAGTAGCCTTTTGATTTCTTCTTTGGACCAAATTACAGTTAAGGACTCCTCCCCATTTTCCTATTTTTCTTCCTGCTCTTGTTCTTCTGTAGTCTGCCCCACTTGCTGTAATAGATCAGAAAGTCCAAACCACCCGGAAAAGTGTTTCCACATTGCAAATGAACTGAACCACGGTTCATTTTGACCCAGCCCAAGACTGCCTCTTTTGGTGAGAACTGGGTTAGGCTGGTTACCTTCTGAGGCATCTGATATTCTGGTGAACAGTTCAGGGGGTCCAGATCACTCAGGATAGATTTGAAACCTCCCCGAGAACGTGTTCTAAAAGTCTACAGAAATCAAACCAGTATTATCCAATGTAATCATATCATAGTTATTTTAAATGGATGCACTGGATTGCAAATTTCACAGTCATGGGACTAATAACGGGTTATCCTATACATATGTTCATCAGTTATGTTTACATACCTAATGTTTGCTTCATAGCTGGCATGACGTGGCAGAGTTATACCAGTAAAGGATTGCAGGAGCTGTCATTTAAGGTGGAAAGAAATATGCAGAAGAGTGTCAGGTCAGTTTAGAACTCCCAACTAAAACTTTTTTATAAATTCAGTATCAAAACAACAAACAGAGGTCATTATTTTGGCTGAAGGTGAAGTTCATTTTCTAAAACTTGAGAAACTCTGTACCATGAAAGGCTCTTTAGACTGAAACTCAACTGTCTTTGCAGGTGGGCATATGTCTTATACCTACAAATATGCACCACGCATATGATACACACAAACTGTTGTGTAAAATTGTTTAAAACCACTGCTCTGACCAGTTACTGACGACAAAGTTATGCAGAACATTGTTTCTCAATCATCGATTGCTCGTTGGGCATCTGTTACAGTCCCCAGGCAGGCATAGCCTAACCGCACCAAAACTGTGGTTAGTGGATGCTAGCCTAATGTGGCCTGTGTGTGTCAGAACCAGAAGTTTGTTTTTAGTGCTTTGCACTTGACCTTGGTTTAGTCAGTGTACAGTGTTCCTTGTCATACCTGCACGTACAACAACTGGTACCACTTTCCAATAAGATTAGCCTTACAAAGGCTTCACAAATGGTTTTAAATTTGTGCATTAATGCTTATTAATTAGGTCGTATACACTGATCAGCCACAACACTAAAGCCACTGACAGATGAAGTGAGACCCATCAAGGGGTAGGAGATATTAGACAGCAAGCTGACAATCAGTACTTGAAGTTGATGTGTTGGAAGCAGGAACAAATGGGTGAGCATACGGATCTGAGACACTTTGATGAGGGTAAAACTGTGATGGCTAGACGACTGGGTCAGAGCATCTCCAAAATGGCAGGTCTTATGTGCCCGGTATGCAGTGATTAGTACCTATCAAAAGTGGCTCAGAGAAGGACAAGTAGTGAACCAGCAACAGGGTAGTGGACCTGTGTAAAGTTAAGGCCAGCCCCGATTCCACCAAAGCTTGAACTGCTGAGTAAGTTAATGCTGGCTTTAACAGAAAGGTGTCAAAACACACCTTTGCTGCATATGGGGCTGTGTAGTCACAAACCGGTCAGAGTGCCCATGCTGACTGCAGTAAACTGCTGAAAGTACCTAAAATGGGCATGTGAGCATCCAACTTGGACAATGGAGCAGGTAGCCTCATCTGATAAATCTTGTTTTCATGTGGATGGTTGGATGTTGTTTGTTACTTACCTTGGGAGCGAGGCAAGCCGGTGGAGGCACTGTAATGCTCTGAAGCAGTGTTCTGCTGGGAAACCCTGGGTCCTGTCCCTCATGTGGATTTTTGACTTCGACACGTGCCACCTACCTAAACGTTCTGCAGACCAAGCACATCCCTTAATGGCAACATTCTTCTTTAATGGCAGTGGCCCTTTTGCAGTGTAATACTCCCTGCCACACTGCAAACATTGCTCAGGAATTGTTTGATGAATAGGGTGGTCGTAGCATGGTGGGTAAAACACTTGCCTGTGAACCTGATGACCACAAAGTCGCAGGTTCAAACCCCCAATTTCTACCATTGTGTCCTTGAGCGAGACATTTAACCCTCAGTTGCTCTGGGGGACTGTCCTTGTAACTAATGATTGTGAGTCGCTCTGGATAAGAGCGTCAGCCCAATGCCCCCTTTACCCTTTGAGGAATGTCACAGAAAGTTAAGGAGGTTGACTTGGCCTCCTCAATCCGATTGAGCATTTGTGGGATGTGTTAGACAAACTAGTTTGATCCATAGAGGCCCAGTCTCGCAGTTTACAGGATTTAAAGGATCTGCTTCCAACTTCTTGGTGCCAGTACCACTGGTGGTGTCAGTGCCTCGATGGGTCAGCTTGGGTTTTGCTGCACCAAGATCTGCATTACTGAGATCCTGCTGGTTTGGGTTTCCTCTCACACAAATGATCTGAGAGCTCACTTACTTACCCCCTTTGGAAAATGTGCGGAACTCAGCTTTGTAACAAGCTACTGACATCCTTTTTGTCGTTCATCATATTAATCAAGAACATACATTTTAATAGATTTTTGAATTGACAAATCTTGACAGCAATTATGACAGAGGTAATTTTCAAGGCATGGTTGGATAGTTTTGGAGGCTAAAAGTTTGTTGTCTGTATTAAAGTTAAATAAATGTTGTCAGTGTTCCTCCGGCTTTCAGGACAAGACCCCCAGGTCCTGGCAGTGATCCAACTCTCTCTAGTTTCTGTCTAAACTGATAGCTCAATCTGTTCCTCTACACGCTGGTTTCAGTAGCACAAAAGCTTTTTCCTCTCCACTTCCTCTTCCGATGAATAAGGCTAGTGCCAGAGCGCAGAATGGAAAAACCAAAATAAAATAAAATAAAAATAACAACCTGCGATAGTGACTCATCATCTCCTGGCAAAAATTATTTATTTTTCAGCCGCTGACAGTTTATTTAACTTTTTTTCCCCTCGCACGCCCATGGAACAGATTGTTTTTGGTTGATGAAATGAGACGGGCACCAGGAGAATGGGGTGGGTCTTCCCTGCTCGGGGCGTGCCGAGTGAAGTGTTTTAAAGAGGAGCAGAGTGTGTTCCTCAGCCTGCCAAACGTCTAAGTGTAGCGTAAAAAACTCCGCAGTGGATTGTGATCATGACAATGCTGCTATTGTTGCAGTGCTCTGCAAAGTGCTCCCTCACTGCATGGCCCCTGATTTAGTCCAACTGTAGAACCTACATTTGTAACATGACCTAAACCACTGAAGTATGTGGACATTTCAGGTAGTCCCTTGTGTTATTGTTCATTTGCATGCTTTTTTCTCAATATAGAACCAGTTTGCATAAGTTGCATACGTCACTGTGGTGCTGCACCAGCTTTTTTTCCCCTTTCTTTGCTTCAAGATCCATCAAGTAAGGCAACCTCCAACCATACTGTAAGAGGAAACTGACTCCCTTTTACTTTTGAAAAAGGGTTAATATATTGCACAATTTGGCTTATTTCAAGGGAAATTAGCAGTGTTTAAAATTCCCTGCAACTGCCAAGCAGTGGTCTTACGATTTTCATACGGAATAATTCCCATCTGTTCAGTGTTTCTGGATGGTCTTTAGCTCTGGAAACAGTTTCTTCATAAGCCCGATCAGCTCTAGAAGCAGGACATTTAAGAGGGTGTTTGGCTCAGAAAGCGTGCTCTGTTTCTGGCAGGTGACCAGCTCTAGAGGCAGAATCGTTCTACAAGATGTTTAATTAGGCTCTGTTTCTGCAGCTGGATCAGGTCTAAGCAGGCTCTTTCTGAAGAGGTTTTAGCTTTGGAAGGAGGCTCTGTTTTTTAAATGTGATCAGATCTAGATTTAAAATTTCTAGACAAGTATTTCACTCTAGAAGCAGTTTTTCTTCTAATATTTCTGATGTTTGAGCAGGCGTTGTTTTTGCGGGGGTGCCATCTCTTGATACTGCATCTTTCTGCAAGATGGTTGACTCTGTTTTTGAAAAGTAGCAAGCAGGCTCTGTTTTTGAAAATAAAGTAACTCTAGAAATAGAATATTTCCAGATGGTGCTTTGCTCTAGAACCAGGGTCTTTTTCTGCTGATGGTGGAGAACCACTTTCTGGAGTGTCCTTGGGTTTGGAAGCTGGTTTTGTTGCTGGAAGAAGATCAACTCCAGAAGCATGTTCCTTGAGGCTAATCAGCTATGACAGAGTTTTGTTCTCCAGTTAGGCTATGTTTCTGGAGGGGGATCTTCCCTAGAAGAAGAGTGTTCCTGGAGGGTTTCATTAAATAATGTATTATTGACCTGTTGATGAGCTTTTAAAATGTGTGGGGTTTGTAAAAACAGTTTAGCTTTATTACATTTTGTATAGTTAGACAGTATTTCAAAAGTGATTATCTCTGCATCTCCGTATACAACTCTAGGAGAACACTCAGCCACTGTAAATACTTTAATTATGGTCACACTGTGAAACATTAAGGAAATGCAGCGGGTTGCCTCTTTAACCGAGTAACGTTCACACTTTGCTGAAGGAGATCAATTTCCAAGAGAAGGAAAGGTGGAATGAGGGCTCTGCTCAGAACCTTCCACGTCACGGTTTTGATCATGAGATTATGGGTATCGTGACGGCCCCTTGAGTTGTCAGTTAAGGTTTTATTGAATGATAAAGGGAGGTGCAACTCGACACTCAGCACAAACTATAATCACGTAATCAGTCCAGCGAGTCAGAGGCAGTGCCTGCTTGTAAGCCCCGGCCTAAACTGGCTGACAGATGCAGCAGCTGTGAGCTGCGTCTCCGTCGGACTAAATGAGGAGCGTTATGGCTGATGCAGCGGGTCCATTGGTAAATGAAAGGCGATGTTACGGCGGTTTGGTTTGGCTGTGGTAGCCTGTGACGCGTCCGCCAGTGCCTCTGGGGAGAGGGGGAGTGTGGGAAAGGGCCGAAAAGAGCAGAAAGAGGCAGAGGGAGAGGAAAGGAGACTGTGAATGAAAGGCAGGATTGGGAAGTTAAACCCGTATGATATGTTGAGAGGAGAGCACTGAAAGCCCCCTGAATGCTGATGCTCTTTTATCATCAGGGATTCCACGCTAGGCCTCGGCTCCCGCACGGTCGAGAGATGAAATGGTTAAGGCTTTTTTTTCTTTATGTCTCACCTCCCCTTTTTTTTTGGTCTTTCTTTGTACTTTGATGGTATTAAAAAATCTTTACATGTCAGACAACACAGAGCCGAGTGAGAGAGAGCGAGACAAATGAAGAAGAGAGAGATGAGAGGGAGAGAGAGCAATTAGGTCAGTGAGGTAGGATAACTCTGCTTCATCTCAGCCTCTTAAAGGGGCTGCTCGGCGTTTTTTTCCTGCAACTCTTTGCTGAAGTACTCAAGGCCACTTATAGTAAATGAGGTAGGTCTTTGCAGCCAAATCCAGGTTTGTAATTCTTTACATTTGTGTGTGTGTATGCGTGCACGCACCCATCCTTGGATGAGTGCCTGCGAGAGAATTGCAAATGGATTTTCAATCATAGGTGTTTCCCACTCCACCACTGAGATCTTTTACTCAATCTTTGGGAAAATGTGGCTGTAGATGCGAGTCGGATCTTTATGTAATGTAGAAGGGGAGAGACTGCGGAGCAGAAAGGAAATAACTCATAGCTAGATTGTCGCAACCTACAGACTCCAGAGAGGGGAACTGGCTCTCTGTTCTTGGGCCTGTTCACTTTGGCCCAGGAGCAGACCAGCATTTGCCCTCACAAAAATCTACATCATTTTATCAAAGGGCCAACTAGAGACTTGTGGATGTAATATATTATTAATAATAATGATAATAATAAAGACAATAAAATAAAGAAAGAGGGCTAGTTTTGTGAAGAGTGCATTGAGCACTGGAAGTCTGATTGGTGCTTTTGTTCTGTTTAGTGGTTGTCTGGTCCATTAACACTGGCCTTATCTTCGGTTCTGATTCATACCATTCTTTAGCCTTGTCAATGATCCCATGATTTGTTCAGTGGTGCAATGGGATCATTAATGTTCTTAGATTCATTCAGCACTATGGGCTTAACAGCACTTCGGTGGTCTGTTCAGTACTATAGTCTTGTGCTTTGATTTCTTGATTCACAGGTGCTTTGGTTTATTCAGTGGTACCAGGACCTGGTCAGTGGTGCTTTGGTTTGTTCAGTGGTACTGTGACCTGGTCAGTGGTGCTTTAGTTTGTTTGGTGGTACTGTGACCTGGTCAGTGGTGCTTTGGTTTGTTCAGTGGGACTGTGACCTGGTCATTGGTGCTTTGGTTTGTTCAGTGGTACCGTGACCTGGTCATTGGTGCTTTGGTCAGTCCAGTGGAACCGTAGTACTCGGCCAGATACTCTGGTCACCACTACTTGTGCTTCCAGGTTGAGGCCAGTGAGGCAGGACACGCACTGATCACTATAATGGTCAGACAGATTTGCTTTACACTGGGGGCCAGTGTGAAGAAAAGAGATGTTTTCACTATATAATATACCCTATAAAAGAATAAACAGCTAAATATTTTTTACTGTTTTGTTTGAAGGCCAGCTGTATTCGCATGCGTGTTCCCATGCCCGGCCTCTGAAGCTTGTTTGAGTCTTTTCTTTAGCGTAAATGCGCTGACATGGTTTTTGTTCTCTTGTTACACTACAGTGTCATTACATATATTAGAGCAGTGAGTCAGCAGCTATTAAAAGCACCTGATATGCTCTCCTTGCCTAATCGTACTGTACCGTAACTGAGCTTGGTAACATTTTCAGAGAAAGAGGCTTTGTTGTGATCAGTGAAATGCCATTCCTCCTACACATTCTGTCTCCCGCTCCCTCCCCCTCTCTGTCTCTTCCTCTGGGTGTAGTGTTGGGATCAGTTTCTTGTGCTGAGTGGATCTGGTTCTATCTCCTGCGTTCAGGCCTTTAGCCGTTCCAGACTGCTTGGTGTGCCAAGTAAAGCCGAGGGCACAAAGCCCAGCCTTCCTGCTGAGCTTCAGTCTCTCTTTCTCTCTCTCCTCCCCTCTCTCACTCTGCCTCTCTGAACTGGCCAGCTCTAATATTATCCCTCAGGCCTGTGAGTTCTAGCCCTGGATTAATTGCGACAGGCTCTGCCACCTCGGAAATCCGGCCTATATTTATATTCCCAAATGACAATCGGAGCTAAATGTATTTATTTTCCCCAGGCTGGTCTTATCTCGAGGGGTGGTGTACGAATATGTGTGTATATGTGTGTCTATAGGGGGAATGAAGGTTGGAAGCTTGGAGCTGTAAATATAGCACCACCCCCCCACCCCACCCCACCCCCCTGAACACACACACACTTTAATGAATGGCCTCCATTGCACTGTTACTTTTCCCTGCAGGACAGTACCATTACCTTTGACAGATGATACGTTCCTCCTTTGAAATGGTGATCTTAAGCACATTGTCATTGAAAATCTGATTCACACCCATCCCACATTCACCCCCCAACACTCTCGCTCCATTCCCATTACCATTCCCTACTTTGTTACACCCCTCCTCTGCCTCTTTCTCTCTCTGCTCCTCTCTCTGCACCCAGAGCCACGCTGTTGTTCTTCCAGTATTACAGTTGGATGCACACTCTACTGTGCTGCATGGTACAAGTGCCACATACTAAAGGGTTCTTGACTTGGATGTATTGCATTAGGGAAAAAATGTCATTGGTATAGAACCGCTGCATTATGTGGAGGTTCAAATGAATGGCTCTTGAAAGAACCGTCCAAGTTTGTTCTTCCGTGGCATTGCTCCAAAGAGCCCTCTTAGGCACCTATTTTATGAGTGTATTAACCCTCTGCTCCCACCCTTATTGCAGGATGGGGCCTGCCGCTTACCCTGTGTCCCCCACTTTCTTCCTCCACTTGAGGCAAGGCTTTCTTTTTTTCCTCTCAATTTGCTGCTAATTTGCTGGAAGTGCCCTTTCAAAGCCTCTCCAGGGCTGCCTGAGTGCTTTTTGTATTTTGTGTGTATGTCCGTGGCTCTGTGAGTGTGCAAAGTGGTCAGCGGCACTCCAGCCTGGTCAGCAGTGCTCCGGTCCAGTCGACTACTGCGGTCACCACCACTGTCACTTCTAGGCTGCGGTCGCAGAAGCAGGACAAAAACTGACCACTTGAGAGGTCAGATGGGTTTCTGCGCTTGGGGATAGCGAAATGGGACATTCTAAATGTTGGCTGAGCAGGCTGCAGCTTATTTCTGTAGAACAAAATGTAAATAACAATCTTGTGAGAAGTATTTATTGACCAAGAATCAGCTCCAAGCTTTGATCTTTTCCAAGCAAGCACAGATTTCTTAGTTGTGAACAGGACTGAATGCTTTCGTAAATTCATAAGTTTAACAGCCTTGTCCCTAACTGTTATAGTCATTAACCCTTTAATGTTCACATTTCCCACTGTGTTTTGATGGGTTACTGCTTTATTCTTACTGAGGTAGAAAGCACCAGAATTCCAATGCACATGGACCACAGGTGCACTGAACATGCAAATTGTGTTACAACCACAAAAAACTGTCCACAATCCAGTCAAGACTCCCCAGAATTTCCCAATATAGACGAACTGTTATTTAATTGTTGATAATCCATGCTACTCTTCCACCATCCATTAACTCTTCTGTGTCCATTTACTCTGCACGTTTAAAAATGTCTGAGCATTTTTCTTGTTGTGCAGTAAGTCCTATCAAGGTCTCTCGTGCATCTGTGCAAAACGATGAAGTTTCCAAATACTGAGTTGAGCTCCAAATTCCAACATAAACAAATACTGGCATGTTGGAATTATTCGGGCCAGTCCTACATACAGTATTTCTGAATGAGAATGAGAGAGAAAAAATTTGAACTTGAAAAACTTTCTTGAACTGGTTTTAGTCAAAAGTATGAATGCTTGCTAGAAGCTTTACATTTCATATAGGCTCACACTTACCCGTCTTATTTTAAAAAATGGTTTTCCAAAGCACCTTCCAGTTTTTTGAGGGAGCTTGCAAAGGTTTTTTTTACTTTAAAGAGTGTACGCTACCCCAGAGACCAGATCCATTCCGTATTCCCACTCAATGTATGAAGGACAAAAGACACTGCTGAAGAGAGAAAGCAGCCAGTAGGACAAAATAAACTAAACAAACACAACGGCAACCCGGGGAAACACACCCCTGAAGCTGTCCTTCCTTCCCTGCCTCCCTCGTTCCATGAGCTAGCATGAGTGAAATTAGCCTGAGCAGTGACGGATGTGCCAGCGTAAATTAAACTAGCTCTTGCTTCTGCTAGGTGACAGCGCAGAGGTGATTAGGCTTCGTCCCCCAACGTTTCATAATTTATGGATCCGTGCCTCCGGAACGCCTGCGCTTGAACAGAGACCCCGCACACTCCATTGACCAGGGCCATTACGGCGGGGGGTGGAGGGGGGGTGGCTCAGTTAAAAATGGCCTCATTTCCTCTCCAGAAGCCGCATTTTCCTCTGGCCGAGTGCAACGGAAGCCCCCCGAGTGTGTTATTTAGGCCCTAGCATGTGCAAAATATGCTGACCTGTGTCCAGAAGCAGGGCTTTTGTGTTTCAAACAGATCCCTCTCTTCACAATCAAGTGGACGCCTTCAGTGAGACACGCAAAAGCCATACAGTGGCATATCTGTGGGAATCTCCTACCCCTTCAGGCAAAGACCTCCTCTATTTTATTGTAGGCTTTATACTGCTTGACGGGTCATGTATCTTGTCTTCTTAAAACTGTAGAGATCAAAAGTTATTGCTATTTAGCTTATTACATAATTATTTGTAGTTGGTACAAAATGAATAATATAGTTCCATAATCCAATTCAGAAGCTTTTTTCCACTCCTTTCAATGGCTGACATAGACATGGCAAAAATGTTAATGATGCTTTTTTAACCCTTTGCTTTGGAACCTGTGATATGGGCTGACATTTTAGGATCCACACTTGATGGGCATTTCTCCCCAAGTTGTAATGAATAAGTGACAGAAGTTACCATAGAATTATGGCATGTTCTGTTAATGCTGGTAACTATGACTTCTAATAAGTCAGTTGGGTCAATTGCCATTGACAGCCACTCTCTTGTTGGAGCTGGGCATATCGCCTTCAACTTGACAAAAACGCCTGTGTTGAGACTCCTGCAATCCTTAGTTCTTGTGATCCGTCTTTGGGACAGCGATATGGGACATTTATAAAACATCATATCAAAATCAGATTCCACAAGGAGGAAAATCACGACACTTGGGCGCCTGAGGCGAGGAAAGTTGCTCTCTGTGTGCAGTTCAGACGACACTTGATTTCCCTTGCGTTATAAAAGTGAGCAGATACGTTGGAAGTTTCCATTAAAGTGTCAGTCCGCTCATTACAGATTGGAGAATATGGCCTCATTGCCATGGTGACTTCTCTCCAAGGTGCAAACTGTTTTTAATGTCGATATGCGTGTCGGCGCCTATCATGCCCTTCCATTTTTAACCCAATTAATTAGAGCATCAGAAAAGAGGATGAAAAGGAGGCAGTCCAGGAAAGAGCAGGGGAAAAATCCAGCTTGACTGGATCTCCTTTGATAGTAGGTGCTGGCAAAACCTGCGGACAAGGCGCCACGCCAGTCAGCAACGTCTCGTATTAGGATGTTAAATCCATTAAATCGGTGAGGCGCGGGATCCGAAGCTGTCTGACAGTTTTATTTCGGTTTGACTGGGATAGCATATTATGATTATGCGCTGGCTCTCCATACAAGGACATTCCGGTCTAAAACTAGCATTTTATGTTATTTGTGTAACATCCTGTGGCTCAGCACTGCGTCCCTCAGCCCAATGGGTTTGGCAGAATTCAGATTTTTGTATTTTCATCCATCAGTGTTCACACACTACAACGCCAGGCTTGCATTATGCAAATGCATCACACAGTCACTGGAAATCTCAACAAAGCTAAATGAATCCTACCTGCTAGACACTGAGGCTAATAAATACTAGGCTTTTTCAGGTCCGATACTCCAACCTCAGCCGAATTGAATTAGTGCATTACTGCATGTGTGGTTCTTTGTTAGACATATTATTTTCTATTTGGGTGCAGGAACACTGATTTTAATTCCTACATGGTGCACTACGTAGGGAGTAGGGGCCCAGCCTTGCTTCTCATCTGTTACTCATGTGCTCATCTGTGTATCTCTCTTTATGGCCTGTTGCTCAGTTTAGTTACACATTTACGTGATAGCTCAGGCTTTTTCTGATATCCGATCCAGTGATTTTGGTCCGTATTGGAATGATACCAGTTGGCCTAATAAGTATCAAATAGACACACCACTCATAAATACATCCATGGTTCATGCTAGCTTCCACTGACCAACTGCTCATCAGCTTCTTCCTTCTTTAGCTAATCCCCAAGCACTTCAGACCTTCCACCCTCAATATACATCATCAGAGTTTCTTTAAACCACAAACCCCATTCTGTAGTTCTGTTGTGGGAGCACAGGAAGAGGTGAGATTTGGCCAGTGTCCCATTAAATATTCATCCTGAGACTTTGAAACCGTACACTAATATTGTGTGAACAATGAAATCCAGTGGGCATTAAAAGGTCAGGAGCCACATTTTAGTGGTTTTCTTCCGGGTGAGCATAAACAACCCAAGGTCTAGAGAACTACCAAGTACCAACATTTGCAACAAAAAAAAAATCTTCTATAGAAACATCCTTAATCAGTCTATTCCCAGGAGCCAAACTCTGAATTCTTCCTCCCTTCACTTATTTTGCCTTCCGTTATTGCATTCCTTACACACACCTTTCAAGGGTGCTTTCATCAACACCTCTGACATGATTCATTTTTAAACTCCCATTAACTTCACACCCTGACAGCTAGACTTATGTGTTCGGATGGGAAAACCATGGCAACTAGCGCAAAGTCTTAAAGATCGATGTTAACAAATTGCCCGTTAAAGAGTCTTTCACAATAGCTCTATGTGCAAAGTCATCACATGGAAGAAAGACAAGAAAGAGACCCATTGGGAAAACACAAAAATGTGTCTACGAAAAGGGTTCCGGATTTCCTTTTCTTTTCTCTCCCTACTGCGTGTTGTCGGAGATGCAAACTTCTTGGCCAACTGCTCTCGCGAACAAAGCAGATCCCGCTGCAACGCTTTTCAGAGCTTGCATGCTTGCTCGTCTTGGTCCCAGACAAGTGATGGCCCACTTGCCCAGCCCACCCCGTCTCCGCAACCCAGCCCCTGGCAAGTGTGCTGTATCTTCAACCTTTTGTCACTGGCATAACATGTAATGAGTTCCAGTACGTCCCTGCTGTCATGCCCGGATAAACGGAGGTTCTCTGCGCAGCGGTTTTCGAGATGCACGATTGGGTGTATGGGTGGGTGGGGAGCGGCACCTCTGTGCCCAGAACATATCTTCAGCCTGTACTGCAAGCGGCCCCTCATTTTCAAACCGGGCTTTAGTGTTGTAACTCGCCTCTTCTCGAGTTCGTACAAACAGCCCTTGTTCCAAAAGCCCTCGGAAGCCAGAAATTTCTCCTTGGTTGATTTGGAATTTGGGAGTACGGTAAACATACCTCATCAGTGTATATGACTTCCAGCTCTGTTTTTTCCCCTCCTTGTTTTGGCCCGTTATGTTGGCTGTGCACTTTTAATGTAATTTTAACGACCCTCTTAAAGATGTGTAAAGTACCAATTTTATGATTGCGATTGCCAGCGTCTGAAGCTCCTGATTCGATCCAGACCGCAGTCGTTAAAAAAATCGCCCCACTTGACGTAAGTCTTGAATGAGTGCTAACGTGTATGATGCCAGCTCACCATGTTTTCTTTCCATTCCTCGCGGTACACTTCCAGCATTTGTATTTTATTTTTCACACACACACACACACACACACCCTGTATTGTGAGCTGTCAGTGGTACGTCTTCATTAGTACCACAAATTGACATGATAACATTACTGAAGGCCTTTCGGCAGGTTGCCAGGGCAATTTACTTGTAGAGAATAGGTGTGATAAATGTTGCTTATCAAGGCTTGGCCCTCAAAAGGTCAGCAGCCTGACCTTTGCTCCTCGTCCTGCCACATTGTGTTTAGTCCAAACGAACTGGAAAAGATGATAAACCTTTGAAGGATCAGTGGTGGGGCATAGAAGTCTGTTGATATTGACTTGTTCTGACCTTCCTAGATAAATGACTTGTATTTGGAAATACTTTGAACAAACTTCAGTGTATGTGACCTCCGGGTTACTAAGATTCAGAAAATGCAGCCAAGATATGAGATGGTTTCCACTCATATTTTTAAGCATATTGTTATAATGGAAGTAAGATAAATAGGATTTGTCTTAAAGATATTTTTTACAGATAATAAAAATATTCCATACATTTTGATGGAATCGCGTGTGCCGCGGCAGATACCAGTGAACCGTTGAAGAAATGAAAGCATGCCTTTATCTAATCAAAAAAGAAAAAGGTAAATACGTGCACGATGGCTGCTGCCCGTTCATGGACTTGTAGGTCCATATTTCTCAGAAGTGTTTTTTGCAGTGTTACAGAGCTCATGGACATTTTCTAGTTTCATTTCAGTTCTTGGCTTGAATTTATGATATCATGATGATATATTGTGTACTATCAGTCCTTGACATGCAGTGAACAGGCGTTCTGTTTTTCTTTAGCGTCCAATCTTATCTTCGTTTCAGGAAGGAGTACCATGCAAATGCTCTTTTGCGCTTATCTCCTCTATATTCTCATTCTCTCAAGGCCTGGATTGTTTTTTTTTTTTTATTAAATATCTGGCTTTGTTTGGTCTGACCTCTGACCCCCAAGTGCCACGCTGTTTTGGTTTCTCACAGGAAAGATAAGTTTAGCTGGATAAAAGAGGACAAGAACGGCATAGTCAGAATCCTTTTTTTCTCTTTTCTCTCCATGCTGACGTCTTGAGTATTGCAAGTTCCTCTCAGAAAAGGAGTAGCCTCCAAGTGGACTGAAGCTTGCCATACATTTGTTATCGAGGTTTTCACAATCCACCAGTAGGAATGGACCCGCATGTGTGTGCACATGAGTACGGTGAGGACTTGTGCATTATTATTGACACAACAGTGCTGGACAACATAATGTTCAGACAATCAGAGAACGCTGACAGAAGGCCTTTGGCCAGGGATTGCATTCAGACATAGCAGAGTGGACGACTGGGGTACTCAGGGCTTGACTTGGAGGTCAGGGTGTTGGTGAAGGTATTCTGATGATTACCAAAGTTGTTCAGGGGGCCAGTTAAGCTCCTTTGCAAGGTGGAAGAATTCCAGTGATCCCTAAAATTAGATCTCTGAAATTGCAACAGGGTTGCGATGCATTGCAACATAAGCACAGCTGTGGCTGGAAGTGCAGGGCCAGTGTGCGCTGCCATCGGCCGTGTAGGCAGTTTCAAAACTTTGGACCTTAGTCTGGCTCGGAAAATGAGGGCACCACAGTCTCTCGGCGGCTCACGCAGGTGGGAACAGGATGGCACCTCACCAGCCACATCATTTTTCCCGACCCCTGAGCGTCCTGCACCCCTCTGTTCCACGTACCCTGAACTGCTCGCACCCTGTGTTTCAGCCCGCACTCCCTATTGCTCTTGATTCTGATTAAGCTATCCTGCCTCACAAAGGTGCTGTAACTTTTCCTGTTGCTTGTAAAAGGATCCTTGTAATGTGGGGCTTGACAGATTTGCTTTCTCTGTGTCCACTCACCAAGAGTCTAGGGAGTAGTTTCCAATATTAGTGTCACTATCTGTTCGGGCTGCTGTGCAGAATTGGTTCCAAATTACACAAAATGTGAAGTGCGGGGTTTTGTCGCGAGCAGGCTATTGTTTGTAGGGGTGGGGGGGTTGGGCGTTCAAAGGAGCTTGTCTGGCCAGAGGGCCTTGTCAGGAGGGAAATTAACATTAAATCGTCCTGAAATTGCTCTCCACCGCCTGTTTAAAAGAGTTGGCTTACAGGCAACAGCAGTCAGGAGTGTGTGTGTGTGTGGTGTGTGTGTGTATATATATATACATGTATAGTGGTTCACACCCCCCCCCCACACCCCGAGGTTATCTTGCTTTTCTGTAACAAACTAGATAAAATGTGAATGCGCTGCAGTGGCAAATAGCTTTGGTTTTATATTTGATTTGATCACATTAATGTTTGTTGAGATTTGTTGAGATTTACAAGAAACATTTTAACTGTTAAAAGTGTTTGCAAACCGAATTGTATTGCACTTTTGTTAATATAGCAGTACTTTAAAAATAAAGGTGTTCAATACACTATTTTTGAATTCATTATTTAATTTTACGTATAACAATACGATTAATCACGATTAATTGCAGAAAACCATGCGATTTATCGCAACTAAAATTGTATTGTTGCCCAGCATTAAAATACATCTATGTGTATATGTGTGTGTGTGTGTGTGTGTGTGTGTGTGTGTATAGAAATATGTATATATAAAGTATATAGGATTATGTATATATTCCTGTACACCATGGTTCATAAATTATTAAAAGCAAACTTTTACTCCATGCTAGAGTGTATTTTTCGTTTTATTGTATGAACTCTAGCTCCAGACTGGCTCCGCTCTGCTGTGCGGCTGCACTCAACTTTTTCAGACCTGTGTGTCAGCAGCTAAGTTTGGCTAAAAAACGCAGCGAAAGCAGCACTTTTATTCCGGCACGACTGCAGCCACCACTCTGATCTCGGTCACAAACGCCAACCAGGATCCTCAAGGCGCTTCTGGGGCGGCTGGACTCCTCATCAGATTACACATCAGAGCCCTCTCTTGCTCAACACAGTAGGCCCACCTGATACTTGCCTTGTGCAGTGGTGCAAAACCCATTCATCTGTTCATCTCTATCTCTCTCTCTCCCTCTCTCTCTCTTTGGGTGCCGGCCTTGCTGTTTCCATCTCAGTCAGCGTCTCTGTCTCTCCGCCTGGTTTGGTCACGGACTCGAGCCAACATCTGTTAGCTGGAACGTGCAGGAAGATAGGCCAGGTTGCTGGCTTCTCCAGACGGTCCTTCGTTTTTCTTTGCAAACTCTGATTTTAGTTTTCGTCAAAACATGACATCAAACTTAAGTACTGCAAATGTGGCATCAAAACAACCTTGAGCATAACTTTGAAGTTGTGTTAGCGACCTGGAGAGATTACAGTGAGAAAAGGCAGAGACAAAATGACCACAAACATTCAGAGGCACTACATGAATGTGAAAGAAGGTGGCGAGATGGCCATTTCATTATCAGGAACAGTCGGCATGGTGGTTCGTCTAGCAACATGTTGGGCTTTGGAATGTTTTGGTAAGCGATGCTGCAGGACAGGTGGCTGGGGTGGGGGGGAGACGCTAATTGATTAATGAGCACCATGAAAAATGACGACCACCTCCAGCCCCTTCAGGCATCTCTTAAAGCAACAGTGTCCTCCTAAATCATCTCCTACCAGCTCTGTGAAGAAAACACCAGACAATTACTGAGATTAGCATAAGAATAGGGGGGGCAGTGGAGTGGGAATTAAGGCATTATAAACCCTTGCTGCTTTTTGTGAAGTGGAGCTTTTGAGGACGGCCCCTCTGATTCGGGACACTGTGTCTGCCAAATGGCTTGTAAACTCCTGCCTTTGATTTATGAAGGAATGGCACTGGCATGTTTTGTGCAGTTCACAAGTCGTCTCCAGCCAGGACGACGCTTCCAGACTGGTTGTCACATTACCCTGCTGCTCAGGGACAGAAACGTAACGTCTGACTTGTCTAGCAAGATCCGCGTTACGGACAGTCTGGGCGTCCCTGCCCAGTCTGATCTGTATTGCCTTGTCTTCCGGAAGCCGAAACGTGTCTGAGCGAGTCTTCTTCCTGGCCGCTGGCAAAACATGAGCTCCTATCTGACTGTGCTGGAAGGTTAGTTTACAGTATCAGGTCTATTTTTCCTGCAACCACAAGCTCAAATATGTCTTCATGTATCATATGATGGCAGAATAAGCAATGTGTTCTACACCCTAACAATCTTGTCAGGCAATATTAATTGATGTCTATACCCCCTCCTCCCCAGCTTTGGCTTTATAATTTAGTCTCTGTAGAGGGCTTCCAGCCCCACCCCAACCCCAACATCCATCACTCTTGTAGTTTTGAAGGACGAAAGGCTAGTCCGGGCCCTTTGCTCCGGTCCTTTGCTTTGCCCCTGCATGCCCTACTGGGAAAAATGCTGGGGGGAGACGGGTTGAAGCACCAGCAGCCAATAGGAGTTGCCCTGCATAGGTTGTCAGATGGTACTTTAGGTGATAGGTTTGTGACTGCAGTTGGCAGAGCTGTCATTTTCTGATGACCTCTGGGTGCGCACACACACACACACACACACACACACACACACGCACTTATTTATACTTTCATATTGTGCCAGTGGGAGCTGGCCAGCAACTGTCGGGAGTTGTTAAGGTAATGCTGGTCGAAGGCAAGTTGTTGCTGAGCTGTTCTGTCTTGGCATCCCATCAGGGGCTTGTATGGGCAGGCCACAGGTAGTGGACTGTGTAGTCGAGGCCTGGAGTTTGCCTCAGGGTCACTGTGCGAGATACTCTCGCTGTCCTGCTGGGGAGGTACACAGAGCTGACCATATCAGGCATAGTTCAAGTCTCAGTACATATCTGACTTCAGGGTCGGTTGTAGGGGTACAGTTTTTTGTGTGTATGTGTGTGTGTGTGTTGGGTTACCACCGCAATTATCCAACATCCCTAACCTGTCTCCTTCGATAAAAGAGACAAATACACATGCCAGCTCCCTCCAAATGTGCCTCAGTGGCATCAAATTACAACCCGCAGTGTCCGCTGCTTCCAGCATGCCATCTGAGAGTGCCTGAACTTCGGCTTGAAGCAGCCTTTTCTTCATCTGGACATTCCGTTAAAGTTGCAGAACCCGGAGCATGGTGCTCAACTGGCTCTTCGAGAAGACAATTTCCGCTCCGTTCCTGTAGGAGGGAGCTAAGGGGAAATCATGAAATCCCTTTTAAAAACTATCCTGGCTTTCAGATGGACTTCAGGAGATGGCAGGGAGTGGCCAATGCCACCAAAGAGAGGTTCTTTTTGAAGCAGCAGAGACAGCGGTCATGTTAGGAATTAGGGTTATTGTTGTGGTCCTGCAAGAGACCGAGGTATGTTGCAAACAAATAAAAGGAAATAAAGGAAACTGGTGTTGAAAGAGAACTGCTGATGACGCACCTCTGCCCAATTCCTGCTGCAGCTCTCTTGACTGTAACTTCTGGACCTTGTCTGATGATTCACATGCGGACAAGAAGAATAATTCTGCCATCTGTTGTTCTATTGATATTGATGTGATTCCTATAACTCTGTGCAACCCCAGTGAAGAGGGAATTGTGTAAAATTTGACTTCAGATCTTAATTATTGGTCACATAGACTCCCATATAGTACAACATGCAGTGAAATGCATTTGTTTGCATTAAAGATTGTTTAAATAAATATGAAACATAGATTGCAAAAACCTCTATGTGGCATATCGTGCTGAGGTATGTGGAATGCAGCTCTGTGCAATATGGAGCTGAGGTGGTTGCAGTGGAAAAGCCTACAATGCAATAAATATTTATAAATAACTGCAGCATGCACCATGTGAATTGACAGGGATGCTGTGTGTGTGTGTGTGTGTGTGTGTGTGTGTGTGTGTGTGTATGTGTGTGTGTGAATGCTGAGCAGAGAGATCCAAGGTCTGTATTTATATGACTGTGTAAAAATACATTTCCAATTTCTCAAAGGCCCCCCTCAAATTCAGCCTCTGCCCCAGGTCCTCTGTCCCCAGGGCAGGATGGCAGTGCGAGTCCTTGTCAGTCTGATCAGTGGCAGAACGGGCATCTTCGAGCTAGCCCCTGCCTGCTTGATCCTTCAGATTGTAACCAGAATAAGAACTCTGAGAGTTATGGAGATCTGGCCCACTTCCTTTGGGCCGCTTTCAGTCTTTGTCTGCTTGTCAGCATCTAATCTTAAGCCAAACACTGTTTGGGCCGGTTGAGATTCAGATACGGCACATTATGTATGCATTCAGTTTGTGACGAAAAAAAAAAAGAACATCAGTGCTGTTATTGAAAGTCCAATAAAGCATATTTGTTCTTGCTTGCACGCACACACTTGCTGACATTCTTTTTGTGTGTGTGAGTGTGTGTGTGTGTCTGTGGAGGGGATTTCTTCCAGCCACCTGACTACTGTTATTGAGTTGCAGCTTTGAGCCAAAGCACACCGTGCTGGACCTTTGGGTAATGCCACTCTTTTCACATGTTATGTTGCATGGACTGATGCTCGTACGGAAACACAAGGTGCTGGCTAGAGCTACATATGATGCACACTTACTGTTGATTTTACTAACCGCTATCTTGTCCAGAATGTGGAAGCACAAGGTAGGTGTTTCTAATAAATTGGCCCGTGCGTGGAAGTGCAAGGTAGGTGTTTCTAATAAAGTGGTTAGTGGGATTTCCAATACGGGGGTCCTCGAGTTACGACAGCCTCGACATACGACGTTTTGAGTTTACGGTGCTCACTCCCATAACTAGCTTGGTTACGCGTAGTGTAAGAAAATACAGTATACGCATAATACTGGATTTGGTTACGCGTAGTGTAAGAAAATACAGTATACGCATAATACTGGAAATACACAGTAACGCAGTGTATGAGTGAGGGAGTCGCTTACGTATGCCATTTTGGACTATTGAAAGTGTTTTTGCACTTATTTTTTTGTCATTTTTTCTGTTACTACAGGACAGTGAACAAGTACAGTATATTTATGTCCTTTTCCTTATTCTGTGGCTAAATTGGGTTTGTATGTTCTAGATTATGATTTTACAACTGTGTTAGGATAGGTAAGTGACTTAGGCTAGGCTGTGTTTCAACTAACACCAAAATTCAGAACGGAACTGTGTCATAACTCGAGGACCCCCTGTAGCGTGGAGTAGATAAAAGTATATTACATGGGCTGATATTGCTACATCAGGTGATGGTAGTTGTCCCTATGGATATGCCACACCATGAGGTGACTCCATGCTAAGTGGAACCCTCTACACACCCTTGTCGTTTTTGATCTTTGTAAACCTCACTACTGCATAATTAGCTGATTGTGGAGGAGGCACTAACTAGCAATTGGGTGTAGAGACTAAATTTTTTCTGACTTGGCTCACACAAACAAATAGAAACGTGTAAATATATGCTTCTCTGACACACTGACAGTGTCATATAGTCAGGAGCACATACGCAGTGCTGCTGTTGCATAACTCACTTCCTCATTGCTCTCTGACAAGAAAACAGAACTCACATTTGGAGTTAGGGGCCCATCAAAACCTCATCTCTGTCTGTGATTATTTCCTGTTTTTATTTCACACCCCCTTTTTCCTCTCTTCTCTGTTGTTATCCCCTCTTCCAACTTTGGTCCAGCAAAGCATCCTAAATTTGACATGCATCCTAAATTTCTGTCCTACACACTGAAGGCATGATGTCACATAATTAGGCCAAAGCACTCTCTGAACCACTGCAGGTTGTGTTGGTCAGTAGGCCATTGCCTGTCGACAGGTCAGTACTGATATTTAGCCGAAACCTGTTTGTCGTACTAAAGGTGCCAGTGTTGACCTACAGCACGCATGACTGCTTCCTGTACCGACGTACTAGCAACTTATTGACTCTCTGTCACTTCATAATGCTGCAGTACTCGTGCTGGTGACCAGCAGCTCTGAGCTTCTGGATCCGTCTAAGCTTTTAGAGCTTTTTACGGCATGTTAGAAGGTCTACTCCACTTTAAAGGAGCAGTCCAGCATTTTCACAATCTAATCTCTATCCGCCGTGTCTGTAGCGTACGATCCATTACCCCACACAATCACTTCCCTGTGCTCAGAGAAAGAACAGTCCCAGCACCCACTTCTAACAGAAGCCAGTGGACCTTTTATCAGCACCTGCCCATTGGCCTGTGTGATCGGAGCGCTTCCAGCCGGTGGGTAATTCATTGTAATAGCAGATGCTGCAGATAGGGACTAGATGGGAGGATGTGGTGGTTCCTTTAAGGCTTCTTGTCAGGTTTTTGAGCATAAACGTGTGTGAAACAGTGTGTCACCACTGACGGCTAATTTGTTTAGACACAGTGGAGCGCGGTATGGGTGGGACTGCCGCACACATACAGACACACAAGGACAGCATGCACACAAACCCACTCTATGCAGCTGTCCTTGCAACTTCATTACAGTAGTGTGTGTGTGTGTGTGTGTGTGTGTGTGTGTGTTATTGCCTTGTTAAAGCACTTTCTTTCAGACCCATGATTGTTGTTTAAAGGAAGCTCTAACTAGACCGCATGTTGGCAGCAAGACAGTTATTGTGTGTGTGTGTGTATGTGTCTGTGTGCGCCTGTTCGCTATATTAAGTACACTGAATGCACTATTAAGTGTGAATTGTGAGTGTGTGCATGTTGTTTCTACTCAAGCTATTTGGTTTATAGTGTACTTAATATAGTGTGCCTAATAAACAGTTTGGCTGGATTCGTCAAGGCTGCATGTGTGGTGTGTGTGTGGGATTCTGGTGCCAGTATCATCATCATTAATGACTCTGGCCATTTTGTTTTTGGTTACTTTACATTGGCCTCAAGAACCAGAGGGCTGGAAAGTGGTCAGCGTTACAGACATACACAAACACAATTAGTGTTTGGGCGGCCTCCACTTTTTCATGCCGTTAAACCGTCTCCTAGTATTGGAGGTGCATTAAAGCACTGTGCCTTAAAAACATCACTAAGGGGAAATACATATGATCCTAGGTCCCGATGCTGAACAAAAACAAAAGTTGTGTTTGTGTGTGTGTGTGTGTGTGTGTGTGTGTGTGTGTAGCGAGAGAGAGAGAGTGTGTAGAGTCCGGCTCAGTCTCCTGACAGAATCTTGGCAGCATGAAACGTAAACACATTTCGTGAGCACCTACAACACACACACACACACACACACACGTCCTGTTGCCCAGTCCAGCTGTATGTCCTTAAAGGGGCTATGTTGTTTTTTTAGGTCTACATACTCCTAAAGACCTCTTGGCTTCGTTCCTGTCACACACACTTTTCTGTTCGCCTGAAACCCACCTTATGCATTTCATCCAGCACTATGAGTCACTGACGTTCTCACTTGTAAAGCTGATTCTCCTTTAGCTTATTAAACTGATATGTGTGTGTGTGTGTGTGTGACCTTTAATCTGATACTCGCACAGGCTGGTCCATCCAGCTTTTGAAAGCCAAGCGCCTGCACCTAAATGCTGTGTCCTGCTCTTAGTGATTTATCTGTTGTGTGTTCATCACACACTTGTTCTGAACTGCTTTGACTTGTTCACTAATGTCTAATAGACTTGCCTATGAGGCTTCTGATGCCATGATTAGGGGTGATGATTCACTAAATGCATTATTCAATTCAGATCAATACACCAAAATGAGCTTAATTAGAGCTTTCAACATCATACAAGGCCAAGGTTTAAACCAAAGGTCCTATATGATCTAATGCTCTAATGTAATGTTGCCTAATTTGACTTGCCCTTATATATTAATATTAGTAATACTGCATGCATTTGCATGCCTGACAAATGTCTTATGAATGATTTCTGGCCATTTCCATCCTTTTGCTCTTTGAAAGAACTGATGCCTAAAAATGCCTATTTTCATAGTGTAAATCCTAAATATGTCCCCAAATATCCTCCCAAAACACTTTAATTTCATTTTAAACTCCGTTTAATACATTACCCTTTACAAAAATATAAAGGTAAGCCTGTATCCGTACTGTACAGTTTACACTGAAGTCCTGCATTGCTAGAATGTAAATACCGATGTTACCCCTGTACAGTCTGTACTGTAATTCATGCAAGCACATTTTCTTTGGTATGCGCTGTCATTTTCTTTGGTATATGCAGGTAAATACAATAATAATTTAATGTAATTTTTAGTAATAAAAATACAGTAAAATGTACAGGTAATCACCAATATTATTTATAGTTCAATAATTTACTGTTGGCTGGTCTCATTCAGGCTCTTCAGGAGGAGTCGGAGAGACCCACCGGTTAAAGCAGACAGTGGACAGGGACTGAGCTCAACGGCCTCTTTTAATTTAATTTAGAGTAATAAAAATACAGGGCTTTAAGAAGAAAAAAATGAAAAAACAAGAGAAACACTCAAGATGAGTCAGGAGCGGACTGGCAGTCTGTGTGTTCTGGAAAAGAACAGCTGTCTGAAGCACGGCGGCCGTCGGCCTGTCTTTCTCGGCCGAGACGCAGACCTCTGCCAGCTGGTGAAGAAAGTCCAAACACTCTAATTTAGTTTAAAACTCAGCTTCATACATTACCCTTAAAGTGTAAAGGTAAACCAGTATGCACAGGACAGTGTACACTGAACTGCCATCTCCCATAATTGATATATGTTTTCTTTGGTATGTGCTGCCGTTTTCTTTGGTATAAGCAGGTAAATACAGTAATAATATAATGTAATTTTTAGTAGTAAAAATATGATAAAATGTACAGGTAATCACCGACAATTTTTACAGTTCAATAATTTACTATTCATCCGGCGCGTCTTATTCAGGGGCTTCAGGAGGAGTTGTGTTGTAGAGACCCGCCGGTTAAAGCAGACACTGGACGGAGATTGAGCTCAACAGCCTCTTTTAATTTTATTTAGAGTAATAAAAGTTCAGGGCTTTAAGAAGTACAAAACGAAAAATAAGAGAAACACTTGAGACGCTCAATGGGGAAGTTCTGGTCTGCAGCTGCCACAGATGCAGTCAGCAGCAAGGAGAAATAAATAACATTCTCGGATTGGCTACTTTCAAACCTCCTGCCTCGTGAGTACAGCCGTTTTTTAACCATCCCAAGAGCACTTTCTTTGTGTTTCTCTGGACAGTACAAAAACATTTATTGTTATATTTTATAAAAGAAATGTAGCTGAATTAACTTTAATATTTATGTTACAAAATTAGTAAATAATATTTTTCTTAATAATTTAGAACTAAAATTCATTAAACAAAAACATTGCCACAACAAGGCAAAAAACAAAAAAACAAAAAACTGAGAATATTTGCAGTTTCCGCGTTATTGTGGGGATTTCTGCGTACAATCATCAGTTAGGTTCTCAGAAAAAATCTGCGGAAGACTGATTCCGCAACTCCTGATCCATGTAAAACTGAGGGATTACTGTACTTCATTTCCATGAAATCCTACAGCATATTTCTTAAGGTGCAATATCAGAACTCAACTGGGACATTAAAATATGCTGTTGTTAGTGATAGATATTGAAGTGGATTTTCGATATCCATCAAGCTCCACCTATAGTCATGTCCCTGTTTGTGACCTCCCCGTGTGATTTTAATAAAATTGGAGAAAAGTAATTGCATAAATTTATAAACAGGTATAAACAGAAGCAGCAGCCACACTGAAACCTGAATTTAGCTCATGTTTATAGATAACTCATGCAGTGTTAGAAACCGCATACACAAGTCTGTTAGAGAATGACTTCATGCAGTTTGAGGAGAGTGTGTGGTGAGGTAGGTTTGCAGTGAGCACCACACACACACATGTACAGGGCTGTGTACAGCTGTGGGAAGTGATCTAACTCGAGGCTGAGCTGACTACGGAAGAATCTCTTAATTACAGCTATCCTTTGTGTATTTTTTGTCTTCCTTTCTATCTGCTCTGGTTTTCCGCTCCTTCTCCATCGTTATCTCTCTTCTATATCTCGGCCTTTTGTCCAGCCGCTGTGTGTGGTTTTCTGAGACGTGTGTATTTTGTGCTAGGACAGTGAGAAGAGCTCTTGTCCCTCTCTTTTTTTTCCTCTCCTTCTCCCTCTCTCTCTCTCTTGCTCTCTCTGTCCAACTCAGCACAGTGTAGCCATTGTGAATGCCATGCTAGTATCTGGCCAAAACCATAGAAAGCAAATCGTTGGAGCAGAAAGGCCACTAGGCTTTCCCAAATCCAGCAGGCCCTCAATACTGCAAAAAAAGCAAAACTTCCCTGATTGGCCACTGGCCTTGCTCGCTGCTTTTCCACTTTTTTTCCTTCTCCCATTTTATTTTTATTTTGGATGCTGATTCAGGCCCGTCTTGGCACCCTCGTGCTATTTCATAAGCCCAGCTAAAGGCATCCCGCCCAGCGCTAAAATGGGCCGCCGTCTCCACAACACACGTCCAAGCGCTCAGATCTCCAATTCCCGCTACTAATGACCAAACTGGTCACTATAGAGGAGGGAATGGAAGGAGAGAAAAAAATTATTTTAGCTACACAAGCCTCATAGAGATTAGTTGGGACTCCCGGCCTTGCCTTATGGCCCGATTCATTTGACCAGCTCAAAAGGAGAAAAAAATAACACAACTTGGCCACCAGAACTGAACATGTCCTTTCCCTCCATGTCGGACAAGGGAAGCTTGTCTGACAATGCTAACGTTACTAATCATGAATGAAAGCTATTGAGAGCGGAATGCTGATGAGATTGTTCCAATTATCATCTGCCAGCATATTTTTCAATTTGCTACTTTGCATAGTTTTGAAAATTAAATTTATACCAAATATAGCCAAATATCACAGAAGACTTGAGCTATCATGCTAATGCTAACATTAGTGCTAGCAGGTGTCTTAATCCATGACCCCATGTTTATAGTGCGTCATACAGTGTCAAAAACCACATAATGTGAGATTTAGGCATGCAGTTGCAGCATGATGCTAACTGATGCATGTGTGTATATATTTATATATAGGTGTATATATTTGTGTATGTGTGTATATACAGTAAACCCCTGCTTAATTGCAGTTTAGCAGACTTCAGTCTCTTGCAGATTTTTTCTGAGAACCGAACTTATAATTGTTTGTGGAAACCCCCGCACCAATGTGGAAACCACAGATATCCTCCACATTTTGTTTTTGCTTTTGTTGACGTCAGGGCCTTGTCTGCCACAAGTATTAAGGTGAGTTTAAGGTGAGTTTAAAATGAAATTAAAGTGTTTTGGGAGCATATATGGGGCATATTTAGGGTTTACACTATAAAAGTAGGCATTTATAGGCATTTCTTTTACCACATCACTTCGCGGTTTTTCACTATACGCAGGTGCTCGCGAAAAGCGAGGATTTACTGTATTTTGCCTTATGAAAGCAGTCCAGGCTGAAACACTACTTACAACCTCAGTGTGAGTTAAACTGCCATAGGCGGAATAGGTAAATATGTATGTTTGTGTGTTACTTTTTGTAACACATAAACATACAGAGAATTCTAAACTACACCAAGCACTTTTTAGCAGTGAGGGAAATTCTGTTTTTGATGAAATGGCCTCTTAAACGACAGGATTTCCAACTTGTTTTCTGCATTTCTTGTGTCCTTTTTTCCTTTCTCCCCCCAACAGCTCCCCATCCTTCCTGGCTTTGCCTGCTCGAGTGGCGAGGCCCCCGCTGCCCAGCCGCGTTTCATGAGCTTCATAAAGTTTTTAAGGAGGAAATTTTCAGTGGATCTCGAGCGACTTATTTAAAAAAATGTCATCGCTTTCCCTGCTGTGTGGTGCTCACAGACCTCCATTGTGCTGGAAATGTCAAAGTGCTCGCGGATGGACGGAGTCACGCTAACGCGGATTCGCTCGTGGCCCGTGTTCCCTCCGTCCGCGAGGCCCGTTTTTGTGCCGGGCCTTCCCACCTGACCGCACCCGGTTTGACTGCTGAGTTTCCCAGAAATGCTTACTCACGGCCTAATGGCAAAATGTGTCCAAGCACATTTTGGGAACGGCTTCAGATCGGAGTTGTCTGAGCTGGGCTGGTGTCGTTGCTGGAAAAGACATTCAGGCTCAGCTCCAAGGCCTTTTAGGCTAAACGCCCACTGAGCTACACTGCATCCGGGTCTCAACTCAGCAGGCCTCTTTAGGAAAAGAGATCTCACATCTCAGGAGACAAAATATTCCTGAATACAGCTCAGCCAGAGATATTTTAATAAAAGTGTGACAACAGACGTTTTCAAGTACTGAGCAGAGAGATCAAGGGTCATCTCATGTTTTCCCTCAAGTAAAGCATAGAGATACATGTATATGAGAAAGCACTTAATGTTACAGCCATTTCTTTTTATATTCCGAGCACCTAATTAGGACTGGGAGTCAATCCCAAAAAAGAGAGTTTTGGGCTCCACACAATTCAGAACGTTGGGGAAAAAGGTCTCATGCATGTACATTTTTGGGTCAGTCTTAGAGGAATTTTGTCACTGGTTTATATTTGCATTTATTTGGTGTTAATTTCCTATGTAAATTAAGTACAAGTGTAAAATGGCCTTATGTCTGGAGTTTTGGATTAAAGAATGAAGGAAATCACCATGTGGAACTGCCATTGACTCCAGAATTTCAGAAATTCAGGGAAAAAAAATTTCAGACCCAGGAAAAACAGATATTTTGATTTTGATTTTTTTCATATAAATCAAGTGTTGGGTTAGTAAAAATCAAATTGCAATGACTATTTTGTTTTTACCTAATTTTACTTAAATTTTACAACATGTGCACAACAGGATTTCATTGATCGTTAGCATGAAAGATTAATACAATTCAGGAACCTACCTACCTACCTACCTACAAGCCTACAAACATACAAACCTACAAACAAAGATGAAATAAACACAAATACTAAGTCCTGACATGCACTACAGTGCACAAAAATGAATTAATGGGTCTCAGGAGAATATGCCTTAGGACAGAGCTAGTAGCTGAAGCGAATGTATGTTTTTCCACAGGGGGGCGCTGTTCAAAGTTATATTTTTTATTAAAAACATACTAAAATTTAAGTTATTAAACAGAAATCAATAATAAAAGCAAATATTCATTACATTTTAATTACATTCAATAATTGAAATGAAAAATATTCATTAAAAAGTACATCATAATGTTAATTTAATGTTATTGAAATCACTAAATGAAATTAAACATTTATAAATTGTTTATTAGTTATTCTATAAGGAACAAGCAATGAACAGTAAATATGTGTAAAAGTTATTTTACTTGAATATTTTGAAGTATTTTATGAATATTTTATGAAGTATTCATTGCATTGTTATAGGCAAAATTCAGTAATTAATTCAAAAGTAGTGTAGTGCCACGTTTATTTTTGAAGGACTGCTATATGAACAAAAGTGCAATAACATTTGGTTTACAAACACTTTAAACAAATAAGGAGCTTTTTAACAGCAATGTTCCCTTTAACACAGTTACACAGCTGCAGTTCAAATATTTCTGTAAATCTCAACTTACACATTTAATGTAATTAAATTAAATATAAAGTTATTTACCACTGCCAGTTCATTAACGTTTTATCTAGTTTGTAACATTACATTAGTTTGTAACTTTAGTTTGTAAAGTTACACTGTTCACACTGTGTGTTGTGGTGTGTTCACGGATGACAGAATGTTCATTTCACTTAAGAAAAAAGTTACCCTCAGAGTCCACTCCATGGCTGCTGTAACTGTTATACCATGGGGTGAAGTGGTCGAGCACAAAAAAAGCAACGAACTTTCAAAATAATAGTAATAAAAAACTGCGTTAATGCGCAATAAAATAATTGTCAGCATTAAGTAAATAGTGCGTTAACGTGATAATAACACGTTAACTTGCCCTGCCTATAATATATACAGTAACTCCCCAGTTTTATGCGGATCAGGAGTCACGGAATCAGTCTTACGCTGATTTTTCCTAACTGTTAATTGTACGCGGAAATCTCCACAATAACGCGGAAACTGCAAATATTCTGTGCTTTTTTTTTTTCTTTTTTCGTGGAAATATGTCTTTTTTTCTGCATTTTAGTTCTCAATTATTAAGAAAAAATATAATTTACCAATTTTGTAGCATAAATATTGAAGTGAATTCAACT
>JBBPCX010000114.1:30396681-30407809 GCA_037974365.1 Hydrocynus forskahlii | reverse complement strand
ATATAGATATACAGTGATTAATCACACCACGTGACTTTAACTCGGTCTGGTGTTCTGCCGAAACATGCTACCCATCGAGATGTGCTACTGTGCGTTTCTGCGCATGTGCAGTTCCACCATCTTGGGATTCAGAGCCACGAACATAAATCTGTGCTACCTCAGGACAGTGACAGCTGCACTCAGTCTCACATTTGAGCGTTGTTTGTGTCAGTGCCTCTTATTTGCATTGCTCCGTTTTCATGGGCTTTGTTTTAGCAGATATGCTGTAACTTTACTTTGATAACATGACCTTGTTTTTTTGACGATGTTTTTCCAGGTTGTGGTGTCCAGACGGTACCGGTGGTATGCATTGAAGTTTAAGCTGCTCATTTCATCAGTGAGGCCTGTGTGTGTGTGTGTGTGTGTTTGGATCTGTGTAAAAGTGTGTTATTTCAAACTGATTTGATAATTGAGGCGTTTGCGCAGTGTGGGCGCGAGATGGGACATCTGCTTTGATTTATGACCGCGTTGCTTTAATTAGAGAGCTAGCAGCTATGTGTGTGTGTGTGTGTGTGTGTGTATGTATGTGTGTGTGTGTGTGTGTGTGTGTGATTTAAGCTGTCACTCTTGGCTGTTGATTTACTTGTGGTGTGGTTGTGTGTGTTTGTATATTTCCCGTCACCGCAGAATTCTTTGTCTTGTTTGGTTTCGCTCCAGCGGGTTTGACAGAAATTAAGCATGAGACCATCTGTGATGTGATTCAAATACCACACACATAAAAAAGATAAATCATATATATATATATATATATATATATATATAGTAATATGAATGTTTTAATATGGACATGATATGATTCGATACTCACACAGTACAATATTACTTATTAACATGATTCAAATATGTGTGTGTGTACGTGTGTGTATGTATACATATATGTGTGCGAATGATTTGATATTCACACATTAAGTTATTTAATATTCAAACAGTATGATATTCAGTTTTCACAATGCAATATTCAGTTTTCACATAATACAATATTTCGTTTTCATAATATGATTCGATTTTCACATGAATATTTGATATTCACACCATACCGCATCCGTTATTCATGCAATATGTTATTCAGTATTTATATGTTTGGTATTCATATGGTCAACGTGGTTCATGAAATTCAGTATTTACACAATTTGAAATGTCATATTCAAAATTATGGCTCAAAATGTGATATTCACACAGAATGATGTTTGATATTCACAGAATTCAATCCTATATTCATTGTACTATATTTAGATGGAATGATATTCAACATTATATAACGATACATGATACAACATTCAATGGTTACACAATACGATGTTTACTATCTATAATATTTGATATTCAGTATTCACACAATATGATATTACATGATATGATATTGGCAATATTTGATATTCACATAAAACAGTATTCAGTATAAACACACTGATATTCAATACTCACATAATATGACATTCAGCATTGGCACATGACACGATATTCAATATTGATTTTCCAATTATATATTCCATATTCAAATAACATGGTATTTAATATCTGATTTTTGTCATTCGAACAATATGATATTTTATATTCAAAATGATGTAATATTTTATGTTTCACTAATACAATATTTGACATTCACACAATCAGTATTCAATATTGACACAATATGTTCTTTGTTATTCACAGAATTGTACATTTGATCTCATATAATAAGATATTTTTCATGATAATTTCTACATTGCACCATTCATTGGGCAGATAATACAGTACTTTCCACTCGCACACATGAATATAATTATGACTGCAAATATGCTTAAAATGACTGTTTATTCATTTTGTATAAATGCATGTTCCTGCTGGGGGTCTGTTTGTCGGGGGCAGTTTCTCTGAACAGTATAAAATCAGCCAAGCTTTCTCCAGCTGTGAAAGAGGGATTTTCTTTTTTGGATGTTTCTCCTGCACCAAAGCTGTCAGGGAGAGTTTGTGTATTTTTCCCTCCCCCCCTTCCTCTCTCTCTCTCTCTCTCTCTCTCTCTCTCTCTCCCCCTCTCTCTCTCTCTCTCTCACTCTATTTCTCTCTCTCCCCCTCCCTTCTTTCCCTTCCTCTCTCTCTTTTCCTGTCTCTCATCTTTTGCACCCCCCGTTCTTCCACTCCTCACTGTTTTTACATGCTGTACGTCTCTGTAATTGAAAGCAGCTTTAAGTGTGCAAGCTGTGTGTGTGTGTGTGTGTGTGTGTGGAGAGAGCCCAGACGATGGCTAATTTTCTTTCATCAACTTGAAGCTCCTCACTGCTGTTTCTAATTGACCCTCTGCTCCTCACTAAACATGTCCCCCCCCGGTCCCCCCCCCCCCCCTTTGCTCTCTCACACTGAATCCCAAATGACTTTCTGTTGGACGTGTTCTTCACTCTGTGGGTGTAGATGTATGACCTACAAAGTGTACTGTATAGAGATGTAGTGCCGATGTTCTGTATTTCATCGTAGCGCAACATTAAATGGCCCACATCGTGGAAAACCTCAATTTCCTCCTGTTTTCTTTTTTTTATAAATAGAAGAGTTTCATCTAGACGTACTCAGTCCGTACAGTTCATATATGGACACTAAGCCCTTAAAAGGGCTTGCTTTCAATTCACCTTTTTGTGATGTCACAAAAAACAATGCATTTCCATGCAGTCTTAACGTCCTCTTCGGCCATCGGCAGTATTCGCAAAATTCAGTATTTGCACACTTTATTTTACTTTTACGCACATTATTTGGTATTCAGTGAGCTCATACATTTAATATTCACAGAAAATCGTATTTGATATTTAAAGAATTCAATCTGATATTCAAACTGAATGATATTCAATGTTCACACAACACAGCATTCAATATTTCAGTGCAGTATTTACTATCCATATTATGACAGTCAGTATTCATATTGATATGACATTGGCGATATTTGATATTCACATAATACTCAGTGTTCAATATTCAATATGGAGTACTTAACATGTATTATTCACATAGTATGATATTCAACAATGGCATTTAATATTCAGTATTCACATGGCACAATATCCAATATTGATTTTCAAATTATATGTTTGATATTCAAACAACACGTTATTCAATATTTGAATGGTATGATAGTTGTTATTCGAGCAAAACAATATTTGATTGTCAAAGTATGTATTCACACAATCAATAATGTGTTGATCAGCTTTGTCTTCACAAGTTCCCATTCCTGCTCTGACTATCTGATTCATATCCCCTGTTGTTCACAGTATGCATGGCAGCAGTCAGATTTATGATTATATTAAACCATTTTTCGAATCCTCTCGCATTGTGGATTCAAACCGGCCCCAAATATTCTGATTCAGTGGCTGGCGCTCTACTGCTGGACCACCAGGAAGGGGTGAAAGCGCTGCCTCTTACCAAGCCATTTATGGTTAGGGACGGCTGAATACGTAGCTGGCTTATGAAAAGGCGCTTTTAAAGAGTGACCTTTTTGCTGCATTCTACTTTACAGTATAAACTTTACACTGCAATTTTCTTTACTCATTTTACACTGTAACGCATTTCAGTGTACCGTGGCAAACTTTTACCACTTTTGGCTTTACAGTGTACGCTTTGCACTGCATTAAATTCCATATTGCAAAGTTCGCGTGCTCTTTTATGATGTACCCATTATTCTACTTTACAGTATACCCCTTATTCTACTCCACACACATTTATTCTGTTGTATGCAAAGAGGCAGCAGTTTGACAACAGTTTGACTCTATCTCTCTCCTTCTTCTTTTTCTCTATCTCTCTCCCTCAGCCATCACATCAAAGTTTCCCGGCCTTGTTGGTTTGGGACTTGAAACGCCACAGGCTCCATTAGGACAGAGGATTTATTTTCTGTGTGCTGCTGATTTATTTGATTGAAAAATGAAACCACAAACCAAACAGACATTATTTCTTCCTCTGGCCAACTTTTAAGCAAAAAAAAAAAATCTCTCAAATTGCTACCAGGTGGAGCCTGACACTACTTTCATAGGACCTAAACACAAGAGACTTATTGGAGAAGTGGGTGTCTGGGAGGGGAGGAGAGAGATACTGAGAGAGAGAGAGAGAGAAAGAGCGAGAGATACTGAGAGAGAGATCCAGAGAGAAAAAGAGAGAGCGATACTGAGAGAGAGAAAGAGAAAGAGATACACAGTGATAGCGAGAGATACAGAGAGAAATGGAGAGATACAGAGAGAAATGGAGAAATACAGAGAGAGAGATTTTCCTAGTAAATCATTTAAAGAAAGGCAGCAGCTTGTAGATGAACTTCACTGAGCCTGTCACAGCCATCCATCCAGCAGCCACCGAAGGGTGTGTGTGTGTGTGTGTGTGTGTGTGTGTGTGTGTGTGTAAGGTATGAGGTAATCACTCTCTTATTGCTACACAGCTTTCCGACAAGACAGATTGATATACATCTGTAAGCTTCCAGTAATAAGCTGTGTGTGTGTGTGTGTGTGTGTGTGTGTGTGTGTGTGTGTGCACGCCTGTGTGCATGCGTGTGTGTGTGTTTGTGCATGTGAGCACGTGTGTGTGCGTGTTTGTGCGTTTGCGCATGCATGTGTGTGCTCGCTTGTGTGTGTTGTGTCTCAATAGGATTTATGACTGATGTCAAGCAGCAATGGTGAACAGTGGAATAGAAAATATGTGGTGGACAGACAGTCTGACAGAAGTGAAGAATTATGAGCTGTGTTTGTGTTGTCATATTTCTCTGTGTTAGTGCTTCTTACCCAGGCTACTCTACACCACTCTGCATTATGTTTGTCTTTTCAGAATTAAGTCAGCACTGTGTATTATTTTAGTGTGTAAATTCTACTTTATAGTCGATAATCTTCACACTATTCTAATAATCTTCACACACATTCTATTTTACATGCTAAATGTTTGCACTGCAAACTGCATACTTTTGGGGCAGGCTGTAGCCTGGTGGTTAGGGAGTTGCCTCTGTGATTGGAAGATCATGCACTCAAATACCAGGACTTCTAGTGGCACCACTGAGCAAGGTATCGTCCCCACACACTGCTCCCCGGGTGCTGCGGTGTCAGCTGCCCGCTGCTTCACTTGGTGAATGGGTTAAATGCAGAGAAAGAATTTCACACTGTCCACACTGTGTGCTGTGCTGTGCTGTGGTGTGTTCATGCGTGACTACAAATGACCACTTTACTTTCGCTGCACCCTACTTTCCAAAGTAAATAATATACTTTAAAGTGTTATGCTTGCACAATGATAAGTGGCTGTACAGTTATAATGTTTGCTGTACAGTTCACATTAGGTACTGAAGTCGACTACAATGTGAACTTTGCACTGTAGTCTAATGAACACTGTAGACTTCGTTATCAGTGCTAACATGTACCTATATATTCTTTTTTAGTGTTTTACAACTTTGCTTTTGGTTCGCTGCATGTTTCTAATGTTAATGCTTCTTATTAGCCTGTGCTTCTCAAACTATACATAGGTTGATGTTAGCATGGACAGCTAAATTTTGTTATTTTTCGGACTGTAAACTTTTTTATAATTTCTACCTTACAAAACTCTAAGGAGGTTTCTTTCAATGGTATATCATTTTCTCTGTTCACACACACAAACACACACACAAGCACACACACACACACACACACACACACACACACACACACAGATGTGTTGCTAGCGACAGTGGTTTATTGATAACACTTGTTTTTCACAACACCTTTACACACCAATAATAATCCCTGTAAACACACACACACACACACACACACACACACACAGAAACACTCCTAAAGCATTAATGGTTACTCCAATTTTCTTCTGAAACAGACTAGCTTTGATATCACAGACAAGTATATCTCCACCGCTATCACACACCCTTCACACACACACACACACACACACACACACACAGGCAACTGCACACTCTGAAAGGAGCCTGCCAGTCTTTGCTCTTAGAGTACCCTCTCACAAATAATTTATCCAAATGCAACTTTCCCCATCTTGCTCCACCTCTCTCTCTCTCTCTCCCTTTCTCTCCCTCTCTTTATCTGTCTCTTTCTCTTATTAGAATTTAATGTCTTCAAACAGGTTTTCTGTGTCAGCCTGCTGAGACTGTTAGTGCTGTGAATTCACACTAGTGGTTAGCAGGATGGTCATGCTGTAATAGTGCAACTTGAAGATGTCTTCATTAAGACCGGAAAACTACAATAAAGACCACCTTCTCATTTATTTCCTTTCAGTCTAAATAGCCTTTCAGTGTGAGTTGTTTTTTCATTATTCAGTGTCAGAAAACAAACACAGTTTACACAGGAACTTCAGGAGCTAGATATATAATGTTTTAGCATTTACTGGGTCCAAACTAGCCTGTATCACAGCTGCCATTCTTTTCAGGATGCATCTTTTCAATCTGTGGGGATATTTTTCCTGATTTTATTCCAGGTTTTGCTGGTCTGTTATTTTCATTTTCTCTCTTTAACTTTAAATCCTTTATGGAACTTCATTTTTGATGCACATCCCTTAGCTGCTTTGGACGTGCATGAGAAAGGCAGCTTAGGTTTGTGTATGTAGCTGCTCATGTGAAATTGCTTCTTTTAAAAGGAATATAAAGTCAGTGGAAAATTTAAACAATGATTGGACTTTTGCATACATGTACATATAGAAATGTTTTTCTTTTGTATTATGTTTTATTAATGTAACACTTTTGAATATTATTTCTGGTATCACATTCTGGTATCAGCATCACCTAGACCACAGGTCCCCAACCTCTGGGCCGCGGACCGGTATCGGTCCATGAGTCCATTTGGTACCGGGCTGCACAGAAAGACACAATAAAAAATATTTTATTGATTACCAGAGTCTGAAAGATCTTTATTTTGAAAAAAAAAGCTATTGTCTTAGTCACGTGATATGGTACATCAAAAATTAAGCCAACACGCTAGCAAAAATTGGTAAAAAAACAAATGTCATTTGGGAGCTTCTTCGTATTTTTACGCACTTTGTTTTTAGTTGTATCTATACCAGTCTATGAAAATATTATTTTACGGGAAACTGGTCTGTGCAGCAAAAAAGGTTGGGGGCCGCTGACCTAGACTGTCAAGCACTTCAGTAAGGGCAGCAAAACCTTCGGAAGGAAGATGACCCCCCAGCACTATTAGAGTCAATGGACCTGTGAGCTGCTTATCACTGCTTGATTTGCAATGAGGAATCACAGTACCACATTTTGTAAACGGGAGGAGAGACACAACTTGACTGTTTCAGCTAGTGCTCCCTAGCTTGTAAATTTATAAACCTAACATCTGAGCTAAAACAGAGCAAACACTCTCTCTCACACATCCACACATCAAAAGACTAGTGTCTACCTCTAGAGATGCTTTTTTGAATAGCTATTGGACAATGAAAAAGCAGTAGTCATGCGGTGAGGATTCTGTAATGTAACTCATCACAATAACAAGAAAACATCAGCATGTCCCCACCATTAACACACACACACACATAGGGGTGGTCAGCAGTGAAACTGGCCTGAGGGACTCCAGTATAGTCCAGTCTGATCACAGTCGAGTCCTATTGGATTTGAGTGTCCTGAATACTCTATCTATCTTTCTGTAAACTCTCTCTCTCTCTCTCTCTCTCTCTCTCTCTATCTCTCACTCTCACTCATTTTCTCTCTCTCCCTCTCCCTCCCTCTCTCTCTCTTTCTCTCACTCATTTTCTCTCTTGCTCTCCCTCTCACTCCCTCTCTCTCTCTTTCTCTCTCCCTCTCTTTCCCCTTCATCACTGCACTCTCCCCCGAGGGCTTTCTCGAGCCCCATTCCGCATCTAAATAATTCACATCCAAAATAGAATCATTAGATTAATAATTAACACTGTCTGCTCCATGAGCTGATTAGAATAACTTTATTTATGACAGTAGAAGCGCAGCAGCTCAGAGATGGATTGCTTTTGCCTGGCCGATAAAACGTTTGGGGGCTAGTAAGGGGAGGGGAAGAGGATGATGATCTCACACACACACACACACACACACACACACACACACACACACACACATTTTTTTTTAGCTTTCAGGATGTGCTGCACTTCCCTGGTCGATTTTGTGACAATAACTTTATTTACTGGGGTCTGGACGCTCAGCCACACACACACACACACACAAACACACACACTTTATGGGACAGTAAAAGTGTGTGTGAGTGTGTGTGGGGGCACACGGGATGGGGTGGGACTGGTGGGGTTGCATGTAGTCATAAATCAGACATATAAAAGGTGCACTAATGACTGTGAGAGAACAAGTCTAGAAGGAAAAAAGTCCAGCCCTAATCTGCCTTTAATCTATCCCTAATTCATCTCTAATATGTTCCAATCCCTTAATCTCTCCCTAATCTACTTCAGTCGATCCCTAACCTATCCCTAATCTACTCCGGTCTACCCATAATCTATCCCTAGTTTGCTCTGGTATACCTGTAATCTATTCCTAATTTACTACAGTCAGTCACTAATCAATTTATCCCTATTCCACTCCAACACATCCTAATCTATCCCAGTGTACCAAAATCTATTCATAATCTATGCCCAGTCAATCCCAGTCTATTCCAGTCTACCACTAATCTGCTTTGGCTGTCTCTACCCCAAGATAACCCCAGTCTATATGTGCCCTATTCCTAATTCCTACCCTCCTATATACAGTCTACCATGCTCCACCTGTTTCTAGTGTGATTGTGTCAGCAATCATACTACTATTTTTCTTAAATTCTATTACTATGATTATGATTATTATTACAGTTGAATTTGGCATCTCTTCTCCTCCTAGTTTTTGAAATATTGGAACTGTCCCAACAACAAAATGTCTGTTAATATCTAGGGTTGTGCACTTTTCATTTATACATTTTTAATCTGTTTATCAGTATTGATAGCTAGAAAATCGATTTTTGTGGTTGAGTCAGCTTTATAATAGAGGGAGAAAGAGCGCTGATGGTCAAGTCGCCTTAAGAAAGTGTTTAGGAGAGAGAGCCTGAATCATCACAGCTAAGGAGGCCAGAAAGGGACAAAATGCAGAGAAACAAAATCCCGGAGTAACAGTAAACAGTAAGACTCATAAACAGACTTCAAGACACTAAAGCTCAGGACAGTTATAAAAAAACACTATTGTGGTGTAACTAAAAATAACTAGCCCATGAATGTGGCTAGGTGTGCTTTCAGCCGTCCCTAACCATTAATGGCTTGGTAAGAGGCAGTGCACTCACGCCCCCTGGTGTTGCAACGGTAAGCACCTGACGTTGAATCAGAAGATTACTGGTTACAGATTCACCGTGCAAATGTATTTTTTTTTAACACCACATTCTTGCCTATAAAACCAATATTTGGGTGTCTCCAAACACTGGTTTATAGCAACCATGCAGCCACACTTCACATTTTCTCACAGAAATGGAGCTAGTCGATCTCTAGTCTACCCTGGTCTGCCTATAACCAACACCTCCAGTCTCCCTCTGACATACTCCAGTTCACCTGTAAACTATTCCTACCAGTCTACCCCAACTGACAATCTCTCATCTGTAATCTGCCCATTAACGACCATCATTTCTTGTCTGTAAATAAAACAAATTGTTATGATGTGGGTAGATTCCAAAATATCAATAGAACAGACTGTGTTGTGTGTCATTTGCTCAGTTGTGGATACAGCAAAACTTGACTCTCTCTCTCTCTCGCTCTCTCTCTCTCTGTCACTCACACACACACACACACACAGAGTAATGTTCTCTACTCAGCTGTTTTTCAGCAGGGCCAGACATTGTTCTCCCTGTGCTAGAATGATCCTACAGCTGGTGCTGCTGGCTGTGTGTGTGGGTGTGTGTGTATGGAGGTGTGTGTGTCTATGTGTGGGTCTGTGTGTGTGGGTGGTGTGCATGGTTGCAACTTTCTTTGTACAGTGTGACAGTGTTTGTGACTAAATTGACACTGACATTGAATTTGTGTGTGTGTGTGTGTGTGTGAGAGAGAGAGAGAGAGAGAGGGAGAGAACACATGACATTGTCAGTCATGTTAACAGCCTTGCACTTGGAATAATCCCACACGTTTGACCTTTGTCCTAAGTAGTGTGTGCATGTTATACCAAAGCCTCCTGTAACCCCACACACACACACGCATACACACACACTCACATACACACACAAGGAGACAGAGATATAGACAGGTGCTAAATATAGCCTGTGAACTGAACTGTCATTAGGTTCTCTGTGTGGTAGTCAGCAACACTTGTGCTGACTCGTTTGCTGACTGAAATTAAACTTAAGGGCCAAAAATGAAAAAAAAAACAAAACAAAAAACAAAACAATGAACTATAAATAAAGAATTTATATAAACATTGTGAAAATATCAACGCATGCAGCTACTATACAGAAAGCCTTCACTCCCAATATGTTTGCATTGCTTTGCAAGTTAGTTAATTTTTTCTGATCACTTTAAACACTGCGTGGGGCCCAGTTGTCAAGTAATAATGAGTCCGATCCCTGGTGAGGCCACAACCATCTGCAAGTGCACAATTTTCCTCGCCCCCTCTGGGTGGATTAGGTGGTCCTCCCTATCCCCCATTACTCACCTTGATGATAGCAAGCGCAGGCGTCTGTTAGCTTCCACAGTTAGCGGTTTGCGTTCTCCTCCAAGCACATTCTGTTATCCGGACTTTTAAATGCTAGATGCACAAAATAAGCGCTGTGATTGGTTAAAGTGGAGTGCTCATTTGCATATTACAGCCATCTGTGATATCAGACTGGCATCATGATAAACATGAACAACACTGTGCAGCTCTAGTGTATGTGTGCACGCGCCTGTGTGTGTTTGTGTGTGTGTGTGGGAAAGCAGTAGAGCGTTTTCAGGAGGATGAGTCGTATTAATGATGTTCTTTTGTAAATGCTGGAGCCACTGGGTGAGAGGCTGGCAGTGTGTGTGTTTGTGTGTGTGTCATCAAAACCAAGCCAAACTAATGTTTTTAGGGGCCAGGGTGGGTGTGGGTGTGCAGCTGTTAGGGGTTCGGACTGATCTCAGACACATTGTGAGTGTGTGTGTGTGTGTGTGTGTGTGTCTGCGTGTGTGCGCGTGTGTGTGTGCGTGCTCATGTATCACTCAGTGGAGA
>JBBPCX010000114.1:30384718-30396581 GCA_037974365.1 Hydrocynus forskahlii | reverse complement strand
GTGTGTGTGTGTGTGTGTGTGTGTGTCTGCGTGTGTGCGCGTGTGTGTGTGCGTGCTCATGTATCACTCAGTGGAGAGAATAACACTTTCCCTAATGATCCCCCCACTGCGCTATTCATGTTCGGATGCTCCATTTACCAGCCATTCACACACACACACACACACACACACACACATTCATAGCATGCCTGTCTAGCTTCTCAGTTATCCAGGGTAGCTATGGCAATGTGTGTGTGTGTGTGTGTGTGTGGCTGCCCACTATATCATTTGTTAATCATTGTTCCAGTTCCAGATGTATGTGTGTGTATGTCCTGATGAACCAAGTGTAATATGGATATGTGGTTTGGGACACAGCTTAGTATATTCAGTGTAACTCATTCATCCATTCCAGTGTGTTTACAGGACATTGTGAGCTGTATTGGAACATGTAACAGTTTTTTCACAATAGAATTCCTTGGAAATTCTTCCTCTTTTTCCAGAAATATTCAGATTTGTTCCGTATGCTCAGCAAATTCCAGCTAGACGCTCAATCATATGGAAGTATGGGGACGACGAAGGCCATTTTGAGCCTCAATCTTTCATTTCTTGAAGTCGTTTAAGGTTGATTTTGCCTGTTTTGGATCATCTGGATTTCTGAATTCATTGACCTTTATTTAATTCTACCTTCTCCAGCCCTGCAACAGTTCCTGCACCACTGGCTGCCCCAGAGCATAACAAATCTACCTCGGTGCTTTTGACATTGGCAAGAGGTTCTCTTTACTTCTTTTTCCTTTCCTTCTCCAAACAGACTTTTTTGGAGACCGCCACAAGGTTTTGTTTCATCAGGCCCCTCGATTCCAACATCACAACCCGCCAGTATAGTTTATCTAAGTGTTGTATTGGATTTTTCAGATGCAGACTTTATCAAGATCATTCAGAAACATAAAACATAAAGCAAAGAGGTGTGTGTATTAGGACAAAGCCTATGTGTTCAGTAGGATTCCATGCCAGTGTTTATCATAATCTGTATATAATAATATGTAGCAGTTTTTTTGTCCATGGACAAACAGATAGTGTGTTAGCAGAGAGAGAGAGAGAGAGAATGTGGGGCTGTGTTTGTGTGCTACACTTATCAGGGCCATTAGGATGCTAATGGGTGACTGCTATCACTCACAGGGTCAAACTCTAAGCACTGAGGACCGTTTGAAGTGTGCTTCACTGGAGTGAGTGTGTGTGCGTGTGTGTGTGTGTATGTGTGTGTTTGAGTGGGGTTAAAGGGATTGAGAGAAACTGTATGTGTGTTTCAAGAGGGGGTTGAACCACTGTTTGTTTATGAATAGGGTAAATGGATTAAGGGTGTGTAGGTGTTTGTGTGTGTGTGTCTGTGTGTGTTTGTGTGTGTGTGTGTGTGCGTTGGTATTTGTGTGTGTGTTTTAGAATTTTAGAATTTTTTTTCACATTTTATATCCTTCATATACACTCACTGGGGAGAACTTGCTCTCACAGCACACAAACATATATACAGTACAGTGCAAAAGTTCATTTTCTCCAGGCTTCCTGAAGGACTTTCAATGGCTCTTATTTTCCGTCCAGTCCCTGAACTTGACCAGATTCAGAGGAATGTTTTTGTTTGTCAAGTCACACAATGACCTACATGTGAATCATTCGACCATAACAAAGCACATCTAACTTAAGGCCTGAACCGGTGAAGAAACAGGTGCAGATGATCAGGGCGATGATCAATATACTTGTGGTGCTGAATGCTGAGTGGCTGGAACAACTTTATCTAAGCACCTGGTATCTTTAGGCACTTTGCAGCCTGTCGCAGTAAAACATTTGTTCTAAATTTCCTTATTTTAATCTACTCAGTATGCCAAAGATAAGAGTTAGACAGGCATAGAACAGTATTTCTGAAGCAACAAGGTGATTAAAGGCAACACATGGGGGGTGACTAATTTGCACAGTACTGTATGTATGTGTGTGTGTTTTGTTGAAATCTCTATTTGATGCTGATGAAGCCTTAGTGAATGCTGCATCAGAACCCTCTGATTCTATCTGCCCCTCTTTGAAATGCTGATCAGCCATCTCTAATGCAAGGAGTATGTTCACCCCCCCCCCAACCCCAACCCCAACCCCCTTTTTGGCCCCACCCCTTTTTTTGGCCCACCCCCCCACTGGGGCAGATAGTGGAGGTATTTGTTATGGCCCTTTGTTGGGCGGCATGCTGGCTAAGCAGGGGGATTTCAGACTGCAGCATTAGCATGAGAAGCAGAGCTGATGAGCCTGGCCTGCTTTAACATCTCACTCACACACACGCAAACAAGTATCTATATGTAATAATTTTCTAATTATAATCATAGCCTTTTATAGTTTTAAAATATGACTCGCTTCATACACACACACACACACACAGATTATATATGTGTAAGTATCTATATGTATTGATTTTCTAATCATAATTGTAGCCTTTTATAGTTTTAAAATATGACTCACTTCTTACACGCACACAGACACATTACACATGTGTAAGTATCTATATGTAATAATTTATTTTCTAATCCTAATTGTAGCCTCTTATTGTTGTAAAATATGAATGACATCATACACACACACACATGCATACACACACACACCCCAGCAGGCAAGGTAAGGGTAGGTTTCAAGTGGAGGTCAGGTGAGGGAGTGTTATAATGCCCCCAGCGCAGCACAAACAGGAAATCCACTTAAAGTGCCCCCCCTCACCCACCAATAAAACTAACAACAGACTAACCCCCCCTGAGAGAGAGAGAGACAGACAAAGCAAGAGAGAGAGGGAGAGAGAAAGAGTGAGACGGGGGGGGGAAGTGACGGGCGAGAAAATGAAGAGCTAAGGTAAGACGACATTCCATTACGTGATGCAGTAATGCATTACAGCAGCAGCTTTCTAACGCCAGCAGGAACATTAGACAGGGCCCGACGACATGATGGACAAAAATAAATCGACCACTTTGGACAAGCAAATAACAGAAACATCCATAGGGGTTAGTGATTAAGTGCTCAAGATTAGGTCAAGATTAGGAATACACAGACTTGTATTAACAGCATGGTGGTCTTATTAAACTACTCGGGTGTGCACCCTTCAGATGGCATGCAATGGGTGTGTATGTGTGTGTATGTGTGTGTATGTGTTAAGTGGTTCTCATTGGGCCTTGCTTGACCAATCACAGCAGGGAAAAATGACATCATGTTATACACAAGGACGTCAGCTGGCAACAACAGATACATTCATTGGAGGAGCTGATTGCTCTTTCACCGCGAGGCTGCCACTCTTATTGCTGCCCTTGTTAGCCACATCTATATTTAAATAAGATGTCCATTCTCTCTGCCCTGTATGAGGTGGCAAAAAGACTGCAATCAGTCAGACTCCTTTATCCAGAAGTGACAACTCCCTGCAAAACCACGACTCAGCAACTTCTCTAGGAAATAGTGCAACAACTGGCAACAGCATGGGACCATGATACACAGTGATTCAGAGCAAGACAATAATAAAACAGAGAAGGAGAAGGAAAGGGAGAGCAGCTGGATTTGGATATCCTGAGAAGAATCATCAGTCGCTCAGGGAGACTGTAAAACATCCACTGAACACTAAGCGCTGAAATTAAAGACAGGATGACCTAACGTTGACTGACTGTAGAACATATGAATACATTAGAAACATTTACAATTAAGTTAAACCACATCTGCAGGATGATGATACAAAAGTCTGTATTAATCAAAGTAAAGCACTGAAATATAGTTTAAAATGAAAAGGTGTTTGTTAACTGATGCTGTAATTAATCAATTTCATTGTAGTAAGCTGTGAAAAGGTGACAATAATATATAAACATGTCATTTTAATTATTGTTGTTTTTGTTATTATTGTTATCAGTATTATTATTATTATTATTATTATTATTATTATTATTATTATTATTATTGTAGTTGTTAATACTACTCCAACAACTACTACTATTGCTACTACTACTACTACTACTACTACTACTACTAATAATAATAATAATAGTAGTAGTAGTAGCAGTAGTACATCAACAGTAATAACAATACCCACCTAAACACAGCAAAAGCATTAAATATTTTACTGGTCAGTTTAAATGATTTTTGCATGTGACAGAACTGGGTTCAGTTTCCCAAAAGCATCTCAGTGTTAAGATCATCTTAACTGGGAGAAAGAGCGTTCGGTGTGTCCTCTAATATTTCTAATCATCTTAGTGCTAAAATGCTTTGGAGAAACTCAGTTCAGACAGGGGTGTTATAAAGGAGACCATCCACTCATTATAAAATGAACAGAAAATGACACAGCTTACTACACTCAGCGAGGAGGAATTTTACAGGGAAACACCCTGCCTTCAGTAAAACATCTAATCAGTTTGATGCAAAACCAGGAGAAGCCTACATACTGGAGACATGTACATGCTGAAACAACGTGTTTATGGGGAGTTATTTCAGCCAAATGCCTATTTATGCAGTGTTGGTCAGAATTTACCAGTGAGTGCAAATGTGTTTTTGAAATGTTAATGTGGCTCAGAGGTTTGGATTAATAGGCTGCTCTCTGTAGATGTGAGATTCACACACAACCTCATCTTCATGAAGATGATTAAATTTGTTGCTAATTTTAAATAATGATCACTCTAGCTAGCATTTATTGCTAATGCCCCATAGACAGTGAAACTATAGTGAATAACTTTGTCTCTTTGTATTAAAAACTAAATAGAATATTATTTTTGGGACTTTAAATGTGTGTGTGTGTGTGTGTGTGTGCGTGTGTGTGTATTTCGTTTATATAAACAGTTTCGTAAAATTTCACAGTCATTTCGATCATAGCCATTCAGCCATTCAAGTGTCGATGACATTACATTTAGCCTCATCATTTGTTCTGGAGAGGAACTATGAGTGAGGGGGGCACATCATCCAGGGGGTCTACTTTCCCCAAGTTACTCTAATGGTTAGTGTGAGACCAGTAATTTGCCCAGTGCTTGCGTGGCGAGCCTGTTTCGTGAACCACAAAATTAGGCCGCTCTCCTTGTGCATCTTCACTAAAACCTTCTAGAGCAGTTCAGTGACTAATTTTGGGCAATTTATCAGCCGACCAGAAGAGACGGTTCATATTGTTGGAAAGCACAGCCAAGCATTAGAGATTTGGGTCACACTGTTCTATAAATGACTCATGAACCACATATTAGTTACCTGGCCAGTGAGTTAGCTCTGGTTATAGGTGCCATGTATGTCTGTTATGGAGTGATATAAGTGAAAAAGAACAGAAGCCTGTATTCCCCCATGCTGTCAGAAACGTGACAGACTGGTGGAGAGCTCCAAACAATCAGACCTTAGGATAATTATTGACTTTCACTTAGCTTGAATATTAGCAAATATTGCTCCCACCTACAGCATTTAATGACATGTGCTGGGTAAAAATGAGGTTTATTTATCTTCCTTATCATCCAGCTCTTGCTGTCTCATAGCAGGAGTTAGCAGACTTAGCACTTAGCATGAACCCGCATTTTCACCTCAGAGACTGAAGCTGAGCCGACAGCAGAGGCAGCAGGTGGACACTGTGTCACCCCAAGCAAGAATGAAGGATGGAATTAGAATCATCGGTTGAGACCATAAACATGTCTGATGAGAACGTCTCCCTCCAATCTATTGCATGTGCGCCACAAAATTCTGTTTTTCACGAGGGATTTTCAGAATCAGAAATCGATCCAAGCGGAAACTGCTTTGGCACAAAACTGTCATTTATAAATGTGTATTATTCTGTAGTCCATCTGTTCTCCTCATGTCTGCATAGGTTTACACCATGTGATGTGACTGACAACCTGTCCAGGGTATTCCTCCACCTTTTGCCCTCTGACTGCTGAGACAGGCCCCAGCCCCCATGACCCTGGTTAAGGATACGTGGTTCAGAAAAAGGATGGATGAATGTAGTGCATCCCTCAGCCTCATCAGTTTGACAGAATATTTGATTCTGTATCTTTTTTGCATTGGTGTCTATCATTGATGTCTTATTACAATAACTAGCATGAATTGCCTTGGAACCCCAAGCCACTAATAAAGAATATGTATAAAAATGTATAGTTTTATATAATAATGCTATTTGGCGTCCATCTACACCAGCTAGAAGGCGGAAAACCGCCCTCATGTATCTGCCTCAAATGTTAAAAAGCACTTCTAATTTTTCCAAAGATCCACCCATCTTCAGACATCTTCATCCTTAAAACCTGAAATATTTACCATCAGTTTATTGTATAATTATAGGAAGCAAATAGACATGTTTTAACAGAAACGTGAAAATGGTTCATTTTGTCTAACATGCTCCATCAACTGATATTCTGTGATTAATGTGGCAATTTTCCACTTGAATTCAATTTTACTTGTGTAGTTCTCTTAACCCCGAACACTGTCCCAAAGCACCTTTTCTGAAATGTGGTTGTATTGCCTTAATGAGCATCGCCAAGGGTAACACTACAAACACGAGTCTGTTTTCCTCTGTAGGTTTCTCAGCATGGAAAGTAACATTTCCAGTGGCATGAACCAGTGTGGAGTTCCCAGTGGGGTTCAGGGGATGCTGTAATGACGTGGGGATTTATTGACTCTGTGTTAACCACCATCACCTTCAGACCAGTAAAAATCCTCCATATCAACAGTGAATGAATTGTAAGGTGACATCAGATTTATTATTCATATTGAGTTGCTAACCCAATGTTGTCCTTGCAGTTAGTACTGATAAGCAACATAATTGGCCAATACTTTTTAATATGCAAAGTAATTTATTTTTTTCCCTAAAATTATTTCTTTGGTTTTTGCTCTGTTGATGTTTTTACTGTGCCTTACAGGGTGAGAATCGACTTATAGCTTTCAAGATTCAAGATTCCAGATCTTTATTGTCAGCACAAGAATATACACAGTATACAGCGTATCGAAATACCGTTTCACCCCAAGCCCCCCATGGTACATTTATAAGAATATCAAAATATATCTACAAGAGATATAAAACTAGAAACTACAAATAAATAATAACTAACTAAATTTAAGTAAGATTACAAAACAGATAAAAAGGTACTAATACTAGCTACATCTAGGTACAATGAACAAAGACAGGACAAGAGACAATGCAGAGTGATCAAGTGCAGTTACAATAAAGTGAGATGTTGTGCAGGTTGTATTTGAATACCAGGTTCACATTATGGTCAGGATATTGTAGACAAGACAAGACAAAGACATGTGCAAGTTGTAAAATGTGCAAATATAACATGGGATAGATGTGTTCACTAACCATGTGGCTGAGGTGTGCAATAGTAGCTTCTGAATAGTAGCTTCAGAGTAAATGGCTGCAGATATAGAGCTGTTGGTTGAATAGGCAGATTTATAAAAAATAGGCAGGTGACATAAAAAACTAGAAAGCTACTTTTACAGCGGTTTCCATTTATAGCTCAAATGGACAGGTGAGTGAACAGAACTTTAATAATCATATGGGCCCTTTAAAACAAACTGGACATGATGCAATTGCGGTTCACCTTTTTTTTTTTGGTCAATGAACACACACACACACACACACACACACACACACACACATTCGTAAACCTATTATAGTAAGCAGATTTCAGAGACAGTTTCTAAGTTTACCAAATCCATCCCCCGACAGTGACGTTGCTTAGTAGAGATGTTTTAAAGGTTTCCTTCTCAGCTAGATTATAAAACCAACTAAGAAGATTTTCTGCAATGATGGCCCAATTCAGCTATAACATCCAAGTGTTCTCTGTGTTGCCTTTTCACACCTGGCTGACAAAAATACTTTCAATAGCTGGCAGGTATGTTGAAAGTTGAAACTCTGAAGCAGCTCTAAAACTACAATGTGCTTCTCCCTTACAAACACAAACACAACTACTATTAAACCTCAGTCACAAACAGTCAGAGTCCGCCTGCTTCCTAAGATAATTATTATTATGAGCAAAACAAGGTCTTGTGTGAAATCAAGCAATATTCATAGCACATACAATCTGAGTACAACCTCAAGAGCTACAGTCATAAAACATGTAGTTACAAAAATGAAGACTATGAGGCAGTCAGGGAGAAAGGAGAGGCATGAACAAAGATTGCAAGAGAGCAAGAGAGAAACCAGGCTGTGTGATTGTGAAAGTGGAGGTGTAGCAGGTGCTCTCGCTGTAGGAGGCTGCAGAGGACAAAGAGAGAGGAAGAAAAAGAGAGGGGGCGGACACAGAGGAAGAAAATGAGTGGCCCAGCGTCTGACCAGTAAATAACTAGACCAAAGCATGTGATCTCTCCAGCTGAAAAACAAAGCCCAGAAGGAAACGGTGAATGTTGGCCACCACATACGTTATGAAGTGCATAGTTGAATGTGAGCCATATTCAAAGCCAAATGTAATTCATATAGATGTTTGCCCACATCAGTTCAAATCTGTATTAATGACAAAAAGTAATGCGTTGACTTTTTAACAAACTACGCCTGTAACTGAAATGCATCACTATTTGTGTTTTACAGTAGATATACCATTTTTCTCTAAGCGCTGGTCTTGTAAGAGTGGTTTCATCATAAAAGTAGTATAGTGCAGAGTGTTTTTGAGGGAACTACAATCTCCTTCAGCGCTCTCATAGTTTCTGGAGAACGGCCTGGGTCCCTCCACCAAGTGAATGTACACCAAAGAGCATTGCAAGTCCCACTGTGAATTTATTATCTGTAGGTGGCTAAAAATGATCTGCTTTTAAGAATCATTGCTATCATGATTAGGTGAAGATTACTCTGTTGAAAAAAAAAGCCTGGCTGGTTAAACAGGTAGACCAGCTTAGCTGGTTAATCAACTGACTGTATGTTTGTTTGAGTTTGATAATTTAGCTGGTATACTAGCACAACCAATTTGACCAAGCTGCTCAATAAGCATGACCAATCTGGCTGACCAGTAGGGCTTGCCAAAATAGCATTTTGCAGGATTTTAACATTTCCGAAGGAGCGGGACCATTTTAAGTATTTTTGTTACTACAAAAATACTTGGGCACCATATGTTGTAGCCTCTCATTCAAAAACAGCTTTTCTGAGCCAAGACTAATCCATAAGAATTATTTAATCATCCCCATCAGAATTTTGGTCACAGTAGGCACGAGTCTTCCCCTCTTCATTCACTGCTTCAAACTGGAATCTTAATGTAAATTTTGCACTGAGCATTTTTCTTGCCATCTGATAATTTTAAGTGTTCTTGTTTTTTTTTTACAATTTACCATAAAGTGACAATAACTGTCATTGCTGAAGAAGTGTGTTGTAGTTTAGGATACAGCGTTTGTTGCATGTTTAGTTAAACAACACCATTAAACATGATTAAATCAGTCGAATGCACTGCCGCTCAGGGTTGATTTGACATGGATTTGAAAGCACTATCCTTTGCTGAAACAGTCTCTTCAAAATGCAAGAGCCATGAATAATTCACATACAGAAATCAAGATTATGAGACAGAAAGTGAGAAGATCAGAATGTATCAGAGAGCAATGGTGTTGCTGGGAGACGGTGCTGGTGTAGAATGGACACAGCGTGACAGGCAGCACTGTGGCTAAGCCAGTCATGTGACCACAGGTTCTAGAGGTCACATGTGATGAGATGGCTGTGGGAAGCCGGCCATTAAAGAGGATTAATCAACCTGGAGAGAGAGAGAGAGAGAGAGAGAGAGAGAGAGAGAGGAAGAGAGAGGACAGCTAAACTGAGGGAATGTGCTGCAGACACTAAAACTGTCACCAAGACTGTGCAGTCTACCATATTTTATCGTCATTGCAGCATGAGTTTCTGTGATGTCATGAGAGGCTGCATCTACAGAAAGGACAACATGCATTTAAACAGGGAGCGTGATTGCTGTGATCCAGGAGCAGTAGATCACCACAGCTGCACTGTTTCTGACATATTGTCTAGGACTACTTGAGTCCCCCAATGTACAAACAGTGTAAATGAACCCTCAAAGGTACAGCATGGCCCTTAAATTCTTTTGTATACTGTAAACTTAAATACTTCTCTGAAACACACACACACACACACACACACACACACACACACACGTTTAAACTGTTCCCCCATAAACAAGAATCACAACTGCCACCCCCATAAATTCTAGCTATTATTAATTATAGTTATTTTTGCACAACATTTTCAAGAAGAATGTATAAAGTCAATGCAGATTAAAATATATATAACTGCAATGTAACATGGTACAATGATGTTCCCAAACTAAAGGTACTGAAGCCTCTTGAGGGTACCACTGCAGTGACAGCCCGGATAGTGTGGGATGTGTAATTCCTGATAACACAAGACCCTGAGTGTTCTGTTGCTTTCATACCACGGTTTTGCATTATAAGGAATAAAGTAAATTAGAAAGGCCTGCTCATTGTTTCAGATATTTGTTAAATATGATGAATACTGGAATTTTATCCAGCAAAAAACTTGATTTCATCTCCATGTAATTTATGGCTTCTAATGAAAGGGTTCTTCATGCAAACATCGTTCTCTAAGGAACCAAAAATGGCTTTCTATTATCCCTTCATTTCAAAAAGAGGTAAAGAACTTTTCTAAATGAGCATTCTTTAAGCCTTTAAAAGGTTCCTTATTGTTTCATCAAATTTTTAAAGGAACCATCAAATTTCTTTATGTAAACTTGGTTCTCTAAGAAACCACATATTGTTCTTCTATTATCCCTTTACTTCTAAAAGTGGCTAAAATGAACCGCTGTGTAAAGAGAATAAATGTTGGAATCTGGCAAAGAGCATTTAAATGACATTTACTCTGTTTCACACGGTAGAGTACGACTTGCTGCGCAACTCATAATAGGCGGCTGTTGAAGGCCAAGAGCTGAAAAAACAACCTGGCAAACTATTCATTTTCAGGGCTGAACTACGATTCAGAGTTTTGCCTACGATTTAAAATTTGAACCCCTAATCTCATCTTTCACATGACATGAACAAAGCAGAACCTCAAGCATGGAGAGAACAGTGTGTGAATGAATGTGTGGTTGTGTGAATATCACTCTGTTCCACAGAATGAACTGGAAAAGAGTTCTATCAACTGGAAATGTGAAGTGAATGCTTTGTTCTAGTTATCAAGGCAATAAAGTTAGAGGCAGGCATGCATTTGCCAACATTCGTGAAGCAGCCAGTTTTTTGCCTCCCTTTGCTTTTTCCTCTCTCCTAGCTCTTTTGCAGTTGCCTGAATCACTTGTTCAGTTATGGCACCAACCATCTCATACTCGTCTTTAATTGTGAAAAACCGGAAGGTCTCTGAATAATCCAGAACTAGACTAGAAAGCTAAAGATTGACCTCTCGGGCAACAAGGACAACCAGGAGTTCCTGACCTGGAAGGTAACTTCCAAAATTTGGATCACTTCAGAAATTTGGACAAAAAATGTGAACTTCACATCTGGCTTACAAAAAGTGACCATAATATATTTTTGGGCGACAGAAAAAATATTCTTAACTTTTAATGGGAATGAAAAAGCAGATTTTATTCCAAATAATTTTTGGTGATTTCTTTAGGTTCATTCATCACAATGTTAGCATTATCAAAAATGCTGATAGCCATGACAGTATGGACCCAAACAAACACTGCAGAACAGTCGTGATCATGAAACCACCGGGTGCGAGGAGAAAGCACTGATGGGTGGGGATTAAGATGGCTGTGCTTTGTTTGTGCGCAGGACGTGGGATGCCCTGGGCTTTTTCTTCTCTGCTCGCTGACGTGGAAGGCTGAATCAAATCCAAACTGACATGTGTGCACCCAGAGACGAAGGCTCCATCGGCCCCATTTCTGCGAAAAAAATAAACCGTCCCCAGCTCCTCTTCTTCTTCTTCTTCTTCTTCTTC
>JBBPCX010000114.1:30342121-30382643 GCA_037974365.1 Hydrocynus forskahlii | reverse complement strand
ATCCACTTAAAGTGCCCCCCCTCACCCACCAATAAAACTAACAACAGACTAACCCCCCCTGAGAGAGAGAGAGAGAGAGAGAGCAAGAGAGAGAGGGAGAGAGGGAGAAGGAAGGGAGAGTGTGTTTTTCTTCGATGTCCTTGTTGACCCTGGCTTAAAATCATGAGGGTCATGTTTTGCAGCCACTTTTGAGAGAGAGAGAAGGAGAGTGAGAGATAGAGAGAGAGAGAGAGATGGAGCACCATTTGCATCACAGTTGAAAGAGGCTAATGAAGATGTAAACTGGCAAACAAAAAGAGAGCAACAGGTCCTCTTTCTTTGTTCTCTCTTTTCTAATCAGCTTTGAGCCTCTAGTTCTCTCCTCTCTTTCACTTCTTCTTTTTATGAGCCATAGTATAACCTACCAACCTCTCTCTCTCTCTCTGTTTTTAAATGTTTCAGAAATGTGGTGAATTATTACTGGATTTTGTGATGTTTGCTTTAAGCAGGTTTTCTTCGCTTCCTCTCCCTGTTGTCCCAAGGCTGTAAGTGTGAAATGAAAGGTACCTGATGGTGAATAGGTGGCTGATGGCCAGTGAGGACCCTCTGCATCCTGTTGGTCACTGTTAAGCCTCAGCTTTCTCTTTACGGCCGCTTTTTTAGAGGGGCTGTAAAAATAGCTTCACACGCTCAGAGCTCCCCTCCACAATTACACTCATAAAGAGCCTTTGAGTCCTCTCCTCTCTTCCTTTTCTTCCTTTTATCACCCGTCGTACCATCTCCTGGCATTAGGACTGTGTGTGTGTGTGTGTGTGTGTTAGTGGCTGTGCTATTCCCAGTGTGTTGTGTTGGTCTTATGTAATAAGCCATTTGTGAATGGTGGTCTAATTAAGAGGCAAAGTTGAAGGCGATGGGAAACTATGGGGTAACACACACACACACACACACACACACACACTCACTCAAACACACGAATGGCCAATTTACTCAAGTGCCTTTATGGGGAATTCCACCCATATTTTCAAAATGTAGCACTAATTCTCATAATTCAGTTGCTGAAATGTAAACAGTCATTCATAGTGGGTTCGGTGTGAAACGGTTAATTGTAGAGATTCTGATTTCTTACAGTTGTGGTGAATGGAACCAAATATAGCCATTTAATTCGCTATCGACCCCCAGTGACGCTTCGGTGTGTTTATATGGAATGTTGATGATAGTAAACTAGTGGCAAATCTGAACTAAATCCATTTTCTTTGGGGACTTATTTGGTCCCCCTCGTGACACCCTGCATGTGCCCCATAAATGGGTTCAGTTTAAGGCCAAAAGCTTCTCAAAACTCTGATAAAACCACTTTCTGGGTATCAGGCAGTGCATTCATAACCATTTTATGTAAGGAGCGTTTAGAGGAAGATGTCTGGTTCCATTCACCACCACTGTGAATCTGTACGTTTCTCTAAAATGGAGCGTTTCACACTAAACACACTCTGAATGACTCTGATTACGGCTTAAACACATAATTCACTATCAAAAAATCAGATTGTCTTCAGAATTCTGTTACAAACAAGAATAAGAATGTTTCATTCAATTTTTTAATGTTCTCAAAATATCTTACCCAGAATAGCTAAATAAGTAAAATGTGTCTTGCATTGCCTGATGAGGCTGTAATCCAAACACTACATGAGGAATAATTTAAGACAATTTATAAGCTTTTTTTCCCCAAGAACTGCTTTTAAGGTTCTAGTGAACCTCTCAGGGTTCATTTTTGCGGATTTTTTTCTTTATAATGCTTTAGTGAATCCAACTCTAGAACAAACTAGTCCATAGTCATGCATCAACACACACACACAGACACACACACATACACACACACACACATATGCCAGAAAAAAAGTGATAGATACATCAGTGAGAAGAAAGGAGACAGAGCCTTATAGGTGATAATCCAGCAGAGGAATGTGAGCTTTGCTATCTGAGAGGAGCTTCTCTTATCAGAGTGTAAACACACCAGGGTACTGTATACACACACACAAACACCCACCCACACACACACACACACGCACGCACACCCCACATTGCATTTGTCTGCCTAAACTCACCATCACCTCTGACATGACTTCAGTTAGGAGAAACCCACTGAAGTAACTGTCGATAGATCCTTCTGAACATTCATCATCTCCTCCATCATCGCCCGCTGCGACCTGCCGTCCACATCCCCCTTCTCCGATACCATAAACCATCACCAGATCCAGCAGCCCTCTATAATTAAACAGGCCATCCAGCTCAGCCTTACACTTCCGTTAACCCACCAACACCAGCTGCCTTTAGGTTTGCACCAGATAGCCTAGACATACATCACTGGATTTTCTCTAGAAATGCACTGCTAGTTTTGTTCTAGAAACGCACTGCTAGCTTTGTTCTAGAAACGCACTGCTAGCTTTGTTCTAGAAATCCACTGCTACCTTTGTTCTAGAAATGCACTGTTAGTTTTGTTCTAGAGGGCTAGAAATACACTGCTAGCTTTGCTCTAGACAGGCTCCAAGTACACTGCTAGATTTGAACTACAGTATCTACACAGGATCAAGAGGTGTGTGTGGTGTGTGTGAGAGACAGAGAGAGGGAGAGAAAGCTGACCGTTGCCGAAATTTGACATCAGGGAGGGGGGGTGTTACTACAGCAACAGTTCATAAATTCACTGCCAGGTACATGGCCTATATTGCTTATTTTCAATGTGGTAGTTTGTATATATGTAGAGCCATGCTCTAGATAATTCTATATGTTCTGTAGGTCGGCCCTTGATAGTTAAGAATGATATACAATGCTATACATGTATGTATGTGTATATATATATATTGAGGGTGTTTCGTCCTGTCCCATTATTCACACTCCTTCTACCTGGCCCTGGGTGTGTTAGCCGCCGGAACGTCCCATCTGTGTCTCCGTGACCCCAGGGGTACCAGTGCCGGCCTAATGATCACCAAACAGGGTGCCAAGGTCTTGCTCATGATATCAGATGAGTTCAGGTCACCCAAAGGCGAACCGCCGGCCCCCACGGGTTCAGGAAGAGTTCAGCTGCATGGCATTAGGCAAATGAGTGAGATGGAGAAAGGAGGAAGGGCAGACAAGTATCAGACAGAGGAGGAGCGGCCTGTGGGGCAGCAGAAGGGAATGGGGGTCCCCACATTGATATTCCACACTACACCCAGATTAAAATCCAACACTGGCCACTGGATTTATGACATTTTTAAGGGAATTTATTAAGGCTTCTGCATAACTCAATAGTTAGGTTTAACATTGGGAAACTCAGATTTCTTTACAGTAGTGGTGAATGGAACTATGGGTCTACAGAACAAAAATAGACATTTCATTTACTGTCAAACCCCAAGTGAACTCCCTGAATGTTTTATGCTGGTAGAAAAGTGGGAGATATGAGCTACATCAGGTATCTTTATGGATTGTTTTGCCTTCGTGACACCCTACATGTATCCCTCCACCATGAATGAGTTTAGACTTAAGCCAAAAACTTTTCAAAACTCTAGGAAAACAATGTCTCAGACATCAGGTAGTGCATTTATTAACTGTTTCATGTAAAAACATATTTATGGAATGGAGTTATGTGCAATATCTTATTATTACGTGCAATATTCTTATCATGTGAATATCACTACTTATGTCAATATACTACTGATCTCTGCTGCGTGCAATAACATACTCTTAACCACTGTTTGTGTTATTAGTACTTTGGTCATTAGTACAGTATTCATTTTGCTGTAAGTTACTAATTTATAGTATTAATACCCAGCATTTGTGTATATAGCATAATGTATTTCATATTGAGGTTTTTCAACAGATTTTCTAGTAATTAATTTATACTTTTTATTTTATATCGTTCTTGTTTTTGTTTCTCTGTGTGTCTGCACAGTCATAACATAAGCAATTCCCTCTGGGATCAGAATCAAGTGTGCTGATTCTGATTTTTAGAGGCTGATGTCTGGTTCCATTCACCACCACTGTGAACAATTAGCACAGTTCAGTATGCTTCTCTAGAGAAGAGTGTCCCACTAAACCCACTTTCATGTACCTTTTTTTTTTTACATTTTCTTCTTCTACTTTCTGCTGCTCCCAATTAGGGGTCGCCACACTGGATCAACTGTCTCCATTTCCTTCAATCCTCTGCATCTTCCTCCAACCGCTTGCATTGTCCTCCCTCACCACATCCATAACCCTCCCACTAGGCCTTCCTCTTCTCCTCTTCCCTGTAGCTCCATCCTCTGCATCCTTTTCCTAACATACTCAAGAGTTCCTTGTTTACATCTCAAGATTTTAATTATGCAGACATGTGACGTCAGTGGAGATGCCCTTTTGCGGAGTTGTTGCGTGGCTGATAAAGGGTTAACCACAGTGGGGCGAGGCTTCATGGGAGAGGTGGGGTTTGGGGCGGGGGACCAGGGTGTGGGCGGGGCTAGAGACCAGCTGGCTCTCTCTGGGTTGGTTTCGGGAGCGAGAGAGCAAGCGAGCGAACGAGAGAGAGAGGGAGAGAGAAACATGAAGGGAGAGAAGAAACTGGTGGAGAAGAGAGCGAGCTTTTAACCGGCCGAGCTGAAGAGAGAAGCGAGACGGGACGGATGCGAACAGGACACGTGTATTTTGAGGCTGCGTGCGTGAAAAGCACACGGAAAAACGAGTGTTGGCACTTTTTGCACGCATTTTTGGGGGGCTGGGGAGATTTCTAGGCTGCGCGCGCTCCCTTCTCGAGCTGCACGCTCTGTGTTTGCAGGGCAGGGATTGCGGGAGCTTTTCTACGTGTATGTATGTGTGTATTTTTCCATGCATTGCCTCGCTCTACTTGCTGTCTGGTAGAAAGTGTGGAGAGGCCACTCGGATTTGGTTATTAAGGGTTTTTTTGCAACCGAAGTGGGCTCCAGCAGATCGTGGAAGAAGGGTCACTTTTGGAAAAGTTGCTCCCACGATGGAGCTAGAGCGCCAGCAGCAGCTTGGATGAAAGGTCCAGGATCTGGTGGTCGCCCTAAGGGACAAGTAAAAAAAAACTCTTTCTGGCTCTACTTTGTGAACCTGGAAGCTGCTGATGATGTACGAGGGCGTGGACGTGGTGGGTCTGAGCACGAGCCCTGGCCCCAGCCACTTTCTCATGGTGGATTACTACAGCCAGGCCAGGGCAGCCCATCACCCCTTCACCAGCCAGCACTGGAGCAGCTCCTCTCACTGTAAGTCTTCCAAACATTGACCAAGCACTACAGGACTTACCTCTGTGTATCCTGGTCTGGTTTTGCATGGAACCCCAGATCCAGTATTAGCTTTCTTCAGGCCCTGGGCATCATCAGGTCTAAGTTCTAGATCCAGAACTTTAAAGATGTCTAACATCATACCCAGTTTTTTTTGTGTGGACCCCAGGTTTTGCAGGGGACCCCAGACTAGCTGTTTGATATTTGTGTTAGAACCAACACTTTATATTAGCTTTCGTCCAACAACACCCACCTGCTTTTTAGACCCAACACTTTATTTTTCTGGGCCACTACACTGAACCTTAGTTCCAACACGAGAATAGCTTAGGACCCACTGGCTTTGAGATGGACAGTTTTGCATGGCCTGTTAGACCTGCCACCGGCTTTGCATGACCCACCACCAGCTTTATATGGTCCTCTATGCTTAACATTAAACCCAATGCATTATGGGATCATACATTAGGTATGCATAGACCAATAGAGATAAGACTGGTTTTAAAATGAAAAATCAGGTTTTGCATGGTTCATTAGACCCACAACTGGCTTTGTAATGTTGTAGTTTTGGTATGACCCATTTTACCAGACACTTGTTTTACTATAACACATAAGGTTTTGCATGGAGCATTAGACCCTACACTAGCTTTGTAGGTGCACTAGATTCAGCATTAGCTCCTTGATGAGGTCTGCTATATGCAACACTACCTTGAATCCCACTAGACCCAACACTATGTGAGGTCCCTTGACCCAACACTTGGTTTGTGAAGCCCACTAGACCCACCACTAGTTTGTGAGGGCTCTTAGATCCTGCCTTGGCTTTGAGAGGTCCACTAAATTAGCTTTGCATTTGACCACAGGCTTTGGTGTAACCAATTTTACCCAGCACTGAGATTGGTATGACCCATTTGATCTAACACTGGTTTTGGTATGACCCATTTGACCCAACACTGGTTTTGCAGGGCCTGTTAGAGCGAAGGCTTGTTTTGGTATGACCCATTAGACCCAAGAGTGGTTTTGCTTGGAACTCCTGGCTTCGGATGGCTCATTAGGCCCAACACTAGCTTTGTGTTGACCACTGGACACACTGCTGATTCAGCATGTTTCATTCTGGACCTAAAACATGTACTACCAAAATTGTTTTTTGCTGGTTGTGTAGTTTTTGCAGTGGTAGCTGTTTATTTCTTCTGTTCATGAATTGCTGTTGACCTTGATTCTCCGCCGGCACTGTTACAGCTTTTATCCTCTTATTGCATCTCTTTCACAACTCCGGCAAGCACGAACAACACCAGTAGGTCAGACACTATAGTGTGGCCTCACATTTCTACTGACTAGATGACCCACTTTTTCGTGCATGATGCAGAATCTCCTGTGCAACCCCTTCCCTTTAACAAGGCAATATCTCAGCCAGCTGGTGATTTAGACCCATCATTGGTGCCTGTGTTCAACGTTTGGCCGCAGCGGTCAGCTACAGCAATCTTCCACACACAGTGCACAAATGTACAAACATTCAAAGCTGGATGTGATTTGTGATTGGATAGTATGGTTTTACATGTGTTGTCATTTTTAACCCCAGTCACTTGGCTGTAGGTTTTAATCACACAAATGTAGGCCCTTTAATTCAAACACTTTCAAATCCTCAATGCTGCCCATTGATATCCCATGGTATTCTGTGTGTGTGTGTGTGTGTGTGTGTGTGTGTGTGTGTGTCATATTAAGCCGGATCATCCAATACAAGTGCTTTTCTAATATTAAGAAAAAGACAAAGAAAGAAAAATAGATGCAAGTGTTAGAAATAGATGTTCCACATAAGAATGCGTTGGCTGAAATATCTTCGTTCCGTTCATTTTTTCCCTGTTTTTTTTCCCCGAGAGCCGCTTAGCCTTAACTAGTGTTTTGTGACCTGCCGCAGCTGTAGTTTCTCGAGTGGAATCCTGAGGAATTCCCTCGGCTGTGTAATTTGAGTTGCTGTCGGAGTCGCAGGGTCCAAAGGTCACGCCACCATGACCTCTTACAGGCACCCAAGTGCACTGATTTGCCCACAAATTCACACTGATTTTTGAAAGGAGACCATTGTTTTAATTCTAAACATTACATTTTAGACCTAAATGGTATAGATATTAGTATGTTATTATCCCAGTATTATATAGTACATAATATAGTACACACACTATACATATATATATATATATATGTGTGTGTGTGTGTGTACATACATATAACCATAACCACATCACCACCATAATAACAGAGCATTTAAATCTAAATACATTATCATAATAATTTCATAATTATGATAAAACATTGCGGCAGAATAAAGCACTGATGTACGTCGCTCTGGATAAGAGCGTCTGCTAAATGACGTAAACATAAAGCCCGGTGGTGTTTGGGCTCCCCCGGCAGACACCTCACACTGGCTTTGGTTTACGGGCTGGACACGGGGTTGTTGCATGCAGCGAGTTTCTGCCATCCTGTTTGTGGGCGGAGTCTGAAGCATCGGCACTGAAGAAGGACACAAAAGCCAAGGTTCCCCGCGCTGACCCCGATTTCCACCGCCCATTTATCTCGTTGCCTAATTCCATTGTAAACAGCCACACAAAGCTTGCATACCTCCTTGTCCTTCAAGAATGTGGCCATTGTCTACTGGACTGATAGATTGAGGCCATATCAGTGACCTCTGTTTCACTAACGTGGAGTGGATCAGCCAGGACATGTTTGGTGTGGAGTTTTGCGCCGGGGCAGTGTGGCCAGTGGTGAGCTAACAGGTACAGTGTGATAGAGAACAGTCCGTTTTAGTTACTAGCGCCTTTTATTGGGTTTAATGGCTCTATTACCCTGGTGACACCACCTGGACTGCCTTCAGATTATTCAAAGCTCACACTCTGGTGCACCAGCATCTTATTTTAAGTCAAAAGGGAAAGAATGTGGCCTTACACAGTTTCTCTTAAGTAAAGTGTCCCTTATCGTCATGTGTGAACACAGCACAGCACAGTGTGAACAGTGTGAAATTCTTTCTTGGGATTTCGCCCATTCACCAAGTGAAGCAGTGGGAAGCCAGCAGTGTGTGGGGATGGTACCTTGCTCATGGGTACCTCAGTGGTGCTACTGTCATTCCTTGGATTCGAGCCCATGGCCAGGCTACCAGCTGCCCCAATTCCCCCTAAGTTCCGGCATTCATTATTTAACCAAACACCCCTGTTGACGTGCCCAGTAGTGCAAAAGGAGTAGCATTAAGGGTGTGACGGAGTATTGAAAACTTTCTCTCTAATATTTACCTTTCTCTTTTGTACATACAATGATCAACCATAATATTCAATCTACCTGCCTAATATTGTGTATGTCTCCTTCGTGCTGTCAAAACAATTTTGACCTCTGTAGACTTGTGCTCCACAAGGTCTCAGAATATGTGGTATCTGCACCAAGGTCTTTGAAGTCCTGTAAAGTTCTGATGTGGGTTCACTATCGATCAAACTAGTTTGTCCAGCACATCCCACAGATGTTTGATTGGATTGAGATCTGGGGAATTTGAAGGCCAGTGGTTGTTCCTCAAACCATTCCTAAACAGTGTTTGCAGTGTGGCAGGTGGCATTACCCTGTCATTAGGGAATAATGAGAATGTAGTAAGGTTTAGGTCAAAGAAAACACGATTCATCAGACTAGAGCCCCTTTTTTCTATTGCTCCATAGTCCCATTCTAATGCTCATGTGTACATAGCACACTTTGGGTAACTATAACCCTGTCACTGCTTGTCCTTTCTTGGACCATTTTTAGTAGGTACTGCATACCAGGAACACCCCACAAGACCTGCTGTTTTGGAGATACTCTGACAGTTTGGCCAACGTCAAAACCACTCAGATCCTTACACAACATCATCAAATACTGACAGTTCACTTGCTGCCTAATAAATCACTCCTGTTGACAGATGTCACTGTAACAAGATAAATCATCACTTCACCTGTCAGTGGTTTTAATGTTGTGGCTGTTCAGTGTACAGATTTGCTTCCCTCTCTTTGCCCCCCACCCTCCACCCACTTCCAGAGTATTATTTAGAACTGGACCCTCAGAGTGAGAAATATACACCCTCTTTTGATTCCAGTTCTTTATAATTTTTTTTTTTTTCATCTTTGCATCTTTTTTGTTCTTGTGTGTGTGCGCGTTTGTGCATATGTGTTTGTGTGGAGACGAAAGCAGTCCTCCTGTAGCTGATATGAATCTTTAATGCTCCGGCGTCCTGGTTTTCTCCCTCCTCTCTTCCTTTACGAGGTGCTTCAGAACAGACGAGCACATGGCCGAGACTCTTTTAACGCGTGAAGCTTCGGCCCGATTTTTCTACAGCGTGTGTTGCCTCAGATCGAAGCCTTCATCTCGTTGTTACTGATTATCACTCAATCAGTATCAGAAGAAAACACCATCCCTTCGACCCTCTTCATCCCTGTCTGACCACAGGACCACTACTGCACAGCAGTGACACCGGCATGGTTGTGTGTGTGTGTATGTGTGTCTGTGTCTGTCTGTGTATGTGTGTGGTGCTGGTACAAGTGTAGCAGACTGCGTGGTGTTGTTGGATCGGCAGTGCTAGGTCCACCACCTAAAATTGTTAGGCCAAGAGCAGCTCTGTGGTTAGAAACTGACCACCGCTGAAGGACTAGAGGGTGGCTGGCATGTATAATAGAGAGCAGCTGAAGTGTGTGTGTGTATGTCTTAAAGTGATAGTTCTGCAATGGAGCTACAAGACTAATGAAGCTAGCAAGGAATGGCAGCATTTACCCCGCCAATTAGCACAGTGATAACTAAAGGCCTAAGTCATGCTGCAGAGCTGTTTGGTAAACTCTGACTGTAAGTGTGTCTGTTAGGGATAACTGAACATAAATGAACCGAATATTTTGAGGTGAGTGAGTGATGTTTTAGGCCTGCTTTTAGCCCCATGCTAATTGGTGGGGTATAAGTTTTCCCTACCTATTAACTATAGTAACCTTGTAGCTCCAATACTATAGACTAAAGAGTTAAACTTCAGATACTGAGCATGTCTCGGCTGATCAGCCATGTTTGGGATAAAGGGGGGCTGTAGAATTATTAGATTAGCTGTTGCACTGAACTGTCGCTTTAATGTGCTCTAGTGTAGAGAAGAAAGTGTGTGTGTGTGTCTCTAGAATGTGTGTTGCCGTGTAATGAATGTAGTCCATTGTTTAGATAAGGGGGTTTCCCTGTGCTGCTGTCACAAACTGGATCTTGTGTGACGGAGGCAAAGGGCTTAGCTGCAGGAGAGAGTGTGTGTGTGTGTGTGTGTGTGTGTGTGTGTGTGTGTGTGTGTGTGTGTGTGTGTGTGTGTGTGTGAGTGTGCCTGTGTGTCTGCGTGTATGTGTGTGTGTGCATGTATGCATGTGTGTATGTGGGTAGCATGACAACTATGTTAATCCTAAACTTGCGCAAACAGATTTATTACCTCGGTTCAACGTTTTTTCATGTTCTCTCTCCTCTCATGATGCCTTAATCACATTTCCTCAGGATCAAACTCCCAGACACACTTGGCCAACCCCATGCTCTGTTTCTCGTCCTGAAGCTCAGGTGAAGTTCTCCTGTTGTTCTTCTATGCTCTCAAAACCCCAAATCCCACTCACTTAGAGTAAACAGGCTTCACGCTGAGATGGAATGGCGTGCCGTTCCTCTTAATAAGAGCCGAATAAAACCCAAGGCCGAAATGCTTCCAGGAGGGAAGAAAAGGGCCAGTCTATGCCTTTAACAACAACTCTGAACTTTAATAAAAACCCAGGACTGCTTGTTGCCTCACGAGGAGATCTGCTCTTTATAATGCTGGTACTAATGTTGGTTCCAGTTTGGACTCAGAACTGCATGACCCACTTCATCAAGAGAGAGGTTTGAACAGTAAGGTCTCAGGTTTGGACTTAAGTTGATGATGTGGGTTGGACTGGGTTTTGACAAAATATGGCCTGGCTCAGGTCCAGATCGGACTTAAAGCTTGATGAAGTGGGTCAGGAGGGGATCAGACAAACTGTTGCCTGGCTTGGGTCAGGATCGGACCTAAAGCTCAATTATGTGGGTCAGAACCGCTCACTGCTCCACAAGGCTGTCTATTTATAATGCTAGCACTAAACTGGATGATGTGGGTCGGACCAGGTTTAAACAGTAAGATCTCAGGATCAGTGCTGGATTGGATCAGTGAGAGGAATGAAAGCGGTGCTCTGTACATCACCACCACACACCTCACCTGCCAATCACAGTGCCAGGTGAGTTGCTGGGTCTTTATGCAAACCAAAAAAAGTCTAATTATATCAGTCTTTAATCATCAAAGACCCTGATTGGCCAAAGTGATTGGCCCAAAGGGCTTGTAATCTACATTTTCCTCCTTCTTAATTTTTTTCCATCACATTAAATTACTAAAACATATATCATAATTCATTCTTACATGACCATTCTCTAACCTCTGTTTATACCTCAGAATCAAACAGACAGTTTTTGTTACTGCGTGTTTAAGACTGATCTATGCAAATGATCTCTTTTCTGCCAAGCCACCCCGCACTGAAGCTCATTCAAAAGAAGCTTGGAGCCGAAACGCTCCTTAGAACTTCAGCGTGAGTGGGTGGAGCTAAACTGCCACAGGCTGACTACGGATTTGTAAATGTGTTGGTTTTGTGATGTCACAAAAAGTATGATTTTGAACATGGGCTGTTTTGCAGCTTAGTTTCCATTTATGAACTGTGTGGATTTGGGGGGTGAACTTATATTTTGAAACTTCAACATTAACAGACCTCAAATCTTTTTAATGACAGAAAACTCATATGGCTCCTTTGATGTACTTTAATGTACTGACCTATATGTAACACTTTCATCGCTATACTAATATTTTGTACATATCTTGTAGCCCTAAACACTAGCAAGGAGAAAAGTAGCGACTGCAAGCCATCCACACGTACACACACACACACACACACACACACACACACACACACAGCCCTTGGAGCAATATAAACACACATAAGACACCTCTATCTTCTCCAGCCATCTGTTCAATCTAACCCGTTCACTGTGGAATGTTCATACCCCTTAACTGTCCTAAACTCTCTACCTCCCACTGCCAGTGCAGAGAGAGAGAGAGAGAGAGAAAGAAAGAGAGAGAGAGAGTGTGTAAGAGAAAAAGAGAGAGAGACAGAGAGAGGGGGAGAGGGAGAGAGAGAGCAGAAAGAAAGAGAGACACCAATAGAGCATTACATCAGGCAGATGGTACAGAGAAATCAATATCTGTACCTACAGAAGCCCCTGAGGGCAGGGAGATGGTGGTGGTGTGAGCAGTGGCGGTGGTGGTGCAGATGGTGATGGTGATGGTGGTGGTGATGGAGATGGTGGTGTTGCTGGTAGAGGTGTGGGGTCCAAGTTGTTAGAGTTACAAACCTGTTTCAAAAGTTCTGACCAGAAAGTGGTGACTGTGGCACTTGGAGCAGTTTGCTTCCATGCAAAACTGCACACCATTGGGAGGAGTGGGGCTCTGTTTCTTGTTGCTTACTGCTGTGGTTAGAGCTGAACAATATATCATCTTTAACCAATCATGGTGTTTCTGACAGGGCTACCAATCACAGCTGTAGGTGAGTTGCTGGGTTTTCTGATTAATCCATCAAAAGTCTACTTTTAACCGTTAAAGGTGCATGAATGTTTGGGGCTAAAGTGATGAAGCCAGAATAAGGATATATTTGATAAGAAGGTATATAAATGTACCGGTTTTGTGCCCTTTTAGTGATGATACTGGCTCTTTAATATAGTGAAAGTCATTGCAATAGCAATACGTAGCAGTAAAACTGCAACACTGATATTTTGTTCATACAAAATTCAGTCTGCTTGGTGATCTACATCCATAATCAAAAAACAGTAAAAAGTTGTGATACACAGGTCAGGGATTTTTATGACCTGCTCCGCCCAATCTGGTGTGAGAACCAACCGGCCCCATCTGACCCGCAAAAATACTCTTTAACTGTCCAGCAATCTTATTGTACATTATTTATAACTTAGTCGGAACAACTGCTGTCCGGTTTTCGGCAGCCTGTTTGAAATTCACTGTTTATGTGATGTCACAAAGCCACGTGCACTTATTTAACATATGCCTATTGATCCCTGCCCATGCTGAGGTCATACTGAGTGTTTCGGCCTGGGATGCTTTTTGAATGATGCACAATACAGGGCAGCCATCAGAACTAAGTTCATTTCCCAAAGTCAGAACTAATTTTTGGATTCTATATTTGAAGATGCACAGTGTATGAATCTCAAAATCCATACTGACCAACCTAAAAGGCGAATATGGCCTATTTGGAATTCAGTGTTTCTGTGATGTCATAAAACCCAATACATTTAACTATCTACACCTTCAGTTTAGCCCCGCCCACTCACACTGAAATTCTAAGGAGTGTTTCAGCCTGGACTGCTGCCTTTTGAATAAGCTGAAATACAGGGCAGAGAATGAGAACAGATCACTGTTGCCCTATTTTAACTGTGTTCTAAGAGCTTACAAGTTGTTATGACCTAATGAATTCAAACTACTGCCCGAATAATACAGTGCTGTGCAAAAGTCTTGAGCCACCTCCCATTTCTTCATATTTTGCTATTTTGCCAGACTTTCTTGGCTGTTTTTAATTTTTTATGTAGTCTTGAGGAACAGTTCTCCACGCTTCTTGAAGGCCTTTCAAAGACTCTCATTTTTAGCCCAATCCATGAACCTGACCAGTTTCAGAGGAATGTTTTTAATGGTTGAGCCACACTGTGACCGACATATGAATCATTCAAGCAGAACAAAGCCATCTAACTTAAGGCCTAAACCAGTGAAGAAACAGGTGCAGATGATTCCCAATGATCAGCTCGATGATCATCATAAAATAGCATTTTTGCACCAACAAGGCGAGGCGAAGCAAAGTATGGAATAAAATGGCACCAAAATGTTCATCTGCTGTTAAACAGAGAGCAGGTTTTGTGTGCCTGTCTTCTAGTGTAAGGTGGGCATCTTTTAATGGCTCTCCCTCTGTTGGAGCATTCAGCACACATTTCAAGCACTTCTTATAATATAATAAGAAGAAGAAGTAGAAGAATCGTCACCATGACCATCATAATTTTTATTTATATTGCGTGGTTCTCAAACTTAAGGTCACACAGTTGAGACATAGATCAAGAAATAACGTGTAACAGAAAGTAGTAGACAAAAATATTAAACAGATCAAATTACACCACCACAGATTACAGTATCAGGACAGAACAAATAGAGAGTAAAATCAAGACTTAAAAGGTTGGTAGTGTAAGATGGAAGCTGGTAGCTTTAGACCTGCTACAGCCACACAAGATAGCAAACGGAGGAAAATAATCCAGACTATGAGTAAATAAGATCACCAGCAGCATATGTCCACATAATCCACAGTGGAGATGAAATAGTATTTTAAGAGCAGCCCCAGAACAAAAGTCAAATATCACCAAAAGCCAAACGAAACAAACAAGCTAACAAAAGCCAGTGAAAAGCAATAGCCAGATGCGCACAGTGTACTTCCAGTAGAAGGTCTTGCATTTCCTACTCACACACAGAAAAAAAACATATTTCCTGCTCAAACACATCAAAAAGAGCACCAGCGCAGAGGAATTGCCTCTGAGTTCTGGTCAGTTAATCTGTTAGTTAGTATAGTCTGTTAGCCACCGTGGCAATATCAGTATTTTAATGTTATTGCTAAATATTGCAGGGTCTATGGGCTATACAAAACATGTTCATGAAATTTTTGCACAAAATCACTCTCACATAAAGAGATCTTACCAGCTCTATTCTTGACAGTTTCGGTCCCTTTCAGAATGAGCCACTGAAGAGCTCTGTCACTTTTATGCAAATAAGCTGTTGCTGGCCACGCCCCACCCATCCCATGCATATGCTGCGCTTTTACCACACGTGAAAATGGCAGAAAACAGAGGTGCTATCCAGCCCTATATGTTCGACCCTGAGTCGGACCCAGAGCAAGATGAACACACTTCATGTGTGACTTGCCTTTGCCTGTAGCCATAGCGTTCGTCGTCTCATGTGTGCTTGTAAAACCAGCAGACAAAAATAGTGGATCTTCAACTAATCTAGTGGGTGAGGGCTCAACAGATGAGGGGTGGTTCTATGCAAATTTCCTTATCCTGACGTCAGAATAGGGGAGCTGTCCAAAATCTTTCAATTGACTCACAGAAAACAGATGCTTTTTCGCGATTGGAGTGTTTATAGGAGCAGTAGAGACCCAAATGGAAATACAAAAGGATGCAAAAAGTGAGTTTTGCATAATATGTCCCCTTTAATGGTTAAAGAGCAGACAAACTAATATGACTTTTGTTGGATTGCATGAAGACCCAGAACACCCAGTAATTCACCCGGAGCTGTGACAGGTCACCCTGTCAGAAGCACTATGATTGGTTAGGGACTCATTTGCACATAGCAGCCCTCTGCAATACTGAAATTGTGATGACAGACAATGTGTTGTGTAGCCTCACCACAAACTAATCAGTGGTGACCAATCTCAGCTTCAGATGAGTTACCGGGTGCTCTGATTAATCAAGGTCTCCATTAAAATACCAAAAGCTGCACCAGAATTGCCTTACTAGCTCTACAGTAGTTGTGGCCAACTGAGGCCTCCCAACTTAAAACGCAGTGTGTAATAAAAATCATGAATTTTAAGAATATAAAACATTCCAAATTCATGGCCTCAGGCATTACATGCATGACAACTCACATTCGGTTTACACAGGCGACGAAATGGCATACACACACATATGCTTGCAGAGGCTTTTTCAAAGCAATAACACAAAACACATTTCTTCGCAGGAAGCTGCCCTTCTGGGCCGAGCAGAGTGGGAGAAAAGTGAAAAAAAGAAAAAAAAATCCAATTTCTACACAAGTATCATCAAGCCTGTAATAACATAAAATTTTTGGTTCCAGTTGAAGTTTCCTAAACGCATATATAGAATCACATTTGGTTTTCATTTTAGGAGCGGCTCGGCCTTGCCCGACCCGCGAGTTTTCTTTTGGCCTCCTTTTTTTCTTTTTTGTTTAACTCCCTCCCGAGGGGGACAAGAAAACCATTGCAGTCCAGCCTCGAACATTTCTCCTTTTTTCCAAAACTCTCTATTCAGCAGGACTTAGGAGGTCAGCTGAAATTAACGGTCACTTATGGCCCCCCTGTGCTAAATCTGGTGCCACAAAGCAGTAGCCCTGGGACCACCCGGCACTGACCCAGCCCGGAGTGCTCAAATCCAGAGTAATCCCCCCTTGCTTTGTGGGACAGGTATCTGAGATGGTCTTCCACTCCTGGCCCACCCCCAATCACTTTTCATACTCCTCGCCCCCCTTCCCTTCTTTCTGGACTGAAAAAATCTGATTCCCTACTATAACCATTGGGAGACGATTAATATCAGCAATCAGTAAAGCTGTCTGACATCTTGTTTTGTGGAATTCTTAGCAGCTGATAAGGCGGAACTCTGCGTAAACACAGGATGCAGCGCACACACACTTCCCTCCACCGAGACAAAGCCCAGCAAACGCCTTGGAGGAGCTGCACTTTTTGGGAGCTGGAACAATAAGGCTGTCCTGCCAAAGGCACAAAGGCCCACTTAAAACAAAACAACACACAAGTGCAAGCTAATTCACATCCAACACACTCCAGGTCACTCCAAGAAAGGAAAACAATCCTATATGTATATACAATACCAGTCAAAGGTTTTTGCATGCAAAAGATTTTTTGCACTTTTTATTTCTTAAACTGCTGACTTTTGCACTTGTTAAACATTGGAAAGTTGTTGAGTGAACAATTACAAATGAAAACAAATAAATAAATAAAACCAGTTCCCTGCGCGAAAGAAAATATAATTGTGCATGTCTGACCTCCTATTAACTGGTGATGCAGAGTCAAATTCAAGGCTGTCCAACTTTAAGTGCACTCATCAACTGTTTGATCCCATTGGCTGGCACTTTATAGCTCATTAAATATCTAGCATTTGTCTGGTCATGCATATTATATTTATAATTATATTAGGTGTCCAATAGGTTTGTAAGCCGGTAGTGATGAATACAAAATATTAAAACAATTTGGCTAATAAAGGTATTCAAATCGTGAACATAGTGCACCTTTATTTATTAGTAAAGAATATTGAGTGTAATTTTAGTAAATATTAAGTGAGTGACATGCATATGTGGAAAATCTCAGTGTGTGCCAAAACTTTTGACTGGTAGTGTATGTCCATGTATAGAACTGTCCACCGAAACCAGGCCAATGGCTTTAGCACATGTCAAACTTTTATTATGTTTCCTCAGACCCCTCCTAGCCATCGCCAGCACAGACAGATTTCTAACTGTAATATGTAGATGAAACAAACAGCACAAACATGGCAAATCCATCAGTGACTCACCTCAGCTCTCCGAGTCCGGGGCTGGCTGGCCTCTGTCTCAATGGCATACACGTCCAGCAGGTACAGGTCCGCGCCCTGCTCCCTGTCCAGCTCTGTGGCTGTCTGGATCACACCCGTATGGCGGCCGATAGTGAACAGCCTCCCTACTGGCTTCCCACCACTCCGGACAGACACAATGAAATACTCCACCTTGGTACCTGAGCCACGAGGACTGGACGCATCCAAGGAGATGACATTGGTGCCAGGTGGCTGCCCTTCCTTCAAGATGGTGATGTATTTGGGCTGAGAGAAAACCGGCCCATCCGTGCCTTGGAGGATGATGGTCAGCTCAGTCCGTGAAGTCTTGCGGTCTGTGCCATGGTCAGTGGCAGAAACAGTCAAGCTGTACATGAGTTTTGAAGGGACTAGCTGAGAGGCCACACGGATGTCACCGCTGTAACGGTCCATGATGAAGGTGTCCGAGTCCCCCTTGACAAGCTCATACTCAACTTCTCCATTCGCACCCTCGTCTGGGTCGAAAGCCACAACTGTTGTCAGGATCGAGCCAATGACAATGTTGGCTTCGGCTACCAGGGCGTTCTGGGAGATGAAGTTGGGAACGTTGTCATTTTGGTCTGTGACCCATATGGTGACATTCTTCAGGGCAAACCGTCGAAATTCGACAGGAACCGCCTGATCTGTGGCTTTGACAGTCAGCTCAAACATGTTGGAGAACTCTCTGTCGATTTTGCTGTTTGTAAAGATGACCCCAGAGACTGGATCAATGTAGAAGTGGCCTCCTCTCGGCATCTGCTGAACAATGGAATACTCTAGCTGCCCATTAATGTCCGCATCCGTGTCATGAGCCGTGATTGTCATGATGGAGGTCGACAGGGGAAGGTTTTCAGGGATAGATTTGAAAATATCACCTGGGGTGAAAACAGGGGGGTTGTCATTGAAATCTCGCACATGAATAACAAGGGGTATGGAGGTGGATCTGGGTGGCCTGCCGTTGTCCTTAGCAGTAATGTTGAGTTTGTAGAGAGACTGTGTTTCATAGTCCAGCATCCTTACAAGGAAGATGCTGCCAGTACTGTGACTAATACTGAAAGTGCCATGGTTGTTGTTAGCCATGATGCTATACGTTATATCAGCATTAGACCCAGAATCTGAGTCTGTTGCTGTGATAGATGCCACTAGCTCTCCAATTCTCATGTTCTCAAGGACATCCACTGCTATGGTGGACTTGGAGAAGGATGGGGAGTTATCATTCTCATCCAGAATGCTAACACTTAGCAGGCATGAAGAAGACAGAGGGACAGTGCCAGAGTCTTCAGCTATGATCTTCAGAGAATAAGAGGATGTTGCCTCATAGTCCAACTTTCCGACCAGCGTGACCTGACCAGAACTGCTGTCAATGCTGAACTGGTTCTCCTCATTGCCCTCTGAGATATGATACTGCACCAGTCCATTTTTGTTCTCATCCACGTCTGAGGCAGAAACCCTCAGTAGTTGTGTCATGTTCTGGGCTGACTCTGAGATGGAGGCCTGGTAAATGCCCTTGGTGAACTTGGGCGCATTGTCATTAATGTCCTGGATGTAGACCTGCACTTTGGCTTGGTCTTTCAGAGGCTTGGGAAGGCCCTGGTCAGACGAGATGACAATGAAGGTGAACACAGCCGTTCCTCGCTGCCTCATCAGAGACTCCCTGTCCATCTGGAGTGTGCTAGTCAACTCTCCAGTGATGGCATTTAGCTCAAAGTTTTGCTGTGGTGTTTGAAATGAATACCTCACCTCACTGTTTGGGCCAAAGTCCTTATCTTCGGCGAAAACACGTCCAACCAGCGAACCCCGTGGCTGCTCTTCCTCAAAACGGAACACATAGTTGGTGCTATTAAACAGTGGTCGGTTGTCATTGACATCGTCTAGAATGATGGTCACATTAACGCTAGCACTCAGTGGCTCCACAGCTCTGTCGCAGGCCACCAGCATAAGACTGTACCTGTCCTGCACTTCTCGGTCTAGTTCTGCCTTAATGTACAACTGTCCATCAGGAAAGATCCCAAAAACATCATTAGTGTTTCCGCCTGTGATATCATACACTATTTCTCCATTCAACCCAGAGTCTTTATCGGTGGCCTCCACCTTGAAGAACCGACTATTAACAGGCTCTGACTCGAGGATGATGACCTCGTATGAAAGCTGGTCGAATGCAGGAGCATTGTCATTGACATCATACACGCTGACTGTCAAAATAAGCGTGGAGGTGCGCCGGGGGACACCGAGGTCTGAGGCAACCACCTCTACCTGGTATGTACTGGTGGTCACCTCTAGGGGGCTAGAGAGAGTGATGAGGCCATGTTTTTCATGTATATGAAACAGTCCTTTGGGGTTTTGCCCTAGGCTATAAGCTATCATTCCATTGGTGCCTTCATCTGGATCGAATGCTTTAGCCTGGAAAATGTGATGACCTGTGTTCCAGTTCTCCACAGCGCTTACATGCTCCACAGCATGGAGAAAGTGTGGAGCATTGTCATTCAGATCCTTCACTGTGATGTTCACTAAAGCTTCTCCTGTAATGTCCCCACCTCTGGCTATCACCTTCAGCTGGTAAAATGCTTGCTCCTCTCTGTCTATGAGGCTGGTGGCTGTTATGTGTCCTGTGGCACTGTTGACAGCAAATAGCCCTCTCTGGTCCCCTGATGCTATCAGATAGGTGATATTAGTGTTCAGGTCAACTGTAGTGGCAGCTACTGTTCCTATCACTGTGTTCGGGGCCACGTTCTCAAACATCACAAAGCTGTATTCCTTCTGGCTGAAGATGGGGGGGTTGTCTTGAGTGTCAACCACAGTAACAGTGACAATGGCATGAGTGTGCGAGCGCAGCTCACCTCCATCTGTGGCGGAAACTTGCAGTTGGTAGGCTGTTTTCTCTTCTCTGTCCAGGAGCACCAGGGTGGTGATTTTGCCTGTGTTGCTGTTGATGTGAAATTTGAATGTGTCGCCAACAGTGATAGCATATCTGACAGTGCCGTTTCGCCCCAGGTCAGGGTCGTAGGCAGAAACAGTTGTGACATATGAACCAGGGGGCTCATTTTCTTTAACATTAGCAAAATACTGAACGGGGTAGAAGACAGGCAGATTATCATTGATGTCTTTTATTGTGACATTGACTTTAGCAATGGAGTGTAAAGAGGGGGTGCCTGCATCGGCAGCTTTGACATACAGCAGGTAGGAACCCTGATCCTCCCTATCTAGCTCAGCAGTCGTACTTAACCTCCCAGTCACTGCATCTAGCCGGAACAGCTCCTGAACATTAGCCGATGTCTCTGTGTCAAAGGTGAAGTGCACCGTGCCGTTGGCACCAAGGTCCGTGTCGGTGGCGGACAGCAGCAGCAGTTCTGTACCAGCTGGTGAGTGCTCAACCAGTGAGACATGGTAGATGCTCTGCGTGAACATTGGGACCTGGTCATTTACATCGGTGATGTTCACAATCAGCTTGGTGTAGGAAATTTTGGGCTGCAGCCCCTGGTCCTTTGCACTGATGTTCAGCACAATCTCGGATGCCGTTTCCCGGTCGAGCAGGGTGGCACTGGTGACCAGGCCACTGTTTTCGCTAATGGCAAACCAGCCCAAACTGTTCCCAGATACCAGTGAGTAGCGCAGGTTAGCATTCTGCCCAGAGTCACCATCGGTGGCCGAGACCCCCTTGATGTAGCTGCCTTTGGGAATGTCTTCACTAATGTCTACCCTGTACACCACTTCCTGGAATATGGGTGGGTGGTCGTTAATGTCGTTCACAAATATGACAAGGCTAGCGAACGAGGAGCGTGCCACAGGCCTGCCATTGTCAGACACTGACACAGTGAGATTATAGGAGGATATGCGTTCTCTATCTAGTATGCTAGCAACTTTTATTAAGCTCAGGTTAGGGACAGGGGAGGTGTGTACCTCAAAGTGGCCCTGTTCGTTCCCCCCAAGTATTGCAACGGATATATTCCCATTGGCTGAGGATGAATCTGAATCGGAAACAGTCAGCAGTGCTACCACTGTTCCTATCTGGGCATTCTCATCCACAGAGGCAAATCTGGAGGTGGTGGGAAAGTATCTAAACTTTACAACAGGGTCGTTATCATTCACATCAAGGAGTTTGACCGTGGCCTCCGTCCTGCCAGAGAGTGAGGGCACGCCATTGTCTACAGCATGTATTGTGAGGGAGTACTCCTTCTTAACTTCATAATCTAAAGCCTCTTTAATGATAACAGTGCCAGCTTTAGGGTCTATCTGGAAGGGAGTTCCTTCATCTAAAAAGTACCTGATGTCTGCATTGGCGCCCTCATCCTGGTCCGTGGCCGATATGTGCAGGATACTGGACCCGATAGCAGCGTCCTCAAACACGCTCGCCTGGTACTGATCCACATCGAACACAGGTGGGTTATCATTAATGTCCTGGATGGTGACGTTCACCTGCAAGTAGCCGTACCTTTTGGGTTCGCCCTTGTCCTCCACCTCAACAAGCAGCTGGTAGAAAGGGGTGAGCTCCCTATCCAACCCCCCAGTGGTCACCAAGTGCAAAAAAGCACCTTCGCCACTCGGGTTCACAGTGATGTCCAGGCGGAACCTCCTCTGCTCATTGCCATGCACTATCCTGTACGTGGTGTGGTCTACGCCATTGCTGCCGATGTCCGCGTCTGTGGCCGTGTCCAGGATGACCTGGCGGCCACTCGTGGCATCCTCCTTGAATGACACAACAATGGAGGCGTCAGGGAAGACAGGTGAGTTGTCGTTGATGTCCAGCACCACAATGCGCACCTCTGTTGGGTACGTGGGCTGGCTGGACAGCACCACAACATTGATGACGCTGCTGGGCAGCGCCTCACGATCAATCACAGACGACGTGTAGAGCACACCGGTGCTGGCGTTGATGGCAAACAGCTGGTGTGTCTCGCTGAAGCGATACGTAAAGCCCGGCCTCGTCTCCACGGTGCCCACGTATGTGCCAACTGGTTGCTCCTCCAGCACTCGGAACTCTTGGCGCAGCTGCGAGGCCGAGGAGCACGGAGAGGAGCTCCACAGTGCAAAGAGGAGCAGGTGAAACCCGGCCAAAGTCCTGCGTAAAGGCGCCATGTGTGCGTGTCCCAGCCCACCTTTCTCAGACAGATCTCCGCGGCCAGATGCATCAACTCCGGGACCCCCTCCAAGCGCTACAGCATTGTGCGTAAAAAACGGCGCAAAGAAGCGCACATCCAAAGTTCTCCTTCAAGCGCGCTCCAGAACTCAGAACTTTACTCCTGCGAATGCCGTGCAACTGATGTCTCACTCCTGTGCGAGATGAAACGGTGTCTCATGCAGAAAAGAGAGAAGAAAAAAAAGACCCTTCAGAGAAAGTCCCGCAGACAGATCCAAGCGCTCAGAGTTTCCATTGTGAGGAGCGCGGGGGGCTGTCCAACTCTCCACAGAGACTCCAGAAACAAAAGAAAACTCAAAAAGTGCAAAGAAGTGAAGAAAAGAAATCCTTAGTGTCAAACCAGAAACTGGAAAAGTTCCTCCGAGCGCGTCTGAGGGGAGAACCCGAACTCCTCATAAGTCCAACGCGGCGAACAGCCCCGCTGCTGGGCACCAAGTCAGACCGAACAAAATCCAGAGTTCAGAAAACTCCGCCCCTCCCGGGCCATTGGAGCAGCGAATCTGGTCACGCCCATCACTGCCTCCTCTTCGACACAGCGCCGAGCTGATTGGTGGGTTTTGGATGTCAGTTAGAGCTGATAAGGACAAACAGTTTGGCAGGTAAGCGGACTGTTGTAATAATAATAATAATAATAATAATAATATAATAATAACATAGTAATAAGGATATGAAGCAAATTACAGGAGAACACGATCTGAGACTGCAGTTCTATATTTTTTTATTATATAATAAAAAAATGTTTATAAAAGGGATGTTTGGGTTTTTTGTATGTTTATTTATTTTAAGTGTATTATTACCCTTCTCTGGTGTTCTCTTATGTGTTTGCTTTTGTCGATTCACTGTTTTAACATAAAGTCTAAATATTGACTTAATCGATCTTTTTGAAAGGTGTTAAACTTTAATGTAAAATAAAAGCTTCAGTAGCAGCTGCTCTTTGTTGACCAAAGCCCGTTTCTCCAGTGCAAAACTGCCCTCTCAGTTGCCCGGTTTTGTTGGTAAGTACTGCCATCTAGCGGCCACTGTAATGCATTTCACCCAGTGGAAGAAGTAGAAGATGTGAAATTGTGAACGTTTTTCTTATTGTGTTATTAGGTCATCAACATTTTCCATCTCTAATGCTATACACACCATGCTATAAAAATCACCATGCCCGCTTAAACCGCCTCCAGCTCTTTATTATGATGGACTGGACTTGTGGACGTGGTTCAGGACACTGTATTACTTACTTATGAGCTGTAAAAATGAACTGAACCTGCAGCCATTTCAGAGGACACATGGGCTGCTGTTCAAAAAAGCAGGACTGATCTCAGATAAAATTTATGACATCACAAAAACAGACTCTAGATCCTGTTCCCGAGGCGTTTTTTGCAGCTCACAGTAAGTTATTCCGTGTCCTTAACCACAGTCCATTCCACCTTAATGAAGAACTAGAGATGCATGATATGGACACAGTGGTGCCTCAGTGGTGCCATTAGCAGTCCTGGGATTTGAACCCACAACCTTCTCCCTAACCAAATGGTATCCATACAGTCCATATATGGACAACAAGCTACAAAAACAAAAGGTTTTCAAATCACAATGTTTGTAGATGTCACAAAACCAACACATTTAAATATATCTCCTTATTCCGGCTGTAGTAGTTTAGCACCGTTCAGTCCGTGCACTAATTCGCCAACACCTTTATTAAAAATTTGACTTTTTTTGATAACATGAGCAATTTGATTCAACAGAACACACAGTAACTCTCATGGAGCAGCCTTTGCAAGACTGATATCACCATGGCAATTAACAAAAGATACTTAGTAACAGATTAAAAAAGCAGAATTCTTTGAAAGTGATGGGTTAGGACTGTACTAATACTGATATTAATACTGATACAGCTTTTCCAAATTTATACTGCTTATCGATACTATTGATCCCACTTTCCATAATTTGTTGTGGAAATAAAGATGTCACATGAAATGATGAGAGAAGACTCAGCAGTTAATTTATCAGTATTGCAGAGACTATAAACGATAATGATTGGCAGACAATATACTGTGCAGTCCTACTATGGGCCCATTAAACAAGATTGCTTAAACAATGAAATTACTGCTCAGAAAGTTTCCACCCCTTTTCTTGCTGCAGTGAAGGGCTTTAACGAGCAGATGAGTTCAGTCAGGTGTGTCATCAGTGGATAAACACCAAGCAGGGCACTGGGCCACTCGGAGGGACTCACATTAGTGGGATTTCCCACATCCATTGAGAGAAGTAGACAGACAGGCCTTCGGAAAGCTGATGAACACCCTGCCAGCCTCCTAACCGGGTTACTGTAAGACCTACAGCTCATGCTGTTTATTTCATACCTGCAATCCAGTAAGCTCTTACATCCTGCTCTACCATTGGCTAATGGTCAGATAATAGCCCATCCTTGCACAGATACTACTCACCCAATGACCCCCCCCCCCCCCCCCCCCCATGTTCTGGTTGTGTGCAGTGGGGTCAAAATGACTCATACCTTGATCATCATCCTTAGCCAGGCAAAGCAGGACAAAGGCAGTTAAAGGAGAAAATCATATAATGCAGTTTTGCCCCTCCCACCCCTTACCCTCACCTATCACAAACATAGTGAATCAGATTGTATTTTATTACATTTTATTTTATGTTTTAGATTTGTATTTTATCATATGTTTATTACATTTTTACTGTAACGTCGTCCAATAGTAGATAAAGTTAAATTTGCATATCTAAACAATACATAAAAGACACTTTGGTACAAATATTTCAAATATATTCATAAACCCAGAATCATTATATTGGAACAAAATGATCTATACTGTATTGATATTTTCCTTTTTCAAACCCTATATTTATATCAAGTTTTTAAACGGAGGAAAGTTTCTGTTTGCGCCATAGGTCGGAGACAAAGCCCAATGCCTTTATACAGATGGTCAGAAGGTTTTACATATATTCCATATAAATTCATATTAGGTCTCTCTCATGGTTCTATCATTCCTTTGTATGCATGGAGCTCTGAGGTGAAGTAGAATCTCTAGCTCCTCCACACACAGCACTGCAGCAGAGCTTCAGCCTGGAGCCAGAGGTGAAATGTTTTAGCAGTTTTACTTAAGTTTGGATTCATGACTCAGTGCAAGGTCGTAATTATAAGAACATATAGAACACATCCAACACATCCAACTCCACAATTTTCATATATATACATTTGTCAGATATGTGAGCTTTTCAGTCGCCTTTGTGCTGCCAACCTTACTAGCAATTTGGCAAAGACTGAATTTGGAAGAGCAACAGTGACCTACTTGAGTAGAATTGTAGGAAGACGAAAGGTGCGCCCTCTAGATGCAAAATTTTCTGCCATCTGCAATTTCCCTGCCCCTGTAGACCGTCGCGAGTTACTCAGATTCTTAGGTATGGTGCGCTATTACCGTGCATTTTGTAAGAATTTCTCTTTTGGTGTAGCCCTTGACTGAACTGCCTAAAGAAGCCCTTTGTGTGGTCTGAGCTTAGCCAAAAAGCATTTGAGAATGTTAAGGCGTTGTTAATCTTTGCTCTAGTTTTGATTGCGCCTGATTTTGCGAAGCCATTTGTACTTGCTGTGGAATGCCAGTGACATTGATGTGGGAGCTGTGCTCAATCACACCACCCTGAGGAGCAACCCAAACCTCCCAAATATGCCAGGAAGCATAGATGAAGTTAAAAAGTCAATTTATTGAAAGAGTCTTTTCCTAAAAAAAATAGCAATAAGAGTTGCCACACGGTCCAATGGCTCAATGTGACAAAATATTGGTATATATCATATAGTGAAGGCACTGCACACTGAAATCAAACTATGGTCCAACTTCCAACAAGGCTAGAACGGCAGGCAAACCGAGGGAATTTAGGCATAAAGTCAGCTCAAAGGAAAAAAAGCAGAACTAGCTTAAAAAGAGCAGTCCTTGGGGCAGCCTTAGTCAATCAGCATATCAGCATCATCACTTTCCTGAATCTCTCAGCAACCTTTGATACAGTTTCCCATTACGTATTTCTAAACCTTCTATCTGAACACACTGGCCTCTCTGGTGCAGCACACTCCTGGTTTCAGTCATACCTCACTAACTGTACACATTATGTCAGCTGTAGAGACTCACACTCTCCCCCTGCCCCGGTCAACCAAAGTGTTCCTCCATTTTATTATCATCTGCCTCTATAGGCTTAGCTGTACGTCAGCACCATGCCCTAATCTACACTTTTGTAACCTCCTGCCTGCACCACTGTAGTGGACTACTGTTTGGTCTGCCCAGCAAAGCCCTGGACAAACTGCAGAGCTGCCAAAATTCTCACACACACTGAGTCCTGGCAGCACATCACCCCTACCCTCAAGAACCTCCACTGCCTCCCGGTTAAGTCCTGTATCTCATACAAAATCTTCCTCCTCACATACAAACCCCTCCATGCTCTTGCGCCCCAGTACTTTTCAGACCTGCATTTCCCTTACACGTCCTTTTCGATTCTGCGGCACACAGACAAGGGCCTCCTCTCTATCTCCTCTCTAGCTTTCAGTCCTGCTGCCCCCGTTCTCTGGAACTCACTCCCCCCTGAGATCCACAACACCCCCATCTCTAGATATCTTTAAAAAGTACTTAAGGATTCATCAATTCTCTAAGGCCTTTGGTCTCTTACTTGCTAATTTATGTAAAGCAACCTTGGGTTCCTTGAAAGGCACTAAATAAGTTTTTATCTATTTAAGTTATGATGTTTAAGTACTATCTATCTGATTTATGCTTGTTGATATGAAAATTGAGGAAATATAAGAAAACTCCAGAAATGTGCACAAAGCTCAAACTATTTAAGACTGTGGTATGGCCTTTCACATAAGCTGTGCCCCGCTGCAACCACAGGCAAGGAAACAGAGAAAAACAACATATCAGAAGCCTGCTTCAAAATTCCGGATTCCACGAACCAAAGCAGCTAGTAACAGTCGGCTCTAACTTTTCAACGATACCTCAATCGCCCCTGAAATAGAAAAACATTTATTTGCCGTTGAAACAACATGTGAAAAATAGTGTGTCTCCCTCTGCTGGCCAGTGTAGTGCCCTCACATACACTCACTATACCCACACTACACCCAAACACACACTTCACATACACACAAACTGCGTCCACACACACATTACAAACACATGCTTCACATAAACAAACTGCATACATTCATATTACATACATACATATATACACACACATCATGAATACATATACTACATACACACACACACACACACACACACACACACACTTCACAAGCTTGATTGCATGCAGCCCCAAGAGATGGTCAAGTACTGATGTCGGTACATTGCCGTGAGGCTTTGATTGCAGCCTTGAGAACATTAGTATGGTCACATATTGATGCTGGGACATGATGATTTGATTGCATAAGAACATTAGTGAAGTCAGGAGCTGATGACAGAACATTGCTCTGAGGATTTGACTGCAGCCCTGAGCATTAGTGAGGTCAGGTAATGCTGGAAAATTGCTGAGAGGATTTGATTGTATGAGAGCATTAGTTAGGTGGGGTTGTCTTGGAAAATTGGTGCCAATTTGAGAGTCTGAAACTTTTTCTAATTCAAAAATCAAACGCAGTCTGGGAAATGCAGCTTGTTGTTTTATTAAAGAATGAAACGGCCTTGTGGTCCGGTGGAGGATCCTCTCCCCAGCTGGATTTGGGCTGGGTATTTTATAGGCATAGGAAAGCATTGATCCTTCCCACCTTCAATAAGTTTCAATGACATCAGCATTTGAATGTTCAAATCTCCACCCTTTTTCTAATGTCTCCACCTTCCCAAGTGTTTTCCAATAGATACGAGTTGAGGTTACGTTCTTATTTCCTTTGTCCAATGCCATGTGCTTGCAAATGTCACATGGATGATTTATGTCTAGTGCAAGAATCCCATATGCTTCAGTTTCCTGGTTCCCATGATTATATGGACACCAATTGTCACATGACATGCACTTCTTGGGACACTTTGATGGTCAGGTTTTCTCAGCCTAAGAGACGTCAACACAATTTACCCAAGTGCAATGTTTCCCGCTTTAAGTTTGAGGGCTTCATAAAAAGGCATTCTCTGGACTTTACATGCCCAATTCAAAAGGTCAAAGGGCAAGCCAAATAGCATATAGGGGCCTAGGAGAGATTAAGACTAACTTTTATGGGCGTGAAGACATCCCATATTAAGTAGCATTTTTATCATCCAAATGGTCGTCAGGGTACTGGTGTTGGAGTATCAGTTCTGGATCACAAATTCCATTCCAGCTCATGCCAAAGAAATTGGATGTAGCTCCATCACTCCAGAGAACCCCCCTGCCAATGCTCCATGCCTCTAGCCCACAGGCATGATTACCTCAGGATCATGTGCACAGAATGATGACAGATTTACAGTTCAGTTCTAATTCCCAGCATCCGCCTGCAGGGTGTGTGTGTGTCGCTGCAGGTCAGTTCAGAGTGTGGTGTGTGCTCAGAAGTAAAGTTTCTGTTTACTATACACTCACACTTCCCCACACACACACACTCACACCCACACACAGAAGAGGCTTCTTTTATTTTCAGTTCAAAATTCAAGTACAAAGTTACCTTAAAGATCAAACACTGAGATCATAAAACGTTCCAGAAGCCCCCCCCCCCCCCAACACACGCACACACACACTCACACACACACACATTAAAGCAGAGATCTTCCATCTCTCTGAGTCCAGCTCTGATAGGCCCTCACAACTCTGGAGAACCTTCACAGTTTCTACCTACAGGACTGACCTTAACATTAATGCTACTGCTATTGTTGAAGTGGAACCTTAAAGAGGACGAAATATTCAGCAAAACACGGACACACACCCACGCACAAACACATAACATTTAACATTCAAGAAAGAAATCTAAAGCTCTTTAGTCGGACGGTCTAAAATGTCACATTCACTTGAATAAATAATAATAAATAATAGAAAATAGGAATAAACATAATAAATACATTTCATATTAAAAACACAAGCAAACAAAAACATTAGGCAAAGGTGAGATTATCAGTGCAGGTTGATGTTCAGTTAAGTTAAAGAAAAACACTCTCTCTCTCTCTCGTTCGCTCTCTCTCTCTCACAAACACACACACACGGAGAAGCACCTGACTATTTACTTCTATTATGACAGTGCATTTAGAGAAATGTTAAAATGTGTTTGTGTCTGAAAATCATCTGCACTCTACAGGTACAGGTTAACATAATACTTTACACACACTTTACGCTTTAACACTTTTTTTCACGCTTTGCCTTTAAAAAATTGATTTAGCAAATTTTCCCCATAATTTAGTGTTTAAAGTGTGAACAGAGAGGTTAGACTGGGTTTTGGTGATTCTGGAAAACTCCTCACAGTGGTGGTTAATGGAATCTGCCTCTAAAAGCTGCCTCTAAACCCATTCATGGTGGAGTGATACAAGCAGGGCTTTGTGAGGCAAAACAGTCCCCTAAAGTAAACTGATATTGTTTTTGTCAGATTTTATATATATTTTACAACCAGGCACGTGGAGCTTCACTAGGGGTTGATAGTGAATGAAATGACCGTATTTGTGCTGGAGATGTCTGGTTCCATTCATTACCACTGTAAGGAAGTCAGAGTCTTCACAATGAACAGTTTTACACCAAAACCACTCCGAGTGACTCTGTTGATGCACACTGAATTATGGGGGAAAGCTGTAAAATGGGCGGGCTTCCCCTTTAGACATATTACTCAGTGTGTAGCCTTTCACATCGAAGGGTGATGCCACATAAAAGGGTGATGTAGACAGTCGCCTGCACAGGATGACCTCCACCATCATCAGCTATGCTGCTAAGCGGTTTGGCTATGATGAAATGGGAAAATCTGGAGCCTCCTATACGAAGAACAGTAGAGCCACCCAAATTAAACAACTGCAGCAGGAGTTTTGCACACTGAGAAGGCAAAACAAGAGAGCAAGGGAGGATTGCGTAAGAATCTCATGACTCATGACCTTCTATTCCAACCCCTTCGGCTTTGTCAAGAGGCTATTAGAGGACAAGCACGGCGGTGAATTCGACGAGTTTCTCAAAAACACCTTGAGTGATCCACAGAAAGACCAGGAGCTTGGTCTCCAGAAGGCACTCATTAAGCCTCAGCGAACCTCAGCCTAAAGCTTCTGGCTGTTTTGTGGTTGCATCTGACCAATGCCTACGGTTCCATACTGCAAAGCTTAGTGGAAGTTGCCCTGTGAAGATACCATGTGCCAAATATCATCAGAAGCCTTTTCCAGGATTACTTTAACGGCTTCAGGATGAGAGCTACATCTTGGTCCAAACAATCCAAACTGGCATCAGCTAGAAAAGAGAATTATAACAGGCTGTACAATGTCCTGGCCATGAACATGGTTGTTAAACCAGCCGATGTTGAATGCTGAGACCTGAAGACAAAACCTGGCACAAGACAACCTTCAATCAGGGAACCAGGTGGATTCTTCAAGGCCTAGAGGAGCTCATTTCATAGGCAAGGATAAGCTTCAAACCCAGTAAGTCTAGGTCATTGCTGAAGAAGGGGCATAGTGGACAGGTTCTCACTAGCTGGTGACACCATTCCACCCTTTACTGAGCAGCCAGTAAAAAACTTGGTGCAGGTCTTTGATGCTAGCCTCAGGGATGTCAATTCCATCAAAAAGACCACCAAGCACACAGAAGAGTGGCTTACAAAGGCAGGCAAGTTAGGACTACCAGGGAGATTCAGGGCTGGATTTACCAGCATTCCAACCTGCCCAGGATCCTGTGGCCGCTGCTGGTCTATGAGGTGCCAATGACAACAGCAGAGTCAGTGGAGAGGAGGATCAGTAGCTACCTTCACAGGTGGGTTGGCCTTCCACGTAACCTCAGCAGCATGACACTATATGGAAGCAGTAACATCCTGCAACTCCCCTTAACAGGTTAAAAAGAGGAGCTCATGGTCTCGAGGACAAGGGAGGCACTCCTGTACAGGGACTCGCTGGACCCAAAGGTGTCAGCAGCGGAAACTGATGTCAGGACGGGCCGGAAATGGAAAGCATGTGCGGCACTTAAGGTGGCAGAGGCTCAACTGAGGCTGAGGGAAACTGTAGGAAACATGGCTAGAGGTCACACTGGTTTTGTTTACTTCCCCGTAACGTAAATTTATAAAGCGATGGGATAAAAAAGGCGTCTTCTCTAGGAGGAGGTACGAGCAGGTGTGGAGAAGGAAAGAGCCAGCTGGATGGTGGGTTAAAGACAGCAGGCGCATGGACAAAGTGGGTATTGGTACAGCAGCTAGTGGGGTCACCTGGGACAACATCCTGCAAACAGATTACTAGAGTCCGGTTTCTGATTCAGGTTGTCTATAAATTTTCACATCTGGGGCAAGATTGAAACTCTGCGCTCTGGAAGAAGATCCCATCCTCAGCACATCCTCAGCAACTGTCCGAAGGCACTTGCAGACGGCCACTACCATTGGCGGCATGATCAAGTGTTCAAAGCAATCGCTGAGCGAGTAGCCTCAACCATAACAACTAGCAAGCAGCGCCACCCAGAAATGATCAATTTTGTCAAGGCTGTAAAGAAATACACCCCAGAGCCAAGATCGATGAGCCTCCTTGCCTCCGCAGCTGTTTTCCATCGCCTCAACAACATTGCGTCCAGATATGGTCATCTTTTCCAATTCCACCAAACAGGTGATCATGGTGGAACTTGGTGGGCTGGATCACCCACTGCAATTCAGTCGTGGTGGGATGTCGGGCCTTTGCAGGCCAGTCTCTCTGCAGAGTCTTGACAAAGCAAGGAATAGTGGGTTTGGCTAAGAAGAGATCTGTCAAATCAGCCTGTGATGCCGCAGAGAGAGTCACTAGGTGGGTCTGCCTGAGGAAGGAGGCCCAGTGGTCAATTGCTGCTGGGATGCAAGTTGGAGACTGATCACCCCTGGCTGGCTCGTCTGGACGAGAGTGTATGATGTTTTAACAGAACCAAAACACCCGCTGACCCCAGGATATATCACTGATGATGCATTCCAGTACTTCTAGTAGAAGTATTCTAGAAAAAGAAGTGACAGTCTCAAATTTAAAATTCACTTGAATAAATAATAACAAATAATAGAAAACAGGAACAAACATAATTAATACATTAACATATTAAAAAACCTAAGCAAACAAAAACAAACATTAGGTAAAGGTGAGATTATCAGTGCAGGCTGATGTTCACAGAATCACAGTTCAGCTGAAGGAAAACACACTCACACACATACACTCAGAGAAGCATCTGTCTATTGACAGTGCATTTACAGAAATGTTAAAATATGTGTGTGTGTGTCTGAAAATCATCCACATTCTACAGGTACAGGTTAATATAACACTGTGGACTTGCCTTTAAAATTTTGATTTAGCTAATTTTCCCCATAATTCAGTGTTTAAGGTGTGAACAGAAAGGTTCAGAGTGGGTTTGGTGGTTCTGGAGAACTGTTCACAGTGGTGGTGAATGGAACCAGATATCTGCCTCTGAAAGCTGCCACTAAACCTTTCATGGTGGAGAGATAAAAGCAGGGCTTTGTGAGGCAAAACAGTTCCCCGAAGTAAACTGATTTTGTTTTTGTCAGATTTGCCACTATTTTACCACCATCAACATTCCATTTAAACACTCAAACATGTGGAGCTTCACTGAGGGTTGATAGTGAATAAAACGACTATTTGTGCTGGAGATGTCTGGTTCCATTCATTTATCAGATACTTTTATCCAAAGGGACTTCCATTCCCTAACTACAGGGCGTCTGGTGCAACTTGGGGTTGAGGAACCCAGTTGTAGGATTGTATGCTGCAGGTAGGATTCGAACCCATGACCTCTTGGTCCAGAGGCAAGGATCCTACCCACTAAGCCACCACCATCCCAACCAGTATAAGTCCTCACAATTAACCATTTCACACCAAACCCACTCCGTTGATGCACACTGCATTATGGGGGAACTTTGTGAAATGGGTGGCGTTCCCCTTTGGATTATTACTCCGTGAAACTACCAGCTCTGAGAGAAGCTGAAGTTAACTGATAGTCCACAGGTCTCTATTCACTGAACCACAGAGGACAAAAAGAGTGTTCTCCTTTCATTCCCTCCATCTCTCTCTCTCTCTGATTGTTTTTGTTGTGCTCTTAAAGTCTGAAGCTGGTGTTCTCTTCCTGGTCGCTGTCTTTGCTGGACTTCAGGAAGGTCCTGCAGAAGTCCAGAGACTGATGTGAGTGTAAACTGCAGTAGCAGTTTATCTCCACTGGAGGGCAAGAGACAGTGGCAGAGAGAGGCAAAGGGAGAACAACGAAGGGGAAGTGATTTTCTGTGTTGCCGATCTGACTGGTCCATTAGCTCTGGTCCATTTGGTGGTACTCCGGTCACGGGTGCGGGACGGTTTGTGGGGGTAGGTGGGGCTTCGTGGGGGCAAGTACGATCCATAACCAGGCCAATCATCACTGTACCGCTCGCCCAATCCAGAACCACTGCTGTCATCTGCATCACCTACACACACACAAACACACACACACAGATGTGCCTCATGAACAGGAGAAACGAGAGAGAGAGAGAGAGAAAGAGAGAAAGGAGAGAAGGACTCACTGTCCATGAGTTCAGTGTCCTGTCCGTTGTGGGCATGTCTGAGGCGGTTGATGGCCACTCTCAGCTCCATAATCAGCTGACGAGTTCTAATGTCTGGCTGAGCAATGTCCACCTCAACCTCTGGATTATTTACCTGATTCACCAAACCATCCCCCATAACGTCTGGCAGATACCTACACATACACACACACACACACACGAAACATACACTTACTGTAAGCTGGGGGTCTGTTGGGGCTACAGCTGTAATTAACAGGGGTGTAAAAAAGCAAATCCATCCACAAAAGAAGTCAATGACGGGGATGTATCTCAGTTTAAGACCACATGCTTTGCATGCACGAGGTCCAGGGTTTAATCCCCTGCATCTCCATATTCTGGGGTGGCTAGCGGCCTAGTGGTTAGGGAGTTGCCCTTGTGATCAGATGGCCATGGGTTCAAATCTCAGGACTGCTAGTGGCACCACTGATGTACCCTTGAGCAAGATACTGCCCCCACACACTTTTCCCTGGGTGCCACGTTGCTGGCAGCCCACTGAATGGGTTAAATGCAGAGAAAAAATTTCACATTGTTCACACTGTGTGTTATGGTGTGGTCATGCATGACTATAAGGGGACACTTTACAGTGCAAAGTAACACTTATAACCTACGCTGACGAAACCACATAACGAACATGTCATGTACACATCATAAACGTGACAAACATGGCATAAACACGGCATGACTGAAGCTCTGAGAGAAACTCAAATATACAGTTATTAATAAACATTTTTAACTTCATAACTACAGGTCTGTAATTCTTACTTCAGCTTTATAAATTCAGACTGACCTGATATTCAGCTCAGACGCACTTTTTTCCGGTGTGATTCTCTTACAAAGACATCTTCCTCTTTAAACTCTGGGTTTTGGGGTTTTTTTGGGTTAGAGTTAGTGTTTTTGTGCTCTGAGGCGAGGAAAAGACATGGATGAACTACAGCAGCTCTAATTTCTTCTTTAACATTTTACCACATAGTGACCTTCCCTGTACTCTTAAAGACCAACTGTTCTTTTAAAAACACTCCCTGATGAAGAATCACCATCACTGTCCTTTTAAAGACCCTCACTAAAGACGAATGATCGTCACTGTCCTTTTAAAGACCCTCGCTGAGGAGGGCTGGATGTCTCAATCAGATTGAGATTATCTGAACTACGTATTTATATTAAATACACCCACACACACATGCACATATACATAAACACACGCGCACACACACACCTGCCTCGTGTCTGACCATTCCAGCACCGGTCCTCGTTGGTGACATCAGCAGCCATCTTATCATCATTACAGATAGTGTGAGGCAGCGATACCCAGAACCCCCTCATCGGCCTCAAACGCTCTTTTAGCTCCAGCACCTGGACAGAGATCACACATCTGAACACACCCTATACACACATAACACACACATGAAAACACCTGATACACACCGGAACACCCATAACACACATGATCACACCCCTCACATTTACGTCTGTATACAGTCTCACCTGTGGACAATCTCACCCGAGGACACATGCACTCACTCATACACACACATGCACACACACACCCAGACACACATCCAGACTGTTTCTCCCTCACCAGGCGGTCCAGGTTGGTCCCTGCTGCTGTGGTGGGCTTTTCCTCTGGACTATAGTTTTTGAACACCCTCCTGGATCCCGCTCTCTCACTTTCTCGCTCTCTTGGGGAGCGTTTTGCTCTGCCAGGGGTGGGACGAGGACTGCCACATCCCAAAAATACCTGAAGAGAGCAAAAACACACGCACACACACAGTTACAATATATCTTGCCTTCATTTATTAAATATATTCATTTACACTACATGTCAGAAGTTCGGGCCCATCCTAGGATTTTTACGCTGCTTTTTTGTTATTACAAGAAAACATTAGAAAGACACAAATGTAACTGACTGATTTTCAATATTTTATAGTCTGTGGTAACACATTATTAAGAGTCATATCTGGTCTCTCTTTAGTGCATTGACATTCACTATTTGCTGACTCATGAAAAAAGAAAAGTCTTTTTCAACAGCACACAATTCCTTCTGGTTTATGTATTTAAAAGTTCGTTTTTCAACAGGATAATGATCATAAGCATTCTTCAAAATTGTTCTAAAATTAATGAGACAGAGCTGTTTGCATGCTTGAAGAGGTGCTGGAGAGTTTGGAAACATGTTATTTTCAAAAACTGCTGGAAAGAATGCAGTGAATCTGGGCTGCTGTGATAAAGGCAAGGGATGGTCATTATTAAGCTTTCACATCCATTAAACGGCACTTTACATTGTTACAATGGCACTTTACATTGTTACATTATACTTCAAAACCATTCAGGTACATTACTTTTAAGTATTTCTAATGTTTTCTTGAAATAATTTTGAAAGAGTACCATATTGTTTTTTTTTAACTGTGGGCCCAAACCTCTGGCCTGTAGTGTAGATAAATAGTAGTAATACATTTACTTTTCACTCACTATCACATCTTCAAACCCTCACAAACACACACACACACACGAGCGGAACACACACTGTGTCATGGGGCAGAGTGGGGGCTCCGAAACTTTCTGCCTTCATTACTCAGTGGATGTCTGTGTTTTACCTGTCAAACATCTATGGAAGATACTTTCGCCTGTATGTGTGTGTCTGTGTAAAGAGTCTTGCCTTGGTAGAAATGGTGACACTGTTCTCCTGCATGTGCATGATGGCCTCAGACACCTTCACTGCCAAAGAATCAGCAGCCAGTTCCACATTAAAGGGTCCAGCCAGACGGTCAGCCAGAGAAAGCAGGGTGTCTGAGAGTGGCGAGGGGCAACACAGACAGACAAAGGAGACAGAACAGTCACTGCTGGCTCAGAAATGATCAGATGCAGATATAGTGTTATAGACTCACTCTGTCTGAACTAAACGGGCCTGATAAGAAAAATCTACAGCAAATGTGTGTTTGTGTGTGTCAGTCTGAGATTTTTGTCAAACTTTTGCTTCGAACTCCATATGCAGAATAATACCAAACCCCACCCCTTGTCAATGCTCACCAATAAAATTGTTCCATTCTGAGTCTAAGTCCGCCTGATTGGCCAGGCAACCCTTCATCACATTGAGGCAGAGTGAGTGGCAGGATTTCAGGGAGGGGCTTCCACGGCACAGTGGGCAGAACCACTGCCTCATCAGCGCACGGGCACACTCAGAACTCACACTCAGCTGAGGACAGACACACGCAAAAAACTTTACTCAAATCCTCTCTCCCTCCCTCTTCTCTCTCTCTCTCTCCCTCCCCCACACTCTTCCCTTTCTCTCTTTTTCTCTCACACACTCACCTTGGCTGCTTTGTTCACAATTTCCCGGCCGGCTGCGAGCCCCTGGACCAGAGCCCTTGCAGCAATAAATGCACGAGAAAGCTGAACACAGACAAAGAGATAATATAGCAGGCTGTTAATTACTGCTGATTAATCACACCACTTGACTTTAACAAGGACAGGTGTTCTGTCGAAACATGCTACCCATCCAGATGTGCTACCGTGCCATTCTGCACATGTGCAGTTCCACAGTCTTGGGATTCAGTGCCACGCCCATAAATCTGTGCTACCTTGGGACACTGGCAGTTGTATGAGCTTCAAGGCAGCATTTTTCCACAGGATAGCATGAATCAATAGACTGCTGTCGATTTGCGCTACGGAAGCATAAATCGCCAGAACAAATTTCTCAGTGTTAGAACCTGACTGTATAAACTATCTCTATGCACCACTAAAGATCTATCTGTTTATCTAGGCTCTTCTCATTTAAATAAAATATATTTTTCTTGAATTATGCATATATTTACCTATTTCACATAATTATCAGTGTTATAAACTGTCTATAAACTGAGCTGTATAAACTTAAAGGTAGCATGAATCGACAGACTGCTTGGAAATATTTTTTTTAAATAGAATATGTTTTCCTCGGGTTATGCATATTATTTCTCATCATTGGTGTTATACACTGACTGTAATCTGTATGAAATGTATAAACTTAAATGTGGCATTTTTCGACAGTGTAGCATGACTCAATAGATTCTGCTGTTGATTTGCTACAGTAGCATTTTTCAAGAAGGCAGCATAATTCATCAGAACACCTGCATGTATGTACATTGTCTTAAACTGCGCCTTATAGATGGAGCTGTATCATTGTTCTTGTTGAAGCATTTTTTTCCCTCAGCATGTTAGGTCATATTTTTGACTGCTGTGAGGATTACTACACAGTGCAAAAAAACAGTTATTAAATAAAAGAGACGATGAAAGTCTGTAATGTAAATTATTCATTCACTTATATGCCAAAATTCATTTAAATTTTTAAATAGTTTTACAGCAAAAATGTGTGCAATTAATTTAGATTAATTAATTCAATTTCACGCGAATCTCCTATATATATACTTATATATATATATATATATATATATATATACACACACACACACACACACACACACGTATATATGTATACACAGTTATATATATATATACACACAGTATTTGCTCCCCTGCTGAATTTGTAAGTTTGCTGACTTACAAAAATTTATGAGGTAGTTTCATTTTTTTATGGAGAGAGACAGAATATCAACCAAAAATCAGGAAAAAACAAATTATAAATTGATTTGCATGTCATTGAGTGAAATAAGTATTTGATCCCCTACAACCCAGCCAGACTTCTGGCTCCCACAGACTGGCTGTGTGCCCATGTTGCACACAGATTACAATCAATCTATCAATTACAGATACTCCTGATCTTAACTCCTTATGTGTATAAAGCACACCTCTCCACAGAATCAGTTTCTTTCATTCCAACCTCTTCACCACCATGGGCAAGACCAAAAAGCTGTCAAAGGGTATCAGGGACAAGACTGTAAACCTCCACAAGGCTGGAATGTGTTACAAGTCCATCGACAAGAAGCTTGGAGAGAAGGTGACGACTGTTGGTGCGATTGTTCGGAAATGGAAGAAATATAAAATGACCATCAATTGCCCTCAGTCTAGAGCTCCATACAGTATCTTGCCTTATGGGGTGAAAACGATCATGAGAAAGGTGAGGGATCAGCATAGAACTACACGGGAGGAGCCTGTTAATGATCTGAAGGCTGTTGGGACCACAGTCACTAAGAACACCATTGATAACACACTACATCATCATGGATTGAAATCTCGCAGTGCCCGCAAGGTCCCCCTGCTCAAGAAAGCACATGTACAGCTAATCTTAAGTTTGCCAGTGAACATCTAAATGATTCAGAGGCTTGGGAGAAAGTGCTGTAGTCTGATGAGACCAAAATTGAGCTCTTTGACATCAACTCGACCCGCCGTGTTATGTGGAAACATTACGCTTGGGGATGTTTTTCTTCTGAGGGTACAGGATGACATCACTGCATAGAGGGGGGCCAGTTGATGGGGCCATGTACTGTAAAATCTTGGATGAGAACTTCCTTCCCTCAGCCAGAACACTGAAGATGGGTTGTGGGTCTTCCAGCATGACAGTGACCCAAAACATACTGCCAAGTTAGCAAAGGAGCGGGTAAAGAAGAAGCATATTCATGTCATGGAGTGGCCTAGCCAGTCTCCAGACCTCCACCCTATCTGTGGAGGAGCTGAAGTTTCAGGTTTCAAAGCAGCAGCCAAGAAACCTAAAGGATTTAGAGAGTTTCTGTAAAGAGGCGTGGGCCAAAATCCCTCCTGAGATATGTGCAAACCCAGTGACAGACTACAAGAAATGTCTTACTGCTTGCCAACAAGGGTTTCTCCACACAGTACTAAGTCATGTTTTTGGGTATCAACAACTTTTTTCACTCAATTAAATGCAAATCAATTTATAACCTTTATGTAACATGTTTTTTCTAGATTTTTGGTTGATATCTCTGGTTAATGTCTCTCTCCATAAAAATGAAACTACCTAATAAATTAGAGACTGTTCATTTTTTATGTCAGCAGACTAACAAATTCAGCAGGGGATTAAATAATTATTTCCCCACTGTACATACAGGATGTTACGACACAGACCCGTTCCTTCGACAGTGATGTAACCCAAAATTGTGTTCATGTCGAAATACAACCCGGGGAAATACACCCAGCCTAAGT
>JBBPCX010000114.1:30333561-30342021 GCA_037974365.1 Hydrocynus forskahlii | reverse complement strand
GTGTGTGTGTGTGTGTGTGTGTGTGTGTGTGTGTGTGTGTGTGTGTGTGTGTGTGTGTGTGAGTGTGTGTGTGTGTAATGTTATTACCAATATACAAATGGGAGTTGTGCATAACCCCGCGTCCTCGCACAGTATAAAAACAAACTTTTGTGTGCGTGTGTTGCGCTGGCTGCAGTCCAGCTCCCTGTTGTGTGTGTTTCTCCAGAGACAGATGAGATTAAAGAGAGGAAGAGGAACGAGAGAAAGCGAGATGGAAGGAGAGAGAGATCAAGAGGAATCGGGGCATTGTTACTTTAGGGAGTGTGTGAGTGTGTTTGAGAGAGAGAAAGAGAGATAAAGAGAGGGAGAGATGAAGGGTAAAAGATAAAAACAAGACACATGTCTTAGCGTCTGAAATGGCAAGTCTTTTGCTTCAGGTTGTGTGTGTGTGTGTGTGTGTGTTACATAATCTCTCAAGCACAGACGAGGAACGAGGAACCTTTTGATATAATAGTGGGGAGTAGCTTACGGGTGCTCTGACTGGTATAGGGTGTGTGTGCGTGTGTGTGCGTGTGTGTGTGTCCAGCTGTAGAAAAAAAGGCCCACATTGGCTCCTGTTCCCTGAACAGACTGCCTTGGTGAATTGAGTCTGGAACACAATGACCTATATCCCCGTCCCATTTAGCTAGTTATAGCATGTATCTCACACACACACACACGCCCCATACACCATACATTTTTGCGTGGGTATGTGTGTATACATTTATGTCTTTATACATATATACGCTGTCATACACACCTGTAGTGTACAGAGCACACGTTTGTTGCTGTTCGCACAAAACAACTGAAAAACACTTTAGTTGCAGATCCATGTATGAAATACAAACTATTAACAATTACTAACTACTATTACTATCAAATTCAAACTATTTTCAGTAGCATCGAGAATAACTTAGTAAAATACAATCAACATCAGATAGAATTCATATCTGGTTAAATTACAACATTAATAACTAGTGTTCACTTCTAATAAATGAGTATCAAGTGTGCAGATCTTATTGATGATGATCTTGTGGCCAGTTGTAATAGCTCATGTGCACTTCTAATTAAATTAAGTTTAATTTATATAGGTACAGTTCAGAGCGCCGACGAGTCTGAAGGGTGTGTGTATGTGTGTGTGTCTCCCTGGAGGCCCAATGTTTTAAAGCCCACAAATCCACGCAGGAAATGAGCGTCTGCAGAAGAGAGCCTGTCTGAACCTCGGAGACAGTGTGTGCAAACACACACATGTTCATAAGGATGGCCAATATGGCGAAGCTGCGACGCTGCAGTACTTTAATGCATTTTCATGATACACACCATGTCTGAGGATGGAAAACTGAGCACAGCGATGTTTTTAATGAACATTAACCATACAAAGTGTTTACAGAGGATCAAACAGTAAAATAAGATGTCAAATCATTCCATCCCGTCCGTTACTGTGCAGTTATTCTGTACACAGAACAACTGCTGCTGCTGTTCTAGTCTAAATCTGCCTGTATAATCCACGCAAGTGGTCAGGATTCAGCCTTCCCATTTTAGGCACATGACATCACTCATAACGATACAGTGTGTATCCTTTGGGGCTGATGGGAAATGCAGTTCTGGACTTTGGACTGCATTAAGGTCACTACAGTGGATTTACGTCAGAGCGAGAGTGTGTGGGGGTGTGTTGACGTACACTGCTGTACTGGACCAAAGACACACACACACAGACACACACACACACACACATTCTAAACTGCCCAGTCCTGAATATATTACATTAACAGCTTGATAACGTCTTGTTATTTTCCTCCTAGTTTTTCTGACAGTGTTTATTATGTTGTCATCCGTCTTGTCTCACTGAAAGCAGGAGGATTCCTCACCCTTGTGGGAAATCTCTTCATGTTTCTCCTGCTGCTGTTTTTCGATGACCTACTTTCGCACGAGTTGACGTATTATTCAGTGTAGAGCTGCATGCTTCCTTCGTAGGGCTCCAGATTTGGGCGCTTTGAATTGACACCAAAGGTAGTCAAACTGGAGGAAATCTGGTGTCACCATACAAGACATTTTCATTTTACACAATACATTTTTTTTTTTTTTTTTAAAGATGGAAGGGATAGAAAAGACAAGAGATGCCACATTAAAAGTCAATAATAATTCATCATAAGGATGAACGTCATCCAGCATTGAGAGACTACCCTCTTAGAGTGCGATGGGGGCAGGTGGGTTGGCAGGTCAGCACTTCTACAGCACTGAACACCTGCATACAGATTTTACTCAGCTGAAGAGAGAAAAATAGCAGCAAAAACAACTGTGTAGTAACCACATAGTAACTAAGAGCTAATTGGATGCAACAGTGTTTTGACATAATCTTATTGTGGTAATTGTATATAACCAACCTGAACCTGAATCATCTGCCTGTGATGACAGAATGTTGACATTCTGTGTGTGTGTGTGTGTGTGTGTGTGTGTTGGCTTGTGTGCCAACCAGACAGGGAGACAGGAGGTGTGTGTCAGCAGGGGGTCCACTAATACACCCCTTGCCCAGCAAGAGCACATGCATACACAGCAGAGAGTGAAATAGAAAAATAGACACACATGCGTGTATCTATCTATATATATATGTGTGTGTGTGTGTGTGTGTGTATATATAATATGTATGTATATGTATGTATACATACAATTTTAAAATAAAAGGGTGAGATGGACTTTTCATGTATATATTTCTAAAAATACAATGTATTTATTTTATGAATACAAGGTTGGTTGGAGGTACAATTTATTGTTGTACTCAGTAGTTTGAACAGCCCTGGATGAATGAAGTTAATATACACATCCTCTACAGGGTGAGTTTAAATCCGTCTTCTATTTTTAATGCACGATTTCCATTTATTTGTTAACATGTTGAGGAAAAAACCTAAAATGTGAAAAATGCGGCAACTGTGCACAGACATTTTATCTTTATAAGAACGCACTTAATTACTCTCACAACATCATCTGTCCAAACTTTAGCATACAGCTACTTTTAAATGACTAAATATGGGGACTGATCATTTTTTACTTATTTTGTATTTGTATAATATTTCAGTGAAATTCCACAATTATAATAGTAGTAACAGTATGCAACACTGGTTGACTAACCCCCTCGCTGGTTTGTGCTGCTGCAAATGAACAGCTAGACTTCCTCTCCCTCCCAGTGTACAGCGAGGGTGTAAAACTGGGGTCCACAGCCCTGCAGAGGCTAGTGTTTGTGTTTTTCTTGGTCTGTCGCTCTGAGTTAAACTCATGAGGCCTTTCTAATTAGCTGATAAGTTTAGTGAGGCAACACTCTAAAGTGTGTGTGTTTACAGAGGTGCACAGCACCACCTAGTGTACAGAAGCAATAGCTTTTCAGAGTTCAAGTATTTGCTGTTGTTGCTGAACCAGGTATATTTGTTTTATCACATATACCCTGGCTGTGGATTGCTGATACCGAGAGGGTGTTTTATAACCAGGCCTGCCTTCGGTTTTACCAGCTGTCAGTGGTGCCTCATTTCCAGTGACTCGAATATTAGCTCTTGTCCACTCACAGTGGAGTATGTTAACAGCCAACATCAGACTGACCGTCACACGACATCACTGTAAAGTAGCAGCGATGGACGAGTACTGATGAAGTGGTGAGGCTAAATTGCCTTGAAGGTTTGGCTTTGGTAAATCCACATCACAAACACACACACACACACACACTCACCCTTAGACTGTCTGGAAGGCTGGATAATCTAATCTAATATTTTCTTCCAGCACTCAGACTTGTGTGTGTGTGTGTTGGGGGGGGGAGTCTAGCCTGCTAACACACTTAAGCCCAACTTAACCAGCCCAAAATCTGATTATCCCCGCCCCTGGACCCCCACACCGCACTGCAGGCCTGCTGTAATGAGAGCTAAAGAGACGTAGACCCAGAGCTGAACCGAGACAGAGGGAGGATGTAAATGGGAAATAGAGACAGGCTTCATATATTTATTTGTGTATTTTTTCTAAGTATAGATTAAAAAATAATAAAAGCTTTATAAGTCAGGGGTTGCATCCATCTACATGATTTATTTATTATTATTCTTGGGTTTTTTATATTTTCATTTAATTAATCTCACTCTCTCTCTCTCTTTCTCTCCCTAATATAATGAGGCTTTGTGTTTAATCACAGTTGGTTTTGCTCTGGTCAATATTACTGTCCTGCTCCTGTGTGTATGTGTGTGTGTGTGTGTGTCTGCGTGTGTGTTAGAAATAATGGAAATACTGTTCCAGTTCAGCTCTCACAGAGAGTGTGTGTGTTTGTAAGAGATGCTGCTGCTCTTTTATCCTGTACAGTTTGTGTGTGTGTGTGTGTGTGTGTGTGTGTGTGTGTGTGTGTGTAAGAGAGTGAGAAGCTGTGAGGTTGACGTCCTGCTCTTTGTTTCTTCTGTAAAACTGTCTGTCATCGTCACTAATGGTATCCTGGGGCCTGGGGTCAGTAGGGGTAATGCTTCCCTGAGTCATGACTGGACCCCGTGATTTTACATTACATTTATTAGTGATGCACTGAAATGACTATTCAAACTGCAATTGTGAACACAGATGAAAAGTAACTAACAATAAATAAGCAGTTCAGAAAACTAAACTGAAAGTCTGCAGGCCACAGTACACACCACAAAGTGAGCAGTTGGTCAACCCAGGCAATAAATTCCATTACTTTAGCTATTCTTTGCTCTTTTTGCCCCTTGTTTTCAAGGGGAATTGTTAATGAAAAAGTCCTTGGATTTTTCACCTCTTAATATTTAGGATGAACAAAGATATTGCTTGTAGAATCACCACAAAAACCAAGAAAGAGCTCCACGTGGCTGATATTTTCACTGTTTATCTACAGACCTTAGCTTTGTACTGGACAGCTTCTTATTGGAATTTTCTGTTCCACCTTAAATGGTGGAGGAATTTCCCATTGGGCTCCAGAATGTAACTGCGGTTCCGTTTAAGGTGGAACGGAAAATTACAATAAGAAACTGGGACATATGAAGCTGAAGCATCATGGAATGTGAAGAAAGTGAACAGAGTATTATCCGTATTTTTCTATTTCTTTACCGATTAAATTAATGTTTTAGAAACCAAGCCGTTGGACTTTTCAATGTTTTATTTTTTTTAATGAAATAGCGTGTTTTGGCTCATTTTAGCTGAAATGTTTCACTGCGCCCCGATTCTGCGTCACCAGGTTCGAGTCTGTGCTCATATCTGCTGTCTTCATATTTGTGTTTTTGCTTCATAGAGGTGTTGCTGTGTGGGCTGGTATGTGCACGAGTTCAGCTCCCCTCCACTACAGCTGAGACACACACACACACACACACACACTCCACGTGACTGTGTGGATACACACACTCCCAAATATGCTCACATATTTTTGCCCCATGTGACACAAAAATGAGAGGCATGACTGAAACACCCTGTGAGAAACACACATACACACAGAGCTTTGCTGTGGAGCATTCCAGCTGTTTTACAGGAGCTTCTGACGTCTTTCCCACATATGGATAGGCATGGCTGTTCAAATATGCACATATTTGAAGTCTTACACTGTATTTACATTATGCTGCTAAAGGGAAAGAGGTAAAGTGGCTTCAAAGAAGCAGCAACGGAAGGTTCAGCCAGGAGTAGTGGACACCTGCGAGACGTTCCCGACCGCAGCCATAAAATCAACACGGATTTTTTTGAGCCGCATGGTTAATGCTGTCAATATTAGAAGTCAGTAGTCACCCAAATGGTTGCCTGAGGTTTGTCCATACTTTGTCCTAATCCATATCCACAGGTCTGCCCCACCTTAATGAAGAGCTGGATGCAGGTTGTGAAGTTTTGGGGACGTATGTTCACAGAATCAATTTGGGCTGTTTGGGTGACTATTGACTTCTAGTGTTAGTAGTGTTAGCCCTGTAGCTCCATCTTGGCTGACTATCTACATCTGGGGACAGTGGAACACTGTGTCAATTAGATTTTTCTCTCATTGTTAGTGCTCCATTTTTAGTGCAGCAGTTTAGAGAGAAAGAATATTGGATCAGAATCCATTTCGAGCGATGCTCAAGGTCTCAACACTTTATGGGCGTGGTATCACCGGTGCAATCACCGTGGCTTTTAATCTGTTGATGGTGGGAAAACAGTGGTGAAAAAAAAAAAAAGAATTTCTTATAACATCCTCATGTACCCCTCTGCCATTAAAGGCTTAAAAAACACATTTTATGCTTAAACTTTCTCAAAACCTTCCTACGTGGCTCACGACTCTTTGTTTATCTTTTCTCTCACAGCTGTTGAGACACAGAGTACGAGTTCTGAGGAGATAGTCCCAAGCCCCCCTTCACCGCCTCCACCGCCGCGGGTCTACAAACCCTGCTTCGTCTGCCAGGACAAATCCTCCGGCTACCACTATGGCGTCAGCGCCTGTGAGGGCTGCAAGGTGAGACACACACACACACACACACGCATATGCTAAAGGTTACACAGCTCTTCATTTTTACTCGTTAAGTACTCAAATTTGCACACTAGTGGATTCATTAGTTAAATAGTTTACACAATAGTGGAACAGTCTTCAGTGCAGCTGGTGGCCTGGTGGTTAGGGAGTTGCCCCTGCGATAGGAAGGCCGTGGGTTTGCATCCCAGGACTGCTGGTGGCACCACTGAGGTACAGTTCAGAGCTGCCTCAGTGTGAAGTATGTGATTTTAATGCTGTAGTTTGTGGTTGAAGCTTGTTTACTTTTCAGACTCTGGACAAATGTTGGTTCCTCCACACTCCATAATCAATCTGCCACAAATCCTAACCGGAGCCTGCATAGTTTAGAAGAGACTGCAGAATGACACCATCATTCAGTTTAAGGTAGAGGTGGACAATATGACCATTAACATGATTGACCTGGGGAGAGCAGGGTGCCAGCTTGGTGTTTTTTATGTGTATTAATTGCAAAGGTAAAATTTTGGCATTATTAGAAATATTACCTAAAAATGCAAATTGAGGTGCATATATATATACATTTTCAGAAAATAAGTCTCACACTGAAAAGTTAAATATGGAAAGCAGGTTCGATGTGTTATGTAAATGGTATACTTAATGTAAATGTTATACTTAAGCTACCAGCTATCGAAAGCCGATCGCCCCCACAGGCCGCTGGGGGTACTGCGCTAAGCCCGCTGTGTATTTGTTGCTGTAATTCATCAGCATCCCACACACTCTCAGCATGTACATACACACTTACTGGGCAGAGGAGTAAGTTCAGGGTCGGTGCGGGTTGTGTTTGTTTTCCGTTCAAAGCTGCACGACCGCTGTGTAAGCACACGAAAACAGACACTCTGGTTTTAAATGTGTTCGCATTAAATCTGCACGCTGTCCTGGAGTGCCTCCTCTTCTTTAGAAGAACTGTCCTTTCTGCCTTCCTTCCTCACTCTCTTTTACACACACTCTTCTTTGCTCTTGCATTCCTCACACTTTCACACTTTATGAAAGCTGCTTATTGATTTCAGCTCTGTGTTACTCAAGTGGGGGGGGGGGGGTAGAGATGGAGGGAGTGAGAGAGAGGCAGAGAACAGAGGGAAAACACTCTCTCTTCATTCTCTCTTTCCCTCTCTCATCCTTCTATCCTCTTTATCTTTCTCTCATTAGTAATGGTGGGGCATTTGTGGTCTGATTTTGCACACGTCCAATTTGTGTGTGTGTGTGTGTCTGTCTGTTTACGTCAAGCAGCTAATCGTCTCCTGTAAGAACCCAAACATGACCTACCCGCCAGCCTGCCTGCAAATAGCTCACTGACACTGATCCTGTTAGAGCATGGAGCATCACACTCTCTCTTTCTCTGTCTCTCTCTGTTTCTCTCTCTGTCTCTCTGTTCAGGTTCAGTTGGTTGTGGATAAACAGTTGTAAGCAAAAATCTAGGCACCCCTGGGGAAATTCCTCTTAAATATGCCATATCATTTTAATACACACATTATTTTATGTGCTGAGACAGAGAGAGAGAGACAAACATATATTTGTGCACACCTTTTGTCACCCTTCCAGGCAGCAATGAATAAGACCCCCATCACCCCTTTGTTGTGCCACTACTGTAAACTTAGCAAGTTATCGGTCATCATTAAAATGTGCAAAAATCATAATCTCATAAAATATCATCATTAAACTGTCAGTGCAGATGTTGAATCTGCGTTTTGTCCACTTTAAAAATCTGTAACTGTTTTTCGGCCAGGAGTGCTCTAATTCTTAGTATGAACTCCTAAGGCTGGTTTCAAGCCATCATTCCGGTCTGCCTCTTGCAGGGTTTCTTCCGGAGGAGCATCCAGAAGAACATGGTGTACACGTGCCACCGAGAGAAGAGCTGCATAATCAACAAAGTCACCCGCAACCGCTGCCAGTACTGCCGTCTGCAGAAGTGTCTGGAAGTGGGCATGTCCAAGGAGTGTGAGTACCAGCGCTGACGTTTT
>JBBPCX010000114.1:30326061-30328561 GCA_037974365.1 Hydrocynus forskahlii | reverse complement strand
AGTAGTTTTACCTGCTGAATAGCGATGTGAGCTCACATGCACACACACACACACACACACACATACACACTCCCCTGCGGGTCTTTGTGTGTGTGACGGATGAAGCGGCTGGGCTAATAGCGCTTTAATGGCTTCATTAAACTGTGTGTGCGGCTTATGATCGCCACGGCGATCTGTCAGAGAGAGAGTTAAAGACGCCCCAGTTTAATACAGAAGGAGGGAGGAAAGAGGGGGAGCGAGAAATAGGAAGGGAGGAGAGGAGAGAGCGACACAGAGAGAAAGTACGAAGAGGAGTGTGACAGAGATAAAAAAAGAAAAAAGATGGAAATAAATTGAAAGGAGGATAAAGAGAAAGGAAAAGGAGAGGAGGAAGAGTGAGAGAGAGAGAGTGGGAGTAAGAGTGGAAGTAAAATAATGGAGTGACACACACAGCACTGGAGGCACCAGATTACAGAGAGATTGTGTGTGTGTGTGTGTGTGTGTGTGTGTGTGTGCGCGCGTGTGAAAGAGAGAGAGAGAGAGAGGGTGGATATTTGTCATATACCGTTATTAGATTAGTCCGGGGTTTAATGAAAGCATCAGTGATTTATCAGTGTTATATACGACCAGCACTGATCTCATATCCACACACACACACGCGCGCGCGCCCTAAGGAGAGGGGGTTATTTGGGTGAAGAGATGAGAGGCAGAGGAAGTGTGGGTTTTTTTCCCCTCTCGCCAGCCTGGCCTGTAATGTATATTTTGAAAAACCTCTCCGGGACAGCAGGGAAACAGGAGATTTTTGAAAATGCTGGTGTCCATCATCCTGTTACTGAACGCTGATGGACAAGAGATCTCAGTTTCAACAGATGTGTTACTCTGATCGTCCTTGGAAAAACACAAATGGCTAAAATATGAAATACAAATTCAGATGTGTTAGTTATTGTGGACAGGACCCTCAGACCTGTTTATTTAAATCAGGTCATCAGGCCATGTGTGTTTGACTAAGTTCCTTCATCTCTCTCTCTCTCTCTGTCCCGCTCTCGCAGCGGTGAGGAACGACAGAAATAAGAAAAAGAAGGAAGAGAAGAAGGTGGAGTGTCCTGAGAGTCCGACGCTTAGTCCTGATACAGAGCAGATGATTGATCGAGTGAGAAAAGCCCACCAGGACACCTTCCCCTCACTGTGTCAACTAGGAAAATACACCACGGTCAGTACAAAAAATTGTAGCTTTAGCTTAGAAATGTAAAGGAGTATTTTAGCCATTAAGTGGTATACATACCTAAATTAGTAAATAAGGACATTTGACACCGAACATGTCATTTGTCATACGAAATTGGAAACAGTAAATAACTCATTCAAAAGCTTTACCATCTTCTGTGCTCGTCTCTCCCTCTCTCTGTAGAGTAACAGCTCAGAGCGAAGAGTTTCTCTCGACGTTGACCTGTGGGATAAATTCAGTGAACTCTCCACCAAGTGCATCATTAAAACGGTGGAGTTCGCCAAGCAGCTGCCCGGCTTCACTACGCTGTCCATCGCCGACCAGATCACACTCCTCAAAGCCGCTTGTCTCGACATACTGGTGATTAAAGAAATATAAAATGTAGACACATAAAAATGTAAAGTATATATCATGAATTAAGGTCATTTTCTGACACCGCAAGACAAAAGACTTAAACATTTCACGGACTGTAATTCTTTATTAATTCCACTCTTTTAAAGACTGTAATAAACTGACGGTAGTAAAGCCTCAGGGTTCTGCTCTGTCATCGTTTCTCAATGCTCTTCTCACTCTGCTGTTCGTTGCTGTTGTAGATTTTGCGGATCTGTACACGCTACACGCCGGAACAGGACACCATGACGTTTTCGGACGGTCTGACACTGAACAGGACACAGATGCACAACGCCGGCTTTGGGCCACTCACTGACCTGGTGTTCGCTTTTGCCAACCAGCTGCTGCCGCTGGAGATGGACGATGCTGAGACGGGCCTGCTGAGCGCCATCTGTCTGCTGTGTGGAGGTGAGATATGCTCTCTCTCTGTCTCTCTCTCTCTCTCTCTCTCTCTCTCACACACACACACACACACACACACACACACACATACTGTACAGACTGAATGTTTACACACACCTCACCCTATTTTATTAGAAACTCCTCCCTGGATTGGCAAACAAATAATAATCACTAATCACTGGGAACTCTTCTTTGAAGATCGCTCAATGCCTCCTTGTGGCAGGAGGGGGCGTGCGTCAGAAAACTAAAGGAAAATATATATTTTAAGATTAGACAGTAATCACTTGACTTATTCGAATTTTGATATATTTTTAATGTCCGTCTGAATATTTAAAAATCACCCCTATCCTGCTGATGTACATTTGTGACTGTAGCCCATTTAATGGCCATTGTCTAGCCCTTTATCAGTGGTCCATTTCTGACTACAGGAGCTGCACTTGGCTTGTGTGTTCCTGCTGAAGCGGACCAGAGAGTGCAGTTTCTAGCTTGTGAACTGGCTCCATCTAG
>JBBPCX010000114.1:30310906-30321329 GCA_037974365.1 Hydrocynus forskahlii | reverse complement strand
TGTAATTGATGCTCAAGGGCACATGACACGTTATTGAGACATTGACATTTTTTGTTGTGGTATACTCACCACTGTTGGCTTTTGTTTCAATAAATAGTTTGAGATGAGGAAATCACCAATGCATGCTTCTACTTAAATGCCCTACTTTCATGATATGTCACTGTAGTGTGAACTTTTTCCATACATTTCACCCGAAAGCCAAATATCCCTAACTTTTTATGAGTAGTATCCATATATATATCTTGTTCTAGAGCACCGTGTCAGGTATGTCACTTCATAACCTAGCAATACAATGAGCTCACACTTTCTACGATTTAGTTCTATTGTCACATTAGTTCTGATATTATTGTCACATTAGTTCTGAGCTTTTTTTTGTGACCATGGTTTATGTAATTTCTTTTGAGCACAATTTATGAGTGTAAATTAAGTTTTTTTTTCTCCAATGTTTTTGTTAATGGAAACTACTAGATATATAGAGTATGTCACACGTGAACACACCACTACAGTGGTACACCACAGTATCAGTGTGAAATTATTTCTTACTTAAGGGTACCTCAGTGGTGCCACTGGCAGTTCGGGGATTCAAAACCACAGTCTTCAGATTGCTGGGGCAATTCCCTTTTATTCAAAACTACTAACAATTTGAGGCCACAGATGAGTGTCCTCATAACCAGAGGAGAGGTCTAAGTGCCAAATCTTTATGTAAGCGTAACGCGAACAATGCGAGTCAACCGATGTCACCGTCGCCCATCTGAGCCCTCCCTCTTCTTCCTATTGGTTTCTACCTGTGCATATATTAAAGCTTTACACCAATCAGCGGGCTTCGCGCGGAATTTCGAACTCTGTTCAAAAGTCTGGCAGCCATGAGCTGCGTATCCCTCCGCTGTTTCACATAAACAATATAGTTCCCCATAGTCTTGTGAAACTCGCCGTCATTTTAAAAGCTTATAATTAATAATTTTGTATGTTTTGCGTGTTTGTGCTCAAACTACAATTTTAACCGCGACAGAGTAAGAAGCTTCGTTATGTTTTAATATTTTACGTTTGTGGCGGCAGGATATCATTGGCGCTTGCTGTGGTGCACTTGGTAGATCCGGTAGACAGTAGCGGTTAGGTTACGAGGCTGATGGCGACTCGTTTTTGTTTTTGGCGAATGTTGATTTAAACACGGATTCAAATCTTTTCTTTTAAGGTCAGTCTTCAAGGTAAGACGGGGAATACTTGGGCTTTGAACGTTTTTTAAAGATAGCAAAAAATAATTAAAGGATTCGTTTGTGGTTTAAGTGGTGGGCACGAGCACTAACGGTTGCAGCTCGTGCAGTTCAGACGGAAGGTTACAATACTAAAACCTGTATATATATATATTTTTTTACACTATAATTGGAACTGGATTTTAAGGTGATTTCAAACCATTTTTATTAATATTGTGTTCTATTTGGATCCAGACCGCCCATGCTGGCTGCAGTGTAAGCAGAATGGAGCATTTAAATCACTCTTGGCTCATGTTACTGTTTAGATCAATAAAGAGATATAGGAATACATTTCATCATATTAATTGCTTCCACAGTTTGATAACAAACCTGCAGCAATTTTGGTCATGTAGAGCACAACTGAATATTCTCAGTGCAGAAGACACGTGTGTAAATACTCAACACTACCCAAAGGGTAAATTATTGTCCAAGCTGTAGTAGTGACTACTTTTTTGTTTTAGTGCATTCTGTCCCTGCATAGAGCCCTGTCCATCTCTGCTTTAAGTAAATATAGCCTGTGGCATGTTACAGGATAGTGAGGCCACTCACACGTGCTTAAAATGATTTAGACCTGTCCTGGGACCAGTAATGTGAATTTGTGCATGAATGATTCAAGTTGTGTGGGTTTAATATTTCTAATTATATTGTTTCTCTCATCAGGTGAGTTAAATATGCCTCTCCTCGGCAAGATAGTGGTGATCAAGAGAAACGGTGCAGATGGGACAGAGTTTCCACTTACCGCTTCCTGCCTGTTCGGAAGGTTAGTGGCCCAGACAGGAAAACTACACTGACTCTGTAAATTTGATTGCTCATGTGTTGTTTTGTAAATCATCTTGAGAATTTTGAGTCTTCCTTCAACAACTGACCGTGCCTCAGTTGGGAGGAGCTCGTCTCTTTGACGTCAGACAAGTTGTAGGATGACTTTCTGGCCAATCCTCGTTTCGTATAGGCACATGTGCTACAGTCCTTGCCCTCATTTGAACAATTGAACAAATCAAGCTTTCACGGTACACTCAGAAACTTGTGATCATGAACCTGTTTTTCATTTTTAGGAAGCTGGACTGTGATATCCGCATTCAGATGCCACAAGTGTCCAAAGAGCACTGCAGAATTGAGATGAATGAAAACAAAGAGGTATACTTAGACCTTAGCAGAAAAAAATATACAGGGCTGCAGAGTCCATCTCAATAGTAAATAAACTGGCAACACAATTTTATTTAGGAAAAAAAGCATGTTTGACACATTTCTTTACACTTTGTAACACGGTTTGTACAGTCATGAAATCCTCAGAGGTGCATTCAATTCTTGAAAGGTTTTTGAATTTGAGGGGGGATCAAAGCTTTGAAAGTTTTTGATAATTAATATAAACAGGTAGCGGTAATTGGAAGTGCTTGAATTTACATATTTTGTGCCATAATAGGAATTAAAATTCTTTTTTTTTTTTATTCAAACTTAAAGTTCAACCAGATATCAAGATGGAAATTTCAAATCTGAATTTGAAATTACACATCTATAGAGCGGATATAGTGTATTAAATTTAAATGACAAACAAAAACCCAGTGGAACAAGCATCTGAGTTCCAGTACATTTTCTGTTTCTGCTGACAGTGGGAAGGTGCTTGTGTCAAAGTCATCCCTGTATCACTAAAACGAGGCTGTGTGTTGAAAAACATCTTGTTGAAGATAAAATTGCGTCTGTTAACACACCGGTTTACTAATAAAACACCATCATTGTGTGAGTGTTCAAGCTGTAATATTTCTCTTTTGATCGGTATTTTGTTTTACAGCTCATTTTGACAAATTTGAGCTCTGTGAACCCTACGCGCATCAATGGGGATATTCTTCAGCAGTCTGAACGTTTGAAACACGGTGATATAATCACAATTATTGATCGTTCTTTTAGGTATGTGGCTGCCTTTTTGCTTTTTATGAGTAACATTGTTTTTATAATCTTTAACTTTGGAAGGTAATAGGATAAACAATTTGCTGACCAGGTTCTTATGATAAATTTGCTTCCTTGCATGCAGGTTTGAGTACCCACCTCCACCAACTCCCAAGAAAAAGAGACTGTCCACATCAGAGAAAGGAGAAACTGTCAAGGTGAGATTCATACTTACCAGTAAATAGTCATTTTGTGTGTTTTATTTTTACTAGGCACGACATTAAGAACCGTTTTACATTTACAATCACAGCCTGGCAAGACCCAGAAAAACAAAAAAAAGATGAACATAAACCATAACAAAATAAGTAAATGGAATTAAAACATTTACAGGTATTGTGAATAGGCCTTTGAAAACCATACCAGATATAAATGTATCCAGTTTTAAAGATTTTTGTAAAGAATTCCGGTCACTGGGAGCAGCATACTAGAATGACATGAGGCCAAAGAAGGTGCTAGATTTAGTTACTTTATTCTTATGTAAAGAGAAGACCATGGTACATGGTGATGGACATTATCTGTAATTACTGAGTTAAATAGGGGGGGTGAGTAGCCAAATTTGGGATGCAAGGTCATTTACAGCAGATGTAAAAGAGGAGTGGTTTCTATGAGAGCCAACTTTTGCCTTGACCTCAGGCTGCAACATGAGGACAGTGTATCTAACCTGATAACTAGGCACTTGTAAACAGTAACCTGCTCAAGAATATTTCAAATCTCTGAGGGTGATATACATGTTAAAGGGAACTACAGTGCCTTTCTGACCAAACATAACTTTAGTCTTGGCAGTGACTAATTTAGGTTATTAAATGCCTACTGTATTTTCAGAAAACTATCCTGAAGGGGTCAGCAGAAGGACCAGTGGCATGCAAAATTGTCATCAACAAATGAAAGATTTGAGGTGTTAATATAACTGGGTAAATCCTAAGCAAATTTGAAAGCGTGTGATCAAGTATTGAGGCTTGGGGGACAACTGAAGGGACATGAAGAGGTTAATGTCATTTAAAACTTTTAAAACAGTGACTCATCCATAACCTGAGACAAAAAGTGCCCCACGTGAACCCACCGCAACACACAGTGTGAACAGCCTGAAGTTCTTCCTCTGTCTTTAACCCATTCACCAAGTGAAGCAGCGGGCAGCCAGGAACACAGCGCCTGGGGAGCAGAATGTGGGACGGTACCTTGCTCAAGGGAACCTCAGTGGTGCCATTAGCAGTCTTGGGATTCAAACTTGCGGCTTTCTGATTGCAGGGCGAACGCCCTAATCACAACGACACCAGTTGCCCTGTGTTTAGGGGACAGACATGCGTAACCATGTCTCAGAAATTGCTGCTCCAGTTTTGAGCAATCAGCCCATACATTTTGGGCAATAAACTTGCATGTACATGTAGAAACTCCATGAATATTACCAGAGATCATAAGTAATAATGAATAATATTCATGTCTAGACAGTTGTGAAGGTGATGTGAAATAATCCTGCTGTTGTCTGCCACTTTAAATAGACAATCTGAACCTTTTTGGTATTGTAATGGAGGGTATGTTTATAAATGTGATTGCTACAAAGAGCAATTTGGTGGTGATGTGTTTTGAAGAAAACTTGTTGGGCACTTTTTATTGCCTTCCCCAATCTTTTTGCAATGACACCTGTGCGCTATTGTTTCACAGGTATTGCAAGACCAACAGGTGAGGAGCACCCCTGGACCTAAGGACAAAAAGAAGTCAGAACACTCAGGTAAGTGCCCATACAGGCCAGAAGTTTGGGCCCACAAAAGAATAAATGTTGGGCTGATTTTTCAATATTCTTACAAGACATTAGAAATAATTCAAACAAATGTAACTGACTCATGTTGATTTTATTTATATATATATAATATCAAACTGTTTTGGAGAATACATATCAGGTTTGATTTTAGTGCATTGACTAACTTTGTGTTTGATCTTGAGAAAAGAAAATATCAATCAGTTCTTCAACATCACACAATTCCTTCTTGTTTGCATAATTTTATATTATTTCATTTTTCAGCTGGATAATGATCCCAAGCACTCTTCAAAAATATAACCAGTCCAAAGAAAAGCTAAAAATTGGGGGAGGGTCACCCCACTTGTTTTAAGTACTTCTGTTTTCTTGTAATAAAGTTTTGAAAGAGCACCATAGTTATTTATTATCTGAGGGTGGGCCCAAACTTTGTGTGTGTTGTATTTATTTTAATATTAGGATTGGCTATTTTGAGCACAGAAGTCTTGTTTAATGGGCATGTCACTTGGTAGTAATGCCAGTAAAAACATGGTATAATACATACATTGTAAAACAAGACAATAGTACTGCCCCCTGTTATAACAAAGACAATTATTTAGCTTTTTATTTTAGTTTTTGATTTTTTTTTTTCAAGGCCTGTATTGAAATTCTAAAACATAATGAATAAATGTCCTGTGTTTTTGTAGACAATTGCTTGAAAGATGGATCCAATCTGCCATCCTCTCTCGATCAGAGCATTGAGTCTACAAAGGGAGATGACGGTCTACAAGGCAAACCAAACACAGATGGTACCATGTCTCCCTTCTCTGAGCTCTACCATATGGTCAAGCAAGATCTGGCCTCCAAATCACCATGGAAAGCGGCAGCTCATCCCAAGTCGCCTATCTCAAGGCCTCAAGATAACAAGGGGACACCTAAAAAGCTTATAGGCTCTGAGAATGATAAGCCTGCCACCCCAAAATCAGTTAAAAAGAATCGTAGATCCTCAACTGCCAAGGCCGTGGGCAGCAGTGACTCTGATGCAGCTGAAATCTCCAAAACAGAAGATTCAGTGGAGAGCCCTCCTGTGGGCGTACAAGCAGCCACACCAGCTGTTCAAGATACTCCTGGAAAACAGAAGAGGCGGTCATCAAGCTCCATTGCCCCCACGTTGTCGGAGGCTAGCAGCACACCTGTCTCTCAGAAGAAAACCCCTCAAGTGACACCACAAAGGTTCACTGCTAATGAGGTGGCAGAGCAAATCCTGTTGGTGCATTCAAGTGCTGTGGAAACACCCAAGTCACTGAAAGGCAGAAGTGTAGCATCTCAGCCTCAGAGTCAAGGAATGACCCCCAAAAGTCGTACATCTCCTCAGACGTCTTCAAGCCCAAAGACTCCTATCACAAGCAAGTCCCAAACACCCATCTCACAGCCTGAAGAATCTGAAGCAAAGCAGACCCTCAGGACATCTCCACGAGCAAATGCAGTCAAAAAGTTTCAAGTCCAAGATGTGGTGCATGAGCTTGTGACCACACCTGCTTCTGATGACAAAAGTAAGACTGCAGCACCCTATGGAATTCTAACAAACATGAGTGACTACTTGTATCCGTTGGGGTTTGTGCTAAAATGTTTTACCAAGTAGTAAAGAATATAACAGTAGAAGTAGTCTGTAGAATTGTAGAAGAAATACATTACAGTGTTTGGGAACCAAGGCTTTTCTATCACTTGTTTGAAATCAGTTACTAGTAAGTCATGACAGTTAATTTGGTAGCTATTAATATAATGATGCAGTATTATGGGTTATGTAGCTAGCTCTCTGCTTGTTATTAATTTTTAAGAAACATTGGAAATTATGTTTTAGTGCCCATATAAATTGTATTGGCAGAGAGACTTTTCAAATTTGATGATCCTCTCAGAAGATAGGAGAAACCTTAATATAAGTGATCTGAGCAACACAAACACATTGAGACAGCAACATTTTCTCAGAGGCTTCTCAAATGTAGGTGTCCTGGATTGACAAATTCTTCTCATAATAGAATAGGTATGTCTCCTTACGGTCGAGTACAATAATACTTATGAAATTAAACATCTCATTGTGCAGATATTGGTCGAGCCTCCAGTAGGAAGCATAAGTGTGATGATCTGCACGTTCCTGTGCCCAAGAGGAAACGGGTGTCTTTTGGTGGTCAACTGAGCCCTGAACTGTTTGACAAACGTTTACCACCCAACTCTCCGCTCCGTCGAGGGGCAACCCCTGGAAGACGCAGCCTGGGTATCCCTCAGAAACCCCAGTCTCTCCTAAGACGAGCGTCCACTATTGGCCTAATGGTAAAACTTGAAATGGCTATTAAAACTTTTTAAAGCAGTCTTCTAATTTTATTCTGTTGTGCAAAACTGACATGTGCCTCCTTTTCCGTAGGTTTTCCAGCTTGACGATACTGTTCCTGAGCGCCCATCTAAGAACGCATCTCCTAAAAGTCTTAAGGCCTCACCAGCAAAGACGACTTCTGCAAAGAAGTCTTCTTCCACAAAGTGTAAAACTCCATCTCCAAAAAATCAAAAGACACCACCCAAGACCCCTGCATCACCCTCAGTCCCTGCAACCCCCAAAACCCCCAAATCTGCTAAAAGAGTCTCAAATTCATCACTTATGACCCCGCTGGCAAGTGATGGATCAGTTATTCAGACACCTACAGTGCGGGGTCGCTTTTCAATAACACAGATCACCACCCCGTCACCTGATAAAGAGGTAGTAAAAGATTTCGATTCTGCAGTTGAAGTGTCTCGGGAATGTGTGACCCCGAAGATCTCTTGTAGGAGGAGCAGCATGAAGGCATCTGCTCGAAAGACCCCTAAGAGTGCACTCAAGAGTGCATTTGAGGTTATGCGTTCACGACGCAGTGGTGCTTCACGTGCTAATTTGAAAGGTAAAATCTTTTATAGTTCGGTGCTTTAAACATCACTGTTGGTGTAGTTATTCCACATTATTCATTTGTGTTTTTGTGGGCTTTTCTATGCTTGTTTTAAGTTGTCGGTTCCTGGGCTGACATTGTGAAGTTCGGACAGATTAAACCTCAAGTGGAATGTGGCACAAAGAAGACTGCTACCAAGCAAAAAGCAGCCAAGCAGGCTAAAACAGTGAAATCTAAGGTGACTTGTGCTATTTGGCACCTGATTAAATCTAATTAAATCAACTATTTAATTTTAGTGATAGTTTTCATTCAGGGTGTCAGCAGGGTTTTTAAAAAGTATTAAAAGGTGATAAATCAAAACTGCCAAATTTAAGGCCATTAAAAGTGTTAAATTTGGTTTTAGAGGTATTTTTAAAAAAAGTATTTTTTTCAGACTATGAGGTTTCCTATTTTGAGTGAAATTCTATCTGCTAAATTTTGCATTGGTTCGTTTAAACGTAGGCTTTAGCGTATCTGGGTACCAGAGATGGGGACTCGAGTCTGAGACTTGGACGAGTCACACTTAAGTCGCACAAAGACTTGTGACTTGACTTTAGACTTGCCCTCAACGACTTGAGACTTAACTCGGACTTGGGTGTTGTGACTCGTGAGTCATAACTCGTAAATCATTTCATGGAATTATTTATTTATATCTCGCACTCTTTCCAACGCCCCCTTGTTTGCCATAAACCGGTTTTCAGCTAATAACTCCGGATTGCCGGGGGGCTATTATGTTAAACAAGGGGTCGTTGGGAAGATATCACAGCCCTATTTAACTGTGAAGTTTCATATTTAGAGTGCGAGATATAGTCATATTTAACATTTAGATTTAAGATCTTTTAAGGCAAATCCTCCATGTTGGTGAGAGGATATCACAGCACGCAGTTGAGCCCCCTTCTAAGTAACGGCCAATTGTAATCACGGGGCGTGGCCAATTAGCATATCTTCGAAACATTTAGAGCTCAAAAATCCCACATTTAGAGTCATCGTTTGTAAAGTGCTACATTTAGATTTAGAAATTGTCAATTTGTCGTCTTTCAGACCCCTGCACGCAGACTGAAAAATGATACCAGCACTGGACATGCAGACTCTCCAGCCACCATTGTCATAGGCAAAGCCTACTTGAGGGCTACTCAGCCTGTTGGTGCTGCCCCGAAAATAGTATCCAATGTTGCACTGTTTAAGAAGGACATGAAAATGGACGAGGATCTTACAGGTGCAATTAATCTTTCAGTGAGTTTTGTACGTAAAGATTTAATGCACTTTTCCCCTGATTGTATCTGATATTTTGGCTTGGTTGCAGGTGTTGCGGACATATTCAAGACCCCAGCTAACAGAAAACAAAGTCTTACTGATGGTGAATATCCAGAAACCCCTCTTGGTTTTCCTGTTAGCTCTCTGACTGAAATGTCAGTGATGAACACTCCTGAGGAATCTGGTAAGTGTTGCATTGGAGTTGTAGCATTAACACTTTCAGTGCATTGCGTTATATCAGTAACTCTTGGATGTTCTTATGAAATGCTTACTCAATTGTACTCATTTTGTACTCTTCCTATGACAGGTGAAATGGTGGTGTCCCCCATGAGTGTTGCGTCTACTGCCAAACTTGGACGTTATAACAGTGAAGCTGTAACTCGACTACTTCAAGACAACCAGGAGGCTGGTGCAATTAATGAAGATGGTTCTCAAATGGATGACTCCAATAACCTCCCTGCCAATGCGGAGGAAGAGACAGGGCCTCAGATGATGGTCCAAACACCACAGCCGAAACCAGCACCTTTGGAATGCCTTACAGGTGTCAAGAAACTCATGAGAACACCCAAACAAAGGCCTGAGCCTATAGGAGGCTTGAGAGGCAAGTTACTTAAGACACCCAAGGGGCCAAAACCAACACAGGAAGAGAATTTTGAAGGTGTTAAAGAACTTCTTAACACCCCCAAGCAAAAGGAAACCCCAGTATTGATGGAGACTCCAAATGTGAAGAGCAGCCCAGTGGTGTGTGCTGCAGCCCTGAAAAAAAATATGAAGACTAGAAAGGACAAGGCAGAGCTAGAGGAGGATCTTACTGGAGTCAAACAATTAATGCAGACTCCCAAATTAAAGGGCAATCCAGCTGAGAATGCCTTTGGTGTAAAAAGATTGACAACTCCTAAGCAGAAGGGCAAATCTGTGGAAGAGGACTTTACAGGTATTCAACAGATGATGAAGACACCCAAACAGAAAAACGAACCAGTTGAGGAAGACCTGACAGGCATTCAACAGATGATGAAGACACCCATACAGAAAAACAAACCAGTTGAAGACCTGACAGGCCTTCAGCAGAAGATGAAGACACCTAAACAGAAAAATAAACCCGTTGAGGAAGACCTGACGGGCCTTCAGGAAATGAAACCCAAACAGAAAAACGAACCCGTCAAGGAAGACCTGACAGGCATTCAACAGATGATGAAGACACCCAAACAGAAAAACAAACCAGTTGAAGACCTGACAGGCCTTCAGCAGAAGATGAAGACACCTAAACAGAAAAATAAACCCGTTGAGGAAGACCTGAC
>JBBPCX010000114.1:30286720-30302917 GCA_037974365.1 Hydrocynus forskahlii | reverse complement strand
AATGCGATTAATTAGATTAATTAATCGCCACACCATGTAATTAATTAGATCAAAAATTTTAATTGCTTGACAGCACTTGTCAAATGGTCGTCATACTGTGAGGGAGCAGACGACCAAGACAGTTTGCTTGTTTGTTTGTTGCAGACTGCCAGGTTGTAGCTTTTGGCTCTTCCGTGAACACATTTGGCGTCCATTCATGTGACCTGGATCTGGTCTTGGACCTGGAACAAACCAAAGCCTTTCAGTCTCAAGGAAAGAAACTTGAGCAGGTTTGTCACATTGATTTTGTAGACCATTGCTGAAATACTTCTGTTGTTGTGTCATTGTCAGTAATAGTGACTGTCATTTTATAAGAATTAATTTACGGTTGTCCTAAGGGTATGCATTTGAAGACACATAAATCGGAAGCCATCAGATAAAAAAAAGTGTTGAGTGTGAGTTATTTAACGTAGTCTTGCTTTGCTGTACAATGAACAAATGCTTTGTTCATTTGTCTGTGACAGACAAGAGAAAATCAGTTGGAAGACAATCAGTCAGAAGACACTATCCTCTCAGATATTGACCTCGCCACAGCCTCCCCAAACGAGGTGCTGGACCTTGTGTCGGCCATTCTGCAGAAATGTGTTCCAGGAGTGCACAAAGTCCACACAGTGAGCACTGCCCGACTTCCCGTGGTCAAGTTTAACTATCGTGATCTCGGCCTTCAGGGTGACATCACAATTAACAACAGGTAACAACAAAACATGCTGACACTGCACTGACAGTTATATCTGCTTCAGCTTGTGCTGTAAGACATTCACTACTAACTAACTTCGAGGGGCGTCAAGTGGTTAAGGAAGCTGCGGCGACTCTTGAGACGTGAAGGGGGGGGCTGTGACCATAGAGAGGGTGTCCTCTGTTGCCTTTCAACTGCGTATGCTACCTCATACCTTACGCCGGGTGGGGCAGTTCCAGCCAGGGAGTAAAGCTTGCTCAGAGGGTTCGATTTTAGGGTGCCCGTAACGATTTGATATGATTAGTTGAGAGTAGGGCTGAAACGATTATTCGAGTAACTCGAATAATTCGATTACAAAAAATGTTTGAGGCAAATTCTTTGCTTCGAGTCTTCGTTTAATTCATGTCACATCTATTTAAAATGTCTCTGCTGTCGTATCACTCCCGCTTTGCAGACACTGCGCAGCTCCGGCATCATTGTTTCACACGGACTGTTATAACTGATGTGCATTTGAAAGGTTTCAGACGGCGCGTTTGTTTTTCCGTGGAAATGGCAGAAAATGAAGATCCCGGTGTACGTAAAACGCAGAAAATGTCTAAAGTGTGGGACTATTTTACACTGCGTAAGGCGGACAACGTAGTGCAGTGTATATTGTTTTTTCCACCGGTGCTGCTCCGTGTCTTTACGTGCTCTTAGTGTGTTTGTACTTCTGTTTTTAGTCGCTAATTATAACTTACTAGTGAGTTAACTTAACATTTTGTACGATTATTAAACTATTTCTATTAGTCTACAACGTCATCAGCCCACAGACGAGAGACGACTGGTCTGCTAAACGGAAAGTTTCAGTGTGGAGTTTGGTGAACGCCTTCTCTGCACGGAGTGCGCCATGTTTAGTTCAGCCCCTGTCTCCGTCACTAGCGCCAGCGTAAAGTTTACCTGCGTGAAGTGTACGTTAGTTACATATCTGACGGAGAAGGTTTCAGCGTTAGAGGAGCGCATCCGGACTTTAACTAGGGATAGGAGACGAGAGTCATGTGTGCTGCTAGCCAGTCCGGGTCCCTTAGGGGAAGATAGCTCGCCCCCGACTCCAGCTGTAGAGCCCCCGCAGCAGGGCAATTGGTGGCTGAGTGCTTACCCCGCGGAACAACGCGGCTCGAAAATCGTTCGTGTTGCATAACACACTATTGATTTAGTTGTCTAAAAACACAAATGTATGATTTATCCGATTCCTCGATTAATCGATGAAAAAATCGACAGAATACTCTATTCCAAAAATATTCGATAGTTGCAGCCCTAGTTGAGAGCTTTATCTACATTCCTGACGTGAGATGATTGTGCCCAGACTGGGCTTGCATATTTGCCTGCTGAGTAGGCAAGAGCTAGACAGCTTGTTCGGAGAACGTGAGGGCTGGCTCCCCAGCGGGTGGTAGTAAGGCGTCTCAGGATGTTGTTACGGGCACCAACTTTACATTTCAGCTCGCGGCAGTTCTCTTTATACATGAGAGACCTATCCAAGGTGACACACAGGTACTTGGGATGGTCATCATGTGCTATATCCACACTGCGCCAGTTAATGTGCAGAGCTTCACCTGCCTCCTAATCTGGGATGGACTCCAAGAATAGATTAGAAGGTTAACAAATGACAAAGCCTCCAAGTAATGAATATGGAATTGAATACTGGTAATATAAGTGAGTATTGTATTATTTGAACCATCCCCAAAAGATATGTTGAGAATGGAGAACAACCTTAGCATCCAGTTCTCTTTAGTAGTTGCACATCTGCTCTGATTTTTAGTCACATCTGTTCACACCTCGTTCTATCTGACACTCTCTCCCTGCCAGACTTGCGGTCAGAAACACCCAATTCTTACAGCTCTGTTCTAAGATGGACTCTAGAGTGCAACCATTGGTCTACACTGTGCGATTCTGGGCAAAACAGAAACAGCTAGCAGGTACTGTGCCTGTGGATCACTTCTTCAAAGGCTGCCAATGTTCATACTGGGTGTCCTATTCATGGTTTTTATTACACCTGTCTATATTTTTGGGACGTTTTTATCCTATTATTTGCCCACTTTGACCATAAAATGCCAACACACCTTTGCGTTTAGCATAACTTTACAATAAGGTGCATCTTTTTACCCAGTCAGACAATATTTTTGGTGTTGGCATTTTAACATGCAAGATTTTTTGTGGTGCGATGGTAATACTTGGCCTTCATTAGTTGTCTTTTTTTCCTCTCCTACAGGAAATCCATTTGGCGGTGGACCATTGCTTAATAACTATGCACTGACTCTACTGGTCATATTCTACCTGCAGAATGTAAACCCTCCTGTGCTGCCCAATGTGCAGCAACTCAAGAACATGTCATGTATGTGTACTGGGGCCTAAGGCTAATGAAGCATCTCTCTTTTAACATGCTGTGATAATCAGCTGTCCCAGTAGACCTCTATCTGCATTGTGGTTTATGAATGACAAGGTGATAACATTCCCTTTTGATCAACCAGTTTTGCTTTCTTTCCTACTTCCATTTTTTTTGTAGGTGTGGAGGAGGAATGTGTTATTGATGGTTGGGACTGCACCTTCCCCAGTCAGCCACTTGGCGTCCCACCAAGTAAAAACACAGATGATCTCTGTAAGTGTGTTACAAACACTCCACCTTCCTCCAGAGTTCAGTTATAACACAAGTTGTACTTTCCAACAAATCATATGTCTGTGATGTGAAGTATAAATTGGACAAGCAAATTTTTCTTCTCTGAAGGCCAGTGAGTTGCAGCAGACATCTAGATAGTTGTGCCTCATAAACTGGCAGCTGATTTTAGATCCCTAGTAGGAGGGTTAGTGACCCCTGGCTTAGAGTTCAGCTCAGCTTAATGTCTTTAGTATATACGTAATCTCCTTTCATGTTTAGTTTCCTCTAATTTGTGTTTATCTTTCTTCTTCACTTCTTCCTCAGGTACCTTGCTTTTTGGTTTCTTTACCTTCTACTCCAAGTTTGACTTCCCTGGGTCAGTATTGTCTCTGAGAGAAGGCCACATTCTGCCCATCACAGACTTCCTTAGCAAGGAGCAAAAGATGCCTGAAAGTCCAGAGGGCTCAGAGTCCAGACGGAGACACACCTCTGGTCCCAGACTTGGCCCTGTGAACATCCTGGACCCGTTTGAGCTCCGCCACAACGTGGCGGCAAACGTGAGTGAGCGGACACACAGAAACCTCCACCGAGAGTTCTGCGAAGCCGAGAAGTACTGCCGCAGCCTGCAGTATCAGCGCAAGTCTAACAAAGGCAAGTCCTGGGGCCTGGTGCGCTTGTTTGCCCCTTATGTTGAGGGTGGCCCTCAATCCCAGAATGACAAAGAGAAGTCCTTGGAGATCAGCATTCCCTTCCGGACCGCTATTCTGCCTGAATCCCTGCGCAAGGATCTGGGCTCGGCCGGAGACGCCTTCAGGGGGATTTGGTTTAATAAAATGTGCACTGCAGTTGAGGCTGCATTCCAAGATGTTCTGATGTGTACTCCTGTTGAGGAGCCTGAGAACAGCCAGGATCAAATCAAGTCTGGAAGAGATGACACGGAGGTGAACAATAATGTGAGCCCTAAAGATTCCTGCCAGCCAGGGACAAGCCATTCTGGAGTCAAACGACACTTGTCCACTGAGACAAGCCCATCCTCCTCTTCTGCCCCAAGGGAAAAGAGGCAAAGACTTGACCCTTCTGTGAAACACCCAGAGAACACTTACTGGGTCTGGGCTCAGAGACACCCAGTATGGGCTGGACGCAGGAAGATTCGGAGAAGTTTGCTCAAAACGAGTGATGAGGCTTCCACACCTGAAGGTGGCTGCCGCAACATGGAGAGCAGGGTAACACAGTACATTGTACAGAACGTTGCAGACCCCAAGGATCTGGTGGAGTTCAGAGTGGACGCAGCTGTAGTGGGTGGGGGAGAAAGCACGAAGACTGTGCTGAGGTTCACTCCAACCACTGACCAGGTGGGACATTTTCAAGACTTTTTCCACTTCCTTGAGATCTTTTTGCCTAAAATGGTGGAAACTCTGCTTGTGAAGCAAGACTAGGTTTTTTTTTGTTTGTTTTTTTTGCCCTTTCTACATGTGTCCTCATTTTCCTTGCTTCCATAACAAATAAAAACTTTGGCAAAGTGAATCATTAGTTTCTGAAAGGTAATTGGTGACAATGACATGGATTTGTTTGTTTTTTTTTCTTAAAATTATTAATGGACTTGTTTTGTATAGTTTTCTGAATAAGGTTTAAAAGAAACATATCTTGGTTTGAGTTTGTTTTTTATATTGATGTGATTTAGTTTTAAAACGTGTTCAAATAATGTATTTGCTTATGAACATATTGATGAAAAAAGTCGGCCTACTAACTAGGTAAGCTGGAAATGTAGAAAGATGCAGTGAGCTTTTGGCTCATGTTTTTGTGTTGATATAAAGATTAAACAGGGTCTAAAACAAGACTCTGGCAATTAAACCTCTTTTTCTCAACCTTGGGTTTTTGTAATCCTTTTCAGACTTTGCGTTTTGTGCAATTTTCCTCCTGTGTTCTTCTAAAAGGAACCTGTTACTAAGACTTCAAGATCTATGGACATGGGCGCAGGCTTGCATCTCCATAACGTAACTCCTCTGCAGCTGGACAGAGTAAAGGGTCGTAATCCCCAACTGCTCTGATGCTGAAATACCTTGGCTGAGACTAATGAGTGTAATTATGGATTAAGTTGTCCTATTTCATTTCTGATGGAGTGCCCTGGGTTTTGGGCAATCCTCCCAACCAGACCCAGTGATTAACATCACCCATCTCGCCTTGTTTTGTACAATGTGAACTGACAGGCTCGCTCAGAAGTAAATTAGGGCATAGAGAGCGAGCACAGGATGCAGTCACGTCAGCACTGGGCTGTTTCTCATCAATAGTTTCTGTTTATATGTTGAAGTCTAGCATCCACCAGGTTGTTCCTTTGCTCTCGTACTGTCAGATGTCTACCCTTGTTCCTTGAAGCCTGAAAATGTTCAAAATGGATTGGAGTGATTTCTTATGTTAAAGTGCATTCATTTAATGGGTGACAAAAATGTGTCTTAGTAAGTTGTTGGTTAACCCCAAGCTACTAAAAGCTTCAGTGAACCTCAACAAGTCTGTGAAACTGCTCTGGAGGAACGGTGCATTTAAGATATGATTTAAGACATTCCCTCTGCTGGTCGAGAATGAGTGGTGGCGGGCAAACAGTCACCAAATCTCCCATAGGTGTTCTGCTAGGTTGAGATATGGTGACTGTAAAAGCTTTAGCATAGCATTTATATCATCTTCGGGCTTGTCAAATATAAAGTGACCGTTCATGTGGAGAATGCAGTAAAGGGTGACTGCTCAGACTCTGACTTAGCAGTAATTAGCTCGAAGTATCACGGTGCTCTCTAAGTTTATCCAATGACTTGTACAGTCAGGTCCATAAATATTGGGACATTGACACAATTCTAATCTTTTTGGCTCTGTACACCACCACAGTGGATTTGAAGTGAAACTAACAAGATGTGCTTTTGACTCTCCACCTTAATTTGAGTGTATTTACATACAAATCAGGTGAATGGTGTAGGAATTACAGCAGTTTGTATATGTGCCTCCCACTTTTTAATGGACCAAAAGTAATGGGACAAATTAACAATCATAAATCAAACTTTCACTTTTTTATACGCATCTAGACGTGGTGAAGACAAGTTGCTGAAGTTAAAACCGTGCATCAGAATGTGGAAGGAAGGGGATTTAAGTGACTTTGAACGTGGCATTGTTGTTGGTGCCAGAAGGGCTCGTCTGAGTGTTTCAGAAACTGTTGATCTACTGCGATTTTCATGCACAACCATCTCTAGGGTTTACAGAGGATGGCCCAAAAAAGAGAAGATATCCAGTAAGTGGAGGTTGTGTGGATGAAAATGCCTTGTTGATGTCAGAGGAGGAAGAGCAGACTGGTTTGAGATGATAGAAAAGTAACTAGCTCAAATAACCACTAGTTACAACCAAGGTATGCAGAATACCATCTCTTAATGAACAACTCGTTGGACCTTGAAGCAGATGTGCTACAGCAGCAGACGACCACACCGTGTGCCACTCCTGTCAGCTAAGAACAGGAAACTGAGGCTACAATTTCCACAGGCTCAGCATATTTGTTAATGGCGTGGGGGATATTTTCCTAAGTAACAATTGCGGACAAGGCCCGGACTTCACAGCTTTTCTCATGGCAATATATAATTTTTCATGCATTTAAATTATCAGGAAAAATATTATTTACTAATTTTGTAACAAATATAACTGCATACATTTTCGGTACAGTGCAGAGAACACAAAGAAAGCCCGTCTTGGGATGGTGAACTACCGCTGCACTCAGAGGCGGGAGGTTTGTAAGTAGCCAATCCGAGGACATTATTTATTTCTCCTTGCTGCTGAGTGGTTGCTGCCCTGTGACGCTACTCTGACAGCTGTAGTCCAGAATTTCCCCCGTGGAGCGTCTCAAGCGTTCTCCTGTTTTTTGTTTTGTTCTTCTTAAAGTCCTGTAATTTTATTACTGTTAATTGATTTATTACTGTATTTACCAAAGAAAATGTACGTGCGTGAATTACAGCACACTCTATACAGGGGTAACATCTGTATTTTACGTTCTAGCACTGTGGGAGTTCAGTGTAAACTGTACAGTACAGATACAGGTTTACCTTTATGTTTTCTTTAAGGGTAATGTGTTGCAGAAAACCATGCGATTAATCACGAGTAAAAATTTTAATCATTGCCCAGCATTAATATGTATACATATATATAAGTCATAATATTTGAGATTTGTAGTTTGGTAACCATACATATGGGCATGTAAAAATGTGGGGACAAAAAAAACCCATTAAGATGTATTTGTTATTAACATTGCTATATAATACCTTTTGTGTCATGACTGACAGCCAAAAAATTGGGAGGCCAAGACCAGGGTGCTGAAATCTCACTCCAATAACAGTCTAAAAGTTGAGTGCTCTGTTGTATGTTTGCTTGCATCCTTCTTTACAGATGAACTGCATCTTCCCTCATTAATGTAATGGATGCTTTAATGGATTTTGGGATGTAACATAAAATGTCACATCCGTTGGAATATCCATAGACATGGTTTTGTTGAAGGGTTGTTCTTTAGTAAGCTGGACTGATTCATTCTACGCTATGCCCTTGTTTGCTGAAGGTTTCAGAATTTTCCGAAGACGATGTAATTTGCTGTGGTATTTAAAGTGGTCCTTGGAAATTGACCACTTTAATACATTTTGTCCCTGAGCAACAGGCTATCTATTTCGAGCCCAGTCAATACAACATAGCTGGTCTTTAAATTGAAATATCTTCCGTCATCCTTAAAGGCATGTCTTACCAAAAGTAATCATGATAACCACCACCATTAGCTGGTATGTGCTGCATTAGCATTGTTCTGTTGAAGTATCCCTTTAAGAACTGATCCCAGCCTGCAGATGATTAATCTCTGACACTGGATCGAATGGCTAGAAAATGGTTTCAATTAAGGAAAAGAGTGGAAAGAATGACCTGCAACGATCCAGAACTATTCCACAGGGGGTATCTGTCATTCAAAACAATGCCTGTTAATGGCTGAAAGAGACTGCTCTGCATTGATTGTAGTTGGGCCAGTTTAGAGGACTAGATATTCGCCCCAGTGGAAATCATGGTCGCAGAAAAAGGCTGTTAGACGAGAGTAAGATCTTCAGTTATCTCCAGATTTCTCTATAATTGAGAGTTAACATGGCAACAAAGTAATTCAGTCCAATGTAAAACTGCAAGAGAAACTTACCAAGTGTATTTACCATCAACCCCCAGTGAACCTATCCGTGAAATAATAGAAGCGAAGAGAAGCTTCCTAAGTCAGAATTGTTCACAGTGGTGGTGAGTGGAACCAAACGTCCACCGCTAAAAGCTCCCTCACAGAAAGTGAAAGGGTCTGAATTTGCTGCATGATACCTTTTTTATGGCAGTTTTGAAGCTTTCTAGACTAAAATGTATTTCGAAATCCATTTTTGGTGGAGGGGTACATGCAGGGTGTAGTGAGGCAAAATAGTCCCAGAGGAAAACCTATTAAGTTTTGCCATTATTTCATCATCATCAACATTCCATGTCAAGACACAGAAGACACAGACAGGTTTACTTGGGGCTGATAGTAAATAAAATGACTATATTTGTGTTGGAGGCAACTCCATTCACTACCACTGCAAAGAAATCCAACCTGGTAAATTAAGATATTCCCTCTGCCTCTTTAAGGCAGTATTTCCAACAGAAATGAACTCCGGTAAATCACCAGGCCGCTGACTAGTTTAATATGGCCCGATTGGGTCTGACATAGAGGAGGGTCACAGAAACATAGAGCTCGTCACTGCGCTTGCTAGCTCTGGGGAAATAGGTTCCTGGCCTCACTCATGCCTTATTCATGACTCTGGGATGATAGGTCTTATTTTGAACTGACATCGTTATTGCTATCATCCTTCCCCTGACCCTCGGCACTCTTAGGCCTTTTCTTTTTATCAGTCCCTCATCATATCTCACTGTTTTCTTTCTTTCCTCCACTCCCACATGGTTAAATATACCAGTGTAAACATGCTGGTCTGCCTCCGAAGCACTCTGCTCACATTAGCAGTTTCAGCCTAAATGTAATGTGTACTGCCACGTTATGGAACTATCAGTGAGGTGCCCATAAAGATAGGAGAGTTTAGAGCCCCGTCCAAGTGCAAATGGAGGGAATCATACCATTAGAGCTTCTGCTGATGGTCATGACCCCTGGCCAGTGACACATTTTTGAAGGTGCTTTCTTGCTTTTTCTTTTTCAATAAACCTGTTCTGCCTTCCTCTGCATGCCTGGTTTCTTGAATGAGTCCAGAGAAGAAGACATTTCGTCTCATTACCCTTCCTTTCTCTTGTTTACTGTCACCTTGTTGCAAGGCATAATGAACAAGATCAGTAATGAAAGCTATAAATCAAGGTCAGTCTTTTGCCCTCTAACAAAAAAAACTCATGGCAATTGTCTTAGCTTGGGTTTAACTTTAGCTTGTGGCTAAAATGATAGAGTGGGACATTGAAAACTGGTTTTCATAATGTTAGATTTTCTTACCATGTAACGCTTTTCTGTTCTATATGTGTCATGACACATGTGACAGTACTTGAAAGTTTGTGAACACTTTTCTGCATAAACCTCAAAAGTCATCAGATTTTCCTAAAAGACCTAAAGGTAGATAAACAGCCCAATTCTACAGATCTGGTAGTGGCAAAAATATGTGAATCTCATCAAATGAATGAAAATCAGGTGTGAGTGGGCAGCTTGTTTTATTTATTGAACAGTAATCTATCGTAGTCTGGTCTTCACAGCACATGTTTGTGGAACTGTATCATGGCATGAACAAAGGAAATTTCTAAGGACCTCAGACAAAGAGCTGTTGATCAGGCTGGATAAGGTTTTAAAACCATCTCTAAAACGTTTGGAATCCACCAATCTACAGTCAAACAGATTGGGTACAAGTGGAAAGTCACCGCTGTTAACTTCCCCAGGAGTGGTCTACCAACAAAGATCACCAAAAGATCAAAATAGAAGTTTTTGGTTTAAATGAGAATATTTTTGTTTGGAGGGTGGAGAGCTGCATTTCAGCACATGAATGTTATTCTATATATTAAATTCATGGTTTGGCATGGTTTGCTCTGTTTGGGCCATGATGTCGTGCCATTATTGATGAATTCTGAATTATGCCAGCTAGTTCTAAAGGAAAAGTCAAGATGCCTATCCGTGAGTTGAATCTCGATTGAGTCGTTCCACAAGAAAATGATCCTGAGCAGACAAATCACTTTACTAAAGTATGTTTACAGAATAAAGACAATCTGAAAATCTGAAGATGTTTTAGATCATATTTATGCAAAATATGGTAATTTCTAAAACATTTGCAAACTTTCAAGCACCACTGTAACCTTAAACAAGCATGCAACATAATCTGTTCTGACACCAAACATAATAGTATCTGTTCTAATGATAACATGGTAACATGACACTGTTGAACTGATAGACCCAATCTCGTGACAAGTCATGACATCGGCCATAACACATTTATGGCATGGTTATGTCAAATGTTATGTAGCAGGGTGGTGTAAAATGTAAAATTTTGGGGAAAAGCTTTTTGGTCCCTTTATTGTCAAATGGTCTAGCTCTATCACATTTTAATGGCAAGGTTGTGTACGAATTGTGTAGCAGAGTTCAAGTAAAATATCTTATTCTGAATTGTGTGTATTACCACAGCAGATATTATCAGACCAGAGCATGGTTTCCTGATAGATGTAGCCAATCATTGTCCAGAGTGATTCAGAAAAAACATCGGTTCATGTTGAGAAGAGCCCATCCAACCATGACCTGCCTCAGAACAATTCGTCTAGAAAGTTTACTTGCCAAACAGACATAAACACGTCTGTTACGCCTTTTAGGAGAGCATTATCCCGGGACCTGTTGTTTGTGGAGTTAGCGTAGCATAATAGTTTGTGTAGCGCTTATCTCCGGTGGCTTTCTCCGTGTTTGCCCACAGCTATAGGATGAAGTGGAAGGTCATTATCTACCGCGTGTTGTTTCTCCTCGTTGACTTTTATTGCATAGCTGGCCAGCTGACCAGAGGAAAATGGTGACAGTCGTTGAGATGCACCACAGGAAACAGAGAAAGGTCTCTTTCCAGGCCCTCCTATGATCTAACACAACCTGGAGAAACACATACAGTGGGTACAATGGGTCAATTTCACTGGCACCGCAGCAAGTGACCCATGTCAGCATGAGCTTTTATGCATGTTTATGTCTTTCTGCATGTTTATGGCTTAGGGCAGTTGTCATGAAAGGCTTATGGAGGTGCCATGAAACCCTGAATGCTGCACTTCAGTAAGGTGTTATCATAAACTCTCTTTCATGACAGAAATGCATGTGAATCATTTGGTAAACCTTCACTGAAGCATTAGGTAAAACATCACTGTCTATATAGTCTATGTGGAATTTAGATGATTAGCTCATATCATGCAAAAACGTTTTCTTTCTGGTTATTTTTCAATAAAAGGTTTTAATGTAGTCCATAATTCAGAACAGCCAGTTACATGTGGTCAGTTATCAGTAATGTCTACTTTGAAACCTACAGCCAATTTAACAAAGGAGCATTGACGTCCTTTTTCACATCTAGCAGTCCAAAGCGGAACCGGGTTCTTGGCACCTGAAGATTGATTGACAGGTGTAAGTGTTGTGACGACAGTCTTTCAGGCGTCGTCTCAGTGTCCGGTGCATCAACTGGACTTTTTAAAACATGTTCACTGATATGAGAAGGCAGGTAGCCACTGTCAACAGCACTGGCGCCGGCACTGTGGTCTTTCTGGAGAGATGAACATGACGGTCTGTGTGGATAAGGGTGAATTATTGGTTTGGGAATATGAGCTGAAAAAAAGGACCTGCATGATGTTCACCAGGAACTGTAGTAGTGGATTACACAGATTTTATCACCCAAAACATCAGTAAAGTGTTTTAACCTTTTACTCCTGAGCCTTCATTTTAAAGACTAATATTTAGTGATTGAATTATTCAGCAGGTAAATATGAATGTTATGTGGTTCTAAAAGTGAGGAATGGGGCCATCTGTGGTTCCCAAGAGTCAAATGGGTTGATATTTTGTTGCAATACCATAAACAACCACACACGTTTTACAAGCAAACTCTGTACAGTACTCCAATCTGCCGCAACATTAAGACCACTGAAAAGTGAAGTAATTAACATTGATTATATCATTACAGTGGCAGCTGTCAAGGATGGAATTTATATGGTAGCAAGTGAACTGTCAGTTCTTGAAGCTAAAGTGTTGCAAGCAGGAAAAATGGGTGAGCTTAAGGATCCGAAGGACTTTGACATGGGTAAAATTGTGAGGGCCTTATGACTGGCTCAGAGCAGGCAGGTGTTGTGGGTTGTACCTACCAAAAGTGGTCCTAGGAAGGACAACCAGTGAACTGACAACAGGATCATGCATGACCAAGGCTCGCTGAAGCAAAAGCTAGCCATTCTGGTCCAGTTTCACAGAAGAGATACTGTAGAACAAAGTGCTGAAAAAGTTCATGCTGATTATAATAGAAAGTTGCTAGAACATCACAGCTTGCTGTGTGTGGGGCTGTGTAGAAGCAGACCGGTCACAGTGCCCATACTGACCCCTGTCCACCTCCGAAAGATGCTACAATGGACACTTGAACATCAGAACTGGACAATGGAGCAAAGGAAAAAGGTAGTCTGGTCAGAGGAATGGTATTCCGAAATGGTAGTGGTCCCCTTCATCGGAATAATGCTCCCTATCACACAGCAAACATTGCTGAGGAGTGGTTTGGGGAAAATGACAAAGAGATCCCGAGATGCCCGTTTATGCTTTTATGCAGCCCTTTACACAGCAAACTGTGTTTCAGTGAGTCTCCTGATCACAGCTTTTCTACCAGCTTGAACATTTTTATCAAGTCTTTCAATAGACACTACATATAAGCACTACATATATACACTATCTATAAACACTTCCAAACTGGGAGGTTCAGTAATGTTTGTTTATTTGAGCTTAGCTGTGGCTGAGGTGTCACGTTAGGGGTGAACGGGGAGTGAGGCGAGGCGCAAAGAGCAGGTTGCAAATGGAAGTTTTTGTACAAAAAGGTACAGACCCTTTACAGACAATCACTAAAAAACAAAGAGGCTTGAGGGCCTTTCTAACACAAAACATAACTTACACAGAAGACACAGAAGGAGCAGGGAATGTGAGGATATTTGTGAGGGTTGACCAGCAAAATAACACCTGAACTCAAAGAACTTAAATACAAAAACACACTCAGACAAGAACCAATCATAAACCCCAATTACTTAAACTAAACACAAGACAGCTGACAATGACACAAGACACAACAAACACCCAATATCAAAATAAAAGTACAATACTGGACGATATTTATAACTTGTAAACCAGTCTGATAAAAATTGCTTTTACATAAATAGGGCTACTCAGCTCCTAGGTCAATGATCCATTGTAGCTTAATGGCTGAAATGAACAGAGCTGGTCAAGCTGACCTTCTGAAAAAAGTCCATCATTGAGCACATCTTGATGTATTGGAAATGTCTCAGCTGTTATTACTAGGTTTTAAATTTGCACTTGATTTCCAGGTGTGTGTAATAATGTCTGATTATGTACACACATGAGTCATGAGTGCAGCAGCATGGTTGTAAAGGAAGTAAGAGCAGGGTGGGTGGGGTGTTGATTTTTCTCCCTCATCGTTTCTGTCCCTCCCCGGGGTCTCGGAGGTATAAAAGTACGAGGGAGGAGGATGAGGGACTGAGACCGACTGCCAGCAGCAACATCTTCACCATCTTCCACGCTTTCAAGCCTATTACACAGTAAGTGATTCTCTATACGTTACTGTTTTTGTGCATCAATTTCTCAAGGGATGTTTGTTCAAAATGGTGAAGTGGACTGAGAAAGAGCAGTCAGACAGAGCCTTAACTGAATTGTTCAGCACTACGGACAGCGGTGTGTGAAACTTTTCAGGACCATGATCAGCGATAGGGAAGTCCCTGTTTTTAACCACTGCTAGTTAAGGGGGAACTCCACTGATTTGGTGTGAAATGTGTTCACAGTGGTGGTGAATGAAACCAGACGTCTGCCTCTAAAAGCTCTTTCACATAATGTTTTTGATAATAAAAATATCTATAAATTATCTATAAAATGTATTTTATTAATCATAAAATGAATACATGATAAATGCCTAAAATAGTGAATCTGTTGCCTGATAAATGAGACATTGTTTTACCAGAATTTTTAAAAAGCTTTTTGTCTAAAACTTATCTCAGATCCATTTATGTTTTAGGGATGCATGTAGAATATCATGAGGCAAACAGTCCCCAAAAATTATTTAGTTCAGTTTGCCACTATTTTACCATCATCAACATTCCATGTAGAGCTTTATAGAAGACATATACAGCTTTACTGGGGGTTGATAGTAAACAAAATGTTCTATTATTATAATAATTGTTATATTAAATAAAATGTCTTGAGAGAGTGATGTCTGGTTCCAGTCACTACCACTACTCTGCAAATTATTTATCAACTAAAATAAACAGTTCAGTGAGTACATTGATGAAATACTGTGTACTGGTATCCAAATGTTAAAATTATGTATGGGTGTTTTAGATAGATACAATTGAAAATCCACTATTAACACCCTAAAGATCCTTTTGGCTCATTAAAGAACCTATTTTTGTAAATGAGCTGTGGGAGTGCGAGGAACCTTAAATTTTAAAGAATGTCCACAAAATGTAAAGGCTCTCTGCCAAAGGTTTATCCTCAAACTGTACGTCCAAGCCGAGCACTGCTCAGGACCCTTCACGTTTTGGTCCTGCAAATACGTGATTCAGCCCATTAGGTCATTCTCAACCCATTCCTGATGTTCTAATGGGGATGTTAGTGCCAACACACCACAGGGGTAGGAAGTAAACAGTAATATTCATAGGACAACTTTAAGTTGTAATCTTTAAGTTGTAAGCTTATCATTCATTTACTTATCTTAAGACCTAATATTCAGTGACCACTGTAAACCATCTATTAATTACTTATTATCTACTACATACTACATACATTTACTATGAATACAATAATAACTGTAATGGTTTTTGTTCTGACAAATTTCCAGCTGCTCTATTGAATGAGAACTTTTTTAACAAGAGGTGTTCTTCCAAAGTTTTCTCTAACAGGACCCTTTTTCTTTCGCGACCCCTCAGATGGCCAGCTCACTGCGATCCTGGACGGTGTTCCTGGCTCTCTTGTTTTGTGTGCTAGTGTGTCTGAGCAGCCTGGCTGAAGCTTATCCACCCAAACCTGAACCTCCGGCAGGAGATGTGGGGCCCGAGGAGATGGCCAAATACCACACGGCCCTGCGGCACTACATCAACCTCATCACACGGCAGAGGTCAGTTCTGCCTCATCAGCATTCAAGATTCAAGATTCACTTATTGTCCCACAGTGTGTGAAATTGGGTATCTCCCATTTGAACGCTATACAAAAAGACATTGACATGCATAAAAAAACAAGTTAAAAAAAATAAGAAACCACAGCAAAAATGTTCAGTTTCTCAGGTTTAATCTTTTATAGGTGCAAGTATTGAACTGAACATCTTTGCCTTAGTTTTTGAGAACTGCTGACAAAATAATTACAAAACAAAATCTAAGTAAATATATTGTTCTTTAAAACGAAATTTTAAAGGAAATGACAAAACATCAAAATAAGAGAAATGATGCAGTGTTTACAGAACTTGAATAATTAAAATAAAACAAATCTCCTGTTCACTCTTAAACAAAATAGCAATAATTACCTTTGACGTATTTCTAGCAGTGTTTATTATCCAACTGGTCACATAGCAAGAGGAGAGTGCTGATCACAGCGGGGGGGTGGGGG
>JBBPCX010000114.1:30274156-30286620 GCA_037974365.1 Hydrocynus forskahlii | reverse complement strand
TATATATATACACACTATGTATAAACTTAGATAAGTATGTATGTACACAGTGAGCATATGTATATATATATATATGTACAGAGTGGATATATAAATAAATATTAGAACACTGTGGATACACACACACACACACACACACACAATGGAGTATCACCTGGTGCAATGCATCATTTGTGTTCCCTTTGTGTTTTAGAGAGAAGCAGCCCCACATCATGATGCTCCCACCTTCATACTTCACTGTGGGTGTGGTGTTCTTGGGATCCTATGCTCAATCCTTCTTTCTTCAAAGCCTGACAGTCTTGTCCAAACATGAATTCTCATCAGATCATTTTTAGCACAGCAGTTTAGTGTGGGGTTGATGTAGGATTGGAGATGATTGTGGTGCATTTCTTTGCTTATTGTTCTATGGTTAACCACTATTTTCCCTGCTTTCAGGCCTGCAGTTCTACAAACTTTCAACTCGCACATTATCGAACCCGTTGCGACAGCTTTTTGCATATTATCGAACCACTTGGAACAGCTTTTTTCCATGCGAGTGGTGTTCATTAATGCTGTAGCGGATCCTTTTAAACCTGGCTGTTTCAGATCCACAAAACCTCAGGAGGCTGTAGAGAAGTCTGACGGGCAGAAGGAGCCAGAAGTGAGAGAGATGAAGGCCTGGTCAAATGAGTGGCTGATTAAAGAGAATTATGCAGGAGTTGTAAGCTGGGCAGCAGCGCTCCCACAGACTTTTTTTCCAGGAAACTTCCACCTCCAGTCACGCACTCCGCATTAGTGAGGGAAGGAGAAGGCAGAACAACTCTAAACTGTTTTAGGCCTCTGGCTGAGTGTATCTGGTCATTATTTGGGTGTCTACATGGAAATATTAGTGTTAATATTTCCATAGTAGTGTTAACATGTCTATTGCCACCTTGATGGTGTACAGTTAAAAAGAATGTAGCGCATCTGTTGATGTACACTTTGGGTTTGCCATCCTTTAGCCCCTCATTAGTGCTCCATGGCCCATATGCCTGGTCAACACTGGTCTTGTTGTCAGAAACTGACCAGTGATGAATAATGTAGATATTGTGCAGTAACTGTTGCTGACCTAGATAGTGGATATGAAGTAAGTGAAGTGGATAGTGTAAGCTGTTCGAGACCTACAAACAACCTTGCCTTTATGGAGCTTGCTTTATGCACTGGGACACAGTCATGCTGGAATAGAAAAGGTTCTTCCCCAAAGTGTGTCCACAAAGTTGGAAGCATTGTCCAAAGTGTCTTGGTCTGCTGAAGAATTAAGACTGCCTTTAACTGCAAGTAAGGAGCCCAATCCAAACCCTGGAAAATGGGTGTGTCCCACTATTTTTGTCCACATAGCGTATGTTGAAGCTGGGTGATGAAACACAAGGGCACAGCAACTAGGAAAACTAACAACACACGGAATAAAAACCCACTGATGCACAATCAATCACAACGTAAGCAAACACCCCTTCAGTAGAACAAAAGAACCTAAAAAAGAAACAAAGGAACAAAAAACACTTATTGAGCTGTGAATGATAAAGTTCCTCAGAATTAGTTTATAATATTTTTGTCCAGACGCATTTAGCCATTCTGCTCTACCAAACACTTCCACATTTAAACGACTCCCTTTTTTTGCTGTTAGAAGCAGAACCCTCCCATGTGTCTGGGCATAACTGTGACAGACCATAAACTGTTACAGTGGCAAATGCTGTTGTGTTTTACTAGAAATTCTGTGATGGTGCTCCCTGTTCTTCAGGCCACTTCTACTGGTATCGGCTTGATCCTCCCACAGCCTCCTTCTGCATTAGCAGCTGTCAGATTTCTGCAAGGACGCTAAATGCCTGTTTCACTCCACTTTAACCGGATCAGCCTGTTTTTCTCCTTCGTTTTCAAGAGTGGAATGAGGCTTCTGAGCGGCAGTAATTGCAGACAAAGCTTTAAATCTGAGTTCGGACTTTGTCCAGCAGCGTTGCCTAAGGCATGTCAGGCGCGGACCCAACCGCAGGCTACTCCGTGTTTGACACCAAGTTATTTCCGGAGAACTGGTCTGGACCGCATGGGCTGATTTGTATGCCGTATGGGTGCTGCCATGCGCCATGGGCTACCATGATATGCTTTCATGTCTGTGCCAGAGCGGCTAAATTGATTTGTGTGTGTGTGCTGAATAGAATAAGTTTCTCTGTGATGTGTCAATTGAAGTGTTGCCTTCAGTATTCCTGTGGTCTAACCGACTGCGTTCCATGTCCATCTTCAATTCTCAGCAATGCACAGCGTGCTGGACACACTGAGCGACAGCACCAGCTCGACGACAGCCAACGACCTGGATCTCATCTTCCTGAAGGGCATCATGGAGAGTCCTGTGGTGAGTCACGTACACACACACAAACACACATTCTTTATTTATTTTTTTGTTGCCATGCCGAGCAACCTTTTTATTTTATTTGTATTTTATGTTACTTATAAAAGTGTTTTGTTTTCTACAAATAACCTTTCTGTAATAATGATACTTTTGTTTTGTTTTATTTTCTAAAATAATAAAAGTATATTTATTTCAGTTTTATTTTATTTCACTTTCTTTTGTCGGTGTGGAATTGTATCCAGAGTCCCAAGAATTTGACCCTCATTTCCTTAATGCCTGGGACTTTTTTGGGGGATCGGCAGGGCTTCTAGCCATTCACTTACGACAGCACAGAAAGTGGATATGGTTAGCAGAGCTAGTGTTAGGTAGCTATGGAGTGAAAAGGGTTTGAGTTTGAGAAAAATGTCTTATAGTGAGAGGAGGATCTCTTTCTTTGTTTGTTTCTTAGTTTTTTCCAGTTGCATATTTTTTCCCCATATTTATTCTTATCCAGTTCCACCCGCTCACTAAAACTCCCCTTGTAATATGACGTTACCAAGCTAGGTTCAAGGTTCAAGGTTACTTTATTGTCATCAGCAGTTGTGTACATGTACAAAGTGAGATGAGACAACGTTTCTCGATGGACCATGGTGCAACATATAGCAACATACAACATTCAACAGAGGGCAAGGACACTGAGAAATGTGAAGTTCCATCTTTCTCAACTGTTTCTTTTGGACTCAACACATTTAGAGATGAACGCTAATTCCACTAATTCTGCTGTGGCAGCTAACAGGTGCCCAGAGTGGCTAGTGATGCCACTGAGTAATCGGAAAAGAGGTTAGACCATTCTGCCCACCCAGAGGGAGCCAGTATGTTCTCTTGGGCTACCAGAGATTGAATTCTTGAGGATGGGAAGATTTTTTTACTTTGTGTGCTACACCAAATTTACTATTTATCGGCCAGCCAATAATAATTATGATATGTACAAAAATACGATATGTATGAAATATCCTACAAGATTTTTGATCCAACTCATTCAGCTGTAGCATATTCTGTCTCCACAAAGAGCTAAATACACACATACATGCTTCAACATCTAATGAAGGCAACCCTTGCTGTGCTGTGATTTGAGCTCCTTTGTTAGGAGATTTTTTTAAGGTTTTTTCCAGTAGACAGGGAAGATAGGGAGTGTTCTATTGCTTCTCTTTCATGAGCGACGGCCCTACTGGGATTCAGCTTTCTGTTCCACAGCACTTTGATGCAAACGCTTTGCTTTATAGAGAGGAAGATGAGAAGAGGATGGAGAACTTTGACTAGGCCACAGAAGCTGAAATGGTGTAAGTGCTTAAAAAGCAGAATGGCAGGTCTGAACCCATTCCAACTGCGTGAACACAGTTTGGGGAAGAACCTTTTCTGTTCCAGCCTGATTGTGCCCTAGTGCATAAAGCAAGCTCCATAAAGACATAGTTGGGTGAGTTTGGTATGGAAGAACTTGACTTGACACCATTGGGATGAAATGGAACGGAGATTGCGAGCCAGGCCTTCTCGTTCAACATCAGTATCTGACCTCATAAATGCTCTACAGAATGAATGGGCACAAATTCCCACAGAAACTCCAAAATCTCGAGGAAAGCTATCCAAGAATAGTGGAAGCTGCAAAGGGTGGACCAACTTCAAAGTACAGTCTATGTAGTTAAATGTAATGTCACTGAAGTCCCTGTTGGTGCAATGGTCTGACGTCCCAATACTTTTGTCCATATAGTGTATGTAACAGTATATCAGTGGTCACCATCCCTCTCCCTGTGGATCTACTTCCCTGCAGAGTTTAATTCCAGCCTGCATTCAGAATTACCTCCCATAGCATTACATAACAACATAATTCAAGGCGAATTAGGCAGGTGTCTAGGATGGGACTTTCAGAGCATTGACAGTCTCTGCCTGTAAATTTGACAATGCAAACACCACTGGATCAGAGCATGCCAGCAGAAATATAATCCCCCCCCCCCAACACCACTAGGCTTGTGGACTGTTAACTTGACTAACCCCAATGTGATTGGATGGGAGTATTGTCAGTTGCTGCCTATAAATGAGATAAAGTTCGCAGCGGTCCCTAGTACCTCATTTTCCAAGCAGGAAGAGAGACATGACTTGACCACTTTGGCGGGCCAGTGCTCCTAATAACTTTTATGTTTGCCAACTTTTTTGTGTAATAACACCCTGCATGTATCCCTCCATCATGAATGAGCTTTTAAATCATTCTAGAACAAAAGCTACTCTGGTTAAAGGACCATCAAATAATGCAGATATACTGAAATATCAGAATCAGAAAACTTTATCGATCCTGAAGAAAATAGCGTATGTTATGACTGCACAGACACACACAGACACAGAGACAAGAACTATGTGAAATATAATGTCAAAATAAATCCAATAAAAAATCTGCAGAAAACCTTACAATGAAATAAACTATGCTATATACACAAATACTGGGGGTTTAATATTACAGATAAATAACTTAGGTGAAGTATTAATTATTCCAATGGTGTATATTGTTGCAAGTAGTGGAGATCAATTGTATCTAAGTAATATTGACATAACTAGTGATATTCACATAATGATATAAACCCAGTTAGAAACTGCACAACAAAGTAGCATCAGGCTGTTGGACAGGTTAATGTGTGGATGTGTGACAGAGGGAGAAGTTACAGAGTCTGAACTATACACTATAATGTCCAATAGTGAAGACACACCAATAGTGAAGACACACACACATCTTAGAGAAGCTCTGACCAGCGGAATGGGGTGCTAGGAGCAGCTGTGCTCCCCCATACTCATACCTCTGGGATGAGTTGAATGGGTCTTAGACATGATACAAGTCAGAGCGATACAATGTCAGGAGATGTCTTATCTTTTGTATTTGTAGTTCAAACTGTACCGCAAACCCATCAGCAGAGAAACAAAATTGTTACCAAAGAGTCGGAGGGAGAAAGAGAGAGAGAGAGAGAGAGAGAGAGAGAGAGAGAGAGAGAGAGAGGCTGATGGAAAGGCAGAGGCAGGGATTTGATTACCGTAACATCTCCTCTGGGACTGAAAGTGATTCAATGGCAAATCCAGGGAGAGAGCAGGATTTTAATTAGGGTGATACTACAACACACACACACACATACACACACATACACATTTGTATATACTCACTTTCTCCTTGTGTGTCTCTTTCCTTTTTTCGTTCCATACATATTTTATTCTTTCATGATTTCTCTCCACTATACCACCTTTTTACTTCTCAGTCTCATTTTCTCTCTGTGTTTATGTGTGTGTGTGTGTGTGCATGTGTGTGTATGTTTGTGTCTGTGTGTGTGTGTGTGTGTTTGTTGTGTGTGTGTGTGTGTGTGTGTTTGTACACTATTTGAGCTGCTCCTAAGCAGACCAAGCATGCACATTATTGCACACATCAGCCAGCATACAGATGCACAGGATGCAACAAACACACACACACACACACACACACACACACACACACACACATATCGATGTGTTGGCGAAAGGAGTTAGAGAGACAGAGAGAGTGAGAGACAGCGAGAGAGACAGAGAGCGAGTGAGAGACGGAGAGAGAGAGCGAGAGAGAAAGACTGATGAAATGAAATTGAAGAGGTGTGCTTTTATCGGTGGAGTGAGAGCAGAAGAGCAAAGTGCATACCCATTATACAGAGAAAAACAGAATGAGAGAGGCGGTGAGAGAGCAGAGGGTGAAGATATATAGGGTTGGAGGGGAGCAAGTAGTGAGTGGAGACCTGGTTCTTTTAGAAAAGCGCCAAGCAGAATTTAGATTAGATTAATCTAGATCAAACACAAGCATTAGAAGCTTGTAAAATATTGTTGTGTGTGAAGCTTGTAACAGAGATAGGAACACTGCTGTTCACCATCTGACAAGCACCCACTGAATAGACTGCTAGAACCTCCAAAAAGACCTCCAAAATGTTTCCCCCACAAAACTGGTCACACCCACTGTGAACCAGAATGTGACTAGCTGATTCCTCTTCATAATGATATCGGTGGTCAGTCTGAAACAGTAGTACTTTAGTCCAGCTCCTGAAGATCTAACCAATGGAAGAGCTTACTTAACTATATCCAACTCAACGCCACATAGCAAAAAATCTGTTTGGACAATTTTCTATTTGATATTTCAAGATTTGAACCCTTTTGTTTCCAGCCAAAACTTACAACTGAGATGAGCAGTGCTGCAATTTCTGGGGATTAAATTCAACAATGGCACTAATAACTAAATATTAAACAAAACGACACACACGGCTTGTTGCATCGATGAGAAATGGAGCCCGTCAACTAAACAATCAAGGAATGACCAGTTATGCAGATATTCCTTGTTCCCGGGTTCACAGACTTTCTTACACATGACCGAACTCTAGGCGATGGTCCCACATGGGTCCAGAACCGGCCACTTTTCCCCTCCGTTCCACTGTGCCCCCACTACCGTGAGAAAGGACACAGCTGACCTTCAAATCAGTCCATAATGTTGCCTCCTGTCTGCAGCTTTTCCCCCTGTGGTTCTGAAGCTGATGCCAACAAAACACGTCTCACTGTCTGAGAGAGTAGAGACAGAAACATCGCCCACCAAAACCCTGGAGACAGAATAGGAAGGTGATAGTCTTTTCTTTAGAATTCTTTTTTAGATACACAGTGCCTTTCGAAAATCCGGGGACAGCTTGCCTTTTTTGCAACTGGTTTTATTTGCCTTTGGTGCATTTTCTGACACTTAGCTTCAAGTACCTCTTCTTTTCTGCACCAGTTCAGTTACCACTAGCAAGGTCTCCCATAATCATGTAATGCTCATAATTGTGGGAGGGTGAGGACTTCCTCCAAGTCATGTGGAACTCCACTGCATCTGCTGCTAATGGAGCATCATGGGGTGTGGTTTGTCTTATTTGGACTTCAGGGTACTTGACATACGCTTTATAGACAAAAGTACTGGGACACACATGTTTTTTCTCCTCCAACATCAGGACCTGACCTCATAAAGGCTCTGCAGAATGAATGGGGCACAAATTCCAAAATCTTGTGGAAAACATTCCAAAAAGAGTGGAAGCTGTTGTAGCTGCAAAGGGGGGACCAACTCCATATCAAAGTCTATATATTTGAATGCAGAGCCATTAAAGTCCTTGTTGGTGCAATGGTCAGGCGTACCTATACTTTTGTCCATATAGTGTACATCTCCAAGACCAGGGATCCTGACAATTGTTGTATAGGAACATGCTCACTTGATTCCTAAGTATATGCTGTTCCTGCTTGCATCTTGCAGCCTGCTACTAAGGGCAACATTGTCTCAAGGCCTTTTCTGTATCATCTGTACCTTGGATTTTGTCTGGTATTGACATCCCAGTTTTGTGTGGAGTGCTTGTGCTTGTGCTGCCATGATTAGTCCCTCCTGTGCTGTTAGTTGGTACTGTCTTTTCCAGTCTTCATAGGTACCCCAAGGTCAGGCTACCAGGTCAGTCACCTCTGCTTTCTAGCAAAGAACATTCCACAGAGACTGTATTGAGGGGGCTGATCTTGAATCAGTGTAGGTTTCATACCTTATCTATTTGAGGCAGCTCCTCCACTTTATTGTGCCACCTGTATTATGCCAGGGTGTATGCGTTGATGGATTTGATCCTGTTGTTCCTGCTCTACAGGAATATGTAAGAGAACTTTCTGTGAAGGCCCTTGAGTGTTGCTGTTTCTATCTCATTCTTGTGAGATTGAAAGATTGTAAGGGGGAAGAAAAACACGGATAAAAATGGATGCAGGTTGTAATATTTCACGTCTAGAAAAACACACCCTCCCCACGCTAGTTTTTCAGTGAACTAGGCTGCTTTTGTAAGCTGCTGTGGTTTGAGATTTTGGTGTTGTTTAATAGAAAGAGCAGCTCCAATATGGTAGATTTTAAAATGGGTGGTTGTTCTAGCAGGTAGGACTGAAGAAACCTTGAGAGGAACCCAGACTCGCAAGGGGAACCCATCCTCATCTGGCTGATACCAGATAGCAAGAGAGGATAAAAGAGGGAACATCCACAGAGACTGTATTGAGGGACTTATCTTGAATCAATGTTAATCTCATACCTTACCTATTGTTGTGCCACCTGGAAGCTATATGTGTTGATGGATTTGATCCTATTGTTCCTGCTCTTCAGGAATTTGTAAGAGAACTCTCTCTGTAGGCCCTTGGCTGTTGCTATTTCTACCTCACAATTCATGTGTGATTGAAAGCTTGTAAGGAAGTTATATCTTGTTGTATGACCTTGTATATACCAAAAGAATCACCTTAAAAGCATGGTGTTTCGGTGAAAATACGTCCCAAATTAAGTAATTTCCACAAATATTTCAGAGAAGGTTGTTTGGTATATTCTTCATGTGCTGCATAGTAACCTGAGTTTTTTAACCATTGTTGTTTTTTTACCATAGATGCAAGGTTATGTTGAAAAATCCACAATACCACAATTAATAATAATAATGAACTTTTTTTTTTACAATAACTATCAAACCACTGTCAATAACCAGATCAGTTTCTGATAAAAAATTTACATGTATAGTGCGATAACTGTTTTTGGATCTTGGAATTCCTTGTTCACTATGATTGTCCCAAAGCAACTTTCCAGAAATGTGACTTCAGACATCGAAATGAATGTCTCCAAGAGTGAAAATGTCAAAAAAAGACTAACGACTCAAATGAGCAATTCATTGTCTTCTGGGTATCAACCGTTCATAAGGAAGATTAAATACAGTCACTGGGATCATACAGATAAAAGATGTGATAGATTGACCAGAGACCAGTGGCTGAAGATACAAGCACATGTTGTGGAAGTTCACTTTCCAAACTTTCAGAATTAGGAGCTGTAGTCATGACAGAAACTTGAGGGGTTTATGTATGATGGTCGGCTATTTATAGACATCTTTGGGAGATCTAGGTGGGATTAGGAGAAGCTGTGTGATTGATATGGTAGTTGATATTGAGATATTTCAAATTTTGGAACAACTTGTAAACTGCAGGAATTGCACAGTAAAAGTGTTTTAAGCATCATGGACTCATGAAGACTGCCCTGGACTATTTGCTGTGAAAAACTTGCCCCTCCCTCAGAACGCTCACTAAACATGTAGTAGCCTTAGATAAGCTAAGGTGTTCTGCACCAATGGGAGAGATGGAGAGCGAGAGGATCAATAATAAGAAGTGTATATAAAAAATAGGCTTCACTGCTTCAGGTATTGCTTCACAGCTTTAACATTCTCTTCATGCTTTGGGGGGGAAAGCACGGATGAAAAATGGATGCAGGTTGTAATATTGATGGTTCACTGCCAGAAACACACACACTGCTCTCGCTAGTTTTTCAATGGGCTATGTTGCTTTTGTAGGACACCGTGGTTTGAGATTTGAACCTTTTCGCGGTGCTGGTCTGATGCTGTAGAGCTTAGGTGTGGTGCTTTAAAAGGAAGAGCAGGTGCAGTATAGGAGATTTCAGAATGAGATCAGGTTGTTCTGGTAGGAAGGAATGAAGAAACCTTGGGAGGAATCAAGACTCGAAAGGGGAACCCATTCTCTCGTTGATAGCAAAAGAGAATAAAAGAGTATCACTATGGAGACAACTAACAATATAAGTTGTATGTGTACAGACTTCACCAAGCAGTAGAGTCTGTTAGCAGTAGTGCCTTTAGGGGGTTGGGGTGGGCTGTACTTGCAGGTGATTGATGGAGGTCAAACTGATCTAGAGTGCAGATGAACTGTAAACCACAACGGTGGTCGATTAAACTGGACAGGTGGATTTCTTGCTCTGTAATGCACTGTTATTATGAAATGTTTTTCAGGTCATTTTTAGTACAAAATCGAGCATAAATGTAGAAATGAGCAAAGTATTTGAAAATCTTTCTGAAAAATCCTTCGGAATGTGGTCGACCAGTGCAGGACAGGTTCCCTTTTTTGAACCTTGCTTTCTTCCTCCACCTTTAAGGACTTTTTCCTCTCCTCTGTCGCCCTTTTGTTGCTCACTAATGGCTTAGACAGCGATTCTGTAAAGCTGCTTTGTGACAGTACCAGTTGTAAAAAGCGTTATATAAAAAATTAAACTGAATTGAATTAAGATAAAGATATAAAATGTGATGTTGGTCTGTATGTGTGTGTGTGTGTGTGTGTGTTTGTATGTGTGTAAAACAGGCTCATGAGCGGTTTGAGGAGCCAAAGCTGGAGGCAGTGAGGGACAATAACGTGGAGCTGGTGCAGGACATCCTAAAAGACCTCACACCCCTCACCCAGGAATGCCAGACTGCACATGAACTTGCCTGCATACTCAGAGAGCCACACTTCCAGGTACACAGACAAGCCCTTTAAACCCATGTAAACATACATTTATGTTTGGAAACCGGCCTACCAGCCATCTTTTCTCACTGGTCTACAGTCACTGCTGGAAACGCATGACTCAGTGGCCTCCAAAAGCTACGAGACTCCACCCCCCAGCCCCTGTGCCTTCATGGACCCCGCCCTTAACAACCAGCCCGTCCCCCCTGATGCAGTCAGGATGGTCGGCATCCGCAAAGTCTCTGGAGAGCACTTGGTAACACCCGTTCTTCAATCTAGGCTACTCCAGAGCGAGAAACAGGCATTATAGCAGTAATCGTTTATAGACATAAAGAGTGAATGTGATGACAAAGATTACTTCGTTATTTTATTTAGTCCTCCTTTAATTTACCATCAAATCAATTTTTAAAATACTCTGCATAAGATTGGTGTATCAGCCTTAAGAATGATAATAGAGAAACATTTTAAAATTTTGACATTTGATTTTGATTTCTTTATATCGGATCAGTATTTACTACAGACTACTTGGCAGTGACATGCAGGCTATGTGAACTTTATGACAATGACCGCAGTATTAGAAAATTAATCAACTTAAATTGTAATTTTTCTTTAGGATCACTATTTAATATGAAGGATGTAAGAGTAATACATTGGATTTAAAAGCTGGCACAGCAGCTCATGAACAGGCTTACAGCAATAACACAGGTCAACATTCATGCTGATTTCAGATCTGCTTTCAGTTTTTTTCAGTCACATCAACTTTTTGAATTATGAGCAAATTTAAGTTTGCAATAGACCAATCAATTAACTGTTTCAATATTTTCAGTGCGAAGTCAGATAGGCGCACACTGTGGCATAGATATAATGATCAGTGTCAGTCAGCTACCACTGTTTCTTCAAAAACGCTTATAGTATGATTGTTATATGCTAATTATCATGTAATATATAACTAGCTTCATCACAAAAACTGTACGTGCTAGGGAAAAACAGATTTGAAATCAGCATGAAAAACACTACAAAACCCACATAAACTTATCTCTGATGATTTTGACCTGTTGACCTGTGTAATTATTTCATGAATTTTTTAGTGATTTTTATCTTCATATTAGATAATATGGGCTACATGAGTGTGACATAAAGGTGTTGTGATATTTTATTGCCAGTTTGTATTTTCTTACCAGTGATCCAGGCAACTCTTGCTGCCTCTTGTGCGTTTTCAGGGCGTGACGTTCCGCGTGGAGGGGGGTGAGCTGGTTATTGCACGGATCCTGCATGGAGGGATGATTGACCAGCAGGGCCTCCTGCACGTGGGTGATGTCATCAAGGAGGTGAACGGCAAGGAAGTGGGAAATGACCCCAAAGTGCTGCAGGACATGCTGAAGGAGGCCAGTGGCAGCGTGGTGCTTAAAATCCTTCCGAGCTACCAGGAGCCACACACACCCCGCCAGGTCAGCAGGGTGCACACACACACACACACACACACACACACACACACACATCAGTGATTTTATTGTGACGTATCCTGCTTTCAGCCTTTTTGTTCTTTATTTAATATCTTTTTAGGTTCCGTTTTTTAGGGTTTTTTATCATTGTATTTAGATGTCCTTTACCCGACTACAGTTTAGTTCTTTGCATTTACATTACATTTACATTTACGGCATTTAGCTGACGCCCTTATCCAGAGCGACGTACATCAGTGCTCAAGTAACCCACGTCTGTATCTTAGGCCATGTAAGCTAAACTTAAGTCAATCATCCACAATTCAACCACGATACTGCATGCTCAG
>JBBPCX010000114.1:30250238-30269029 GCA_037974365.1 Hydrocynus forskahlii | reverse complement strand
CCCCCACCCCCCCACAAAAAAAAAAAAAAAGATTTTGGGTTCTAAAACCTCCCTACCTAAATCCTAAAAGACACCACAGCTCCTCACATTTTGAAGGATGTGGACTAGCACATCAAACGCATGAAAGAACGTGAAAACAAGGTAGCTGCTGAAGCTCTGCTGCACACCCTGTTACTTAGAGATTGCAACTCAAGAGTAGGAGTGCTGAGCTAAATCCTGATCCAGGATCAGTCCTCCTTATAGCTGTTTTGGGAACATCAACCCGGGTAGTGTCTGAAACGGCTGGCTGTAGCACTGAAGTTCATTTTTACATCTCAAAAAAGTCTTGCTGTGTCTTAAACCACATCCACAAGTCTGTGTCACCTTATTGAAGAGCTGGATGTGGTGGTGAGAGAAGTTTTGGGGACAGATTTAAATTAAAGATTTGGGTGACTATCGATGACGTGTTTGTCAGCATCGTAGCTCCATTCATAAATTATCAAATCTTATGGACTACATCTGGGATTTTTATTGACCTGTTCCTGTAAGAGGGCATGAGAAAGATGCAGTGAGAAAAGAACAAGAATTAATCCTTTAACTGTTGACACAACTGCAACTGCCTCATGGCAGCATTGGTCAAGTGATGAGGCACATTTTTGATCCATCAAAATAAAAAACAGAAAAACCACACATCAAACTCTCATCCCTCTTGCAACTCACAGTGCTTGTATTAGTGGGGAGGACACTTTATGAAGTGAATTCTAAATAACTGGGTGTTTGCCATGATGTCATTGGCATCAATGAAAAGCAAGTGTCGCCCTCTTCTGGCAGATGTGTGCAAGATCAAGTTCCCTTTCAGTCATTATGTGGAAGACTAGCCCATCCTTTGCTGCATACAAGCCCCTCTATCCCTTTCATCACTCGTCAGTGTTTGACCACAGGATCCCTATTTTCCAGGTATTATTTGAGTGGTGGGCCATTCTCAGCACAGTCTGGAAACAGTCTACTTGGTAATTATATGTAGTGTGGAAGTGCATAAAATTGTATTACACACATCAGTGTCACTGCTAGGTAAATCCAAAAATATCCAACTCATGCCTAGAGGAGGCAAAACAAAAAAACAAGCATCAACAGATGGGCTACAGTCTCTAACAGTACACCAGCAGGGTGAAGCTACAGGATTTCCAATATTGGCCAATGGGGCAATACTATGTTTGATTATTACTATTACTATCATTATTGTCTATATTACCTGGCTCTGTGCTGATGTCTGCAGGACCTCTGTGTGCAGGCATGGGGGGGAAGAAGAAGAAGAAAATGATGTACCTGACCACCAAAAATGCAGGTAACTCTTGTGTGCTGCTTCTCTGTCCTCGTCCGTTGTCCTTGTGCTTCCCAGTGTCCAAACCATACGTGTGCGCTGCCTGTGTTTGAAAGTTGGCCCATGCCACTAGCATTACCGTGTTGTTTTGTGTCTTATGTCAAAGCAAGTTCCAGTTTTCGGTCAAGGATGATTCTCACCTGCTAGCTAGGCCCACCCAACACATGATACCAGCAACTGACAGCCTCAGCATGTTTGGAGGAGAACACTAACTGTTATTCCCCAATCAGTCATTGTTGGTGGTATTGTTAGACTGGTGGAGCCTTAGCAAGTGGGAGGAGAAAACTGGTTAGATTAAGCACTATGTACTCACTCCCCTTTCACCACCCATTGTTCCCTAGCAGCTCACAATTCACACGCAAAGATCCAAGAGGGTCCTCGTTAATCTGATAATGTTATGGGGAGTGAATGTGTTATTTAACTGTGTTAATTTTCAAACATCTAAATTACCACTAGGGGGCCTGTGAAAAGGGGCTATTGAAATCTACATGATGCAGCTGGTAGTTACAGTAGTATGGGACTGATCCAGACTGAGGTTTGTTTCCTCAGAGTTTGATAGGCATGAGCTTCGGATCTATGAGGAGGTGGCGAAGGTTCCCCCATTCCGGAGGAAGACTCTGGTGCTGATTGGAGCTCAGGGAGTGGGTCGTCGCAGCCTGAAGAATAAACTACTGGTGTCCGAGCCTCATCGCTATGGAACCACCACACCTTGTGAGTGCATGAACAGTATAACACATCTGTAAAGCACTGTGCTAATCCCAGTTCTCACAACAGCTGGCTGTGTCCACAGATACATCCCGTAAGCCTAAAGTGGACGAGAAGGAGGGCCAGATGTACCTCTTCATGTCCCGGAGTGAAATGGAGGCAGACATTAAAAATGGACGTTTCCTGGAACATGGCGAATATGACAGCAATCTGTATGGCACAAAGATCAACTCAATCCATGAGGTGGTGGACTCGGGGAAAATCTGCATCCTGGATGTCAACCCACAGGTGCTGTCCCATGGTTACTCTCCAGAAAATGTTCTCCTGGCCCTTCACAAAATTCTAAGAGATTTATTGGCTCTGAATTGCAGCTCAATAGGACCACCTGTTGCTGTGTGCTGTTATGTGGAACTTGTGATCAAATGCACATATTTGCATCATGTTTACATTTATATTTAAGCATTATAAGGTTACATGTAGAAAGACTCATGATCATTACATGCACTCTTTACCCAAAATGTCAACTGTCCCGTTTTTCTCCCATATTATAGCCTTCTCTCCCACTGTCGTCTCATTGTAATATTTTCCCCAATATATTTCACCAGCATACTTCTGCAAAGTGAGGCATCCTCAGAGATGGGCCATATCATACAGATCAGATCATGGACCAAACTTCTAATGGTGCTTGTCAGTCCACAATCATCTGTAAAAACCTTTTTGAGCTGGGCATGAGATAGTCTAGTCTTAATCCGTGTGTAACAGATTGCCATGGTTGTGCTCCTATAGGCTCTCAAAGTCTTGCGGACATCTGAGTTTCTCCCATATGTCGTTTTCATCGAAGCTCCTGACTTTGAAGTTCTGAAGGACATGAACAGGTCTGCCATTGAGGCAGGCGTCATCACCAAGCAACTCACAGTAAGTCTGGTTACGAATATCTTGGTTTTGGTACAGGGTTCCCATGGGTCTCCTTGAAAGTTTGTGAATCTGAACAAATAAGTTCAAGGCCCTGGAAAGTTTTTGAAAACAGGCATAAAAAGACATTGTCCTTGAAAGTCCTTGAATATTTTTGGGGATCTGAAATTTCATGGGTGACGACTGCTGTCAACGTGTTATTATATTGCCACCACAAGTTCGTTTAAAATTATGCCTATGCCGACTTTTAATTTGCGAAAGTTCGTTTGTTTTTCTTCTTTAGATTTTCGGTACTACATTCTTGTTTCCTGTATGTGGTCAACATAACGTGTGCGTAGCTGCTTGCAGAGTTTGATCTTTATTTTTATTCCGTTCACCCGTTTTTTGGCCCGCTACTCCTCCCAGGGATTCGAGATAGAGACACCGTTCCAACTCTGACATGTCGGGACCGATCTGGAATAGCGTGCTTGTTCACAGCTTTTTACTCCGCCGTGTTCGTTCGTTTGTTATTCCCGTTTTTCCGGCGAAAAATTAATAGGGCTCAACTTTCAGATAGTCCGAAACCCACCCCAACTTCATGTGATACCTCAGGCCAACTTCCCCAACACACAAACCAAAAAAGTATTGCTACACACCTGTTTAAACTAAACTATATGGACAAAAGTATTGGGACACACCTGTTTAAACTGAACCATATGGCCAGAAGTATTGGGACAAAGCTGTTTGTGGGTGGTTGCTAAGGCATGAAAGGCAGTTGCTATGGTTTAGGAGATGGTTGCTATGAAGTTTCTAGGGTGTTTCTTGGTGGCAGGCCCATTTCAAAATCTCTTCAGGCCACAGCTACGAGACTCGTTAGTCAACCTCAGGCCTCATCAAGAAGAAGGGCGACAAGGGTCAGACGACTGCTGCATTTGAGCAAGCACACTTTGCATTTTCTCTGCGGAAATGCGGTCTAGTTTCAACTAAAATTCCATAAAACTAATGTACATCCTTAAGTTATGCAGCGTGGACAAATCCATGCATTGTGGACATGAATGTAGGCTATAAATATTATTGACATGAATGTGGGCTACACATTCAGTCCACTTTCTTGCATTGGTTTTGTCCCAACCACTTCTATGCCATTCACAGTCTTTTATTACATTTGTATCTAAAATTGTTTATGGATAACATATTTAGCGGTAGCAGTAGGTAAATGCCGTCGCGTGTGGTCCTTGAATTTGAGGATATTGGTCCTGGAAAGTCCTTGAAAGGTCCTTGAATTTGATGTTAACCTAGGTGTGGGAACCCTGTTGGTAACATTGTGTTTGTCCAGTGTCAGTCCTAATAAGATTATGGATTTTCTGTAGAACGCCACTATCACTATCAGATTTTGGTGTTTGGATGACCAACTGGTATCTTCATTGGTCATCTGTGACAAACACAGGTACAGAGTCAAACATCTTGCCAACCTTTACGCAAGAAGCAACATAAGAATCTACAAAACTGTGCAAACAAATAATTTTGGCTAATCTTATTATTTTTATGAATAATAATTGTAGGCAGAACTTCTCTTCATTTCTGTTGACTTCTGTTCCAGAGAAAATTTATCAGAATTGTTCACAGTGGTGGTGAATCGATCTAGACATGTGCCTCTAGAAGCTCTTCTTAAAGAAGGTTACATGAAATAGTTACATTACATGAAACAGTTATGAATACGCTGAGTGATGCCTGAGACATTGTTTTTAAAAGCTTTGGGTCTAAAACTAAACCCATTCATGTTTGGGTACGTACAGGTTGAAAATAGACCCCAAAGAAAACGGATTTAGTTCAGATTTGCCACTATTTTACCAGCTACTGGTACAGTTAAAGTTACCATCATCCACATTCCATATAAACACACAGAAGACGTGTATGTTTACTGGGGGTCAGCAAGAGAAAATGAAAATGTAAAGTGTCCATTTATCATTTGTGAACACAGCACAGCATACAGTGTGAACAGTACGAAATTGTTCTCTGCCTTTAACCTGTTCACCCGAATGAAGCAGCCAGGAATGCAGCGCCTGGGGAGCAAACCTTCCGATTGCAAGGACAACTCCCTAACCACCAGCTGCCCCAATGTGTACATGTCTACACTGAACCAGTTCACAGCACACTCACTCTAAAACACATTGCTTATATCCTAACCCTTAAATTATACAGAAATGTATTTTTAAAAATCTGTCCAATTCCGCTTAGTCAATTTTATCAACCAACCCATTATTAAGAACTTAGTTTATATGCTTGTAAATACTGAATTATCTGTTCTTTCCCACTCTCTCTGAAGGACTCGGAGCTTAAGCGGACAGTGGACGAGAGTGAGAGGATCCAGCGGGCCTACGGGCACTATTTTGATCTCACCATTGTCAACGATAATCTAGATGGAGCGTATCGCAGCCTGAAGGGGGCGCTTGAGAGACTGAGCACAGATCAGCAGTGGGTGCCTGTGAGCTGGGTCTTCTGAGTCAGTTACGGGTCAATGGTTAGAAACTTAAGAGACCTTCAGGCCTTCAAATGAATGTGTAACATCATAATGTTGAGCCAGGCAGTTTAAAAAAAAACAACAAAAGATAAAGGTTTGGTAAAAGGTCATCACAAAGGTCTCCCCTATACTCCTTTGAGAACATCTAGCCACAACAGCAGACAGATCACTGATTGCGATGCAATCAATTTGCCTCATGTAGGTTGTCACGCAAAGACAACTGAAACATCACTATAAATATTATTACTTTGTACAGAAAAGAACAAGAGATGTATTCCATGTGTTTGTTTGAGGGTGCGGTAGACGTTCAGGACTGAACAACACTGTACATGTGGGTCATCAGCACTGTATATTTGTACAGACGCCATGATTAGGAAAAATAGCGTTTTAGCACTTGTGGCTTTCATTTTAGCGCCAAGTTGTTTATGGGAAATTACGCAGAATAAGAACGAATGTGTTGGGAAATATTCTTGTACATGTTGTGATTTAGACAGAGTTCCTGCCGACTGTAAATACCTAGAGATGATCTAACCTTTATGACAAACATTCGGTACAAAAGTGCTTTCCACTTATTAGAAGAGAAAAAAAGTAGCAATAAGTGTCTTGCGAGTTCAGCCAATCGTAAATTTCTTTTGTAATTTGATACTTAAGCCAAAGGGAACCGCAGAAATGATTGTGGTCTCCAGTTTACTTTGGTTCCATTTGGTTCTATATTGGTGAGTGGGATCTAGTCAGGAGTTCAATAAACTCTTCAATAAATACACGGATGTTCCTGTATCTATGTTTGAATTGTTCTTCTTTCCTAAGCAGTTTTAATACAAGTGAACGTTACATCCTGACAGTTGATATAACTTGTTTTTGCAGCATGGCCTTTTACATACCTGCATGTAAAAGATATTTAGACATCTACAGATGACAGATGACCAAAATGTTGTCAAATAAAAGCCTTTTAAAGGGCCTGACTATATAAAACACATTTGGAAGAAGGCATGCTTACATTTATAACAAAAAACATGAGCAGTGTACAGAATATCTGTGGCAATCAGAGAGGGTCCCCGCTACCCACAATTTTTTGGTCAACCAGAGGGAGGGCTGCTTATTTTATGTCGCTCACAGTTTCCCAATTTGCTGTTCAGGTTTATCAAACCCCGATTTTACACCCTGAACATAAGCCCACTTTAACATTTATTCCAACAAACATCAAATGCTGCTTTGGTCAGTTTCACTGCTGAAAGTATTATAGCAGTGAACAATCAGTTTATATGATGTGTCAGTTGTCATGAACAGTATATGTAGGTGTCATGTAGCCTTATGAATGCTGCCCTGCAATAAAATACTACTAACGTTGCTATGCTGTTAGTAGTCTATCACTGGACTTGACTTTTGTTATATATCGTCTATATCCTCTACTATCTCTATATCTTCAACTGTCTGCAGTCTGCCTTTGAAAAAAGTACATTCATAGAAAAGAGTCAAAGTTTTGGCATGAATTTGTTTCATGAAAATCCATGATGTGGGCATTCTGTTTTCAGCCTTATATTTAAGATGTTCAGTTCTGTAGTCTATATTCTACTAACATGTCTACAATGTATTTTGTGCCATAGCCATTCAGGAATTAAAACACTTACCTTTAAGCAGTAACTTTAAATCAACCCTATAATTGACTGGACGCCAGTGCAGCGATGTGAGGATTGGAGTAACATGACACCCGCTTTACTGAGGACTTTGGCAGCAGCATTTTGAGCAAGTTGCAATGGCTCAATGGAATTTTTGGGCAGGCCAGAGAAAAGAGCTTTGCAGTTATCCAAAAGCATGAATACGTTTCTTGCAATTTTTTACATCAAACCCTGACTTATATACACATTTATATATATGGATAGATGGATAGATAGATAGTTAAATAGATATTGGAGATGCTAAAATGCTAATTTGTACCATTTTACTATGATTTGTGAAACTTAGATCAGTATCAAGCAGAATACTGAGATTTCTGGCTTTGTTTTTTAGCTTTAAGAGCCATAGTTTCAAGGTAGAGAGCAGCAGTGAGTCTGTTTTTAGTATTGTCATAAATTACAATATCTGTTATGCATCATTGTTCAGGAAATTCTTTGCAGCACATGTTTATCCTCTTGACGCATTCACACTGGGAGTCAATCAGCCTAAGGTCACAGTGATAATCAGTTTTGCTGCCCTGAATAATTTTCAAGACAATCTAAGAGGATTTTGCATTTGACAATGACAGCTGTTTGAGTCTAGAAGCTTTGATATTGGGTATTTCTAGATAAACCATCAAGACAGCTGTTTAAATCTAAAGAATCTGAACCTCGGCAAACGGTCAACATAGCAATTTGAATCTAGAAAATCTGATGTGAGGGTGCTTTAAGTACAGTCAAACAGTCAAAACAGTTATTTGAATTTATAAGATTTCATAATTGGGAGTCCAAGGTGAACCATCAAGAAAACTGGTGGAAGTGTTAGACCTTTTTTCTATGCAAATAAACATAGTTTGGAGTGTTTTTTTCCCCACATTGTCGCTCAGCAGTAGCAAATAATGCAGTTTAGTTGTTGGCGTTTCCATTAATTATTTTAGAGAACTGCCACCACCTAGCACTAGCTGTTACAGAGTTGTGTGCATGGAAGCTTTCAGAGTTGATCTCGGAGACAATCAGCAGTTTACTCATTTTAATAGCAACACTGATAACAGTGGTGTATTCCCTGGCTGTACACTGAACTGGTCTGTTCAGAGCTGTTCTCAGCCACAGCAAATCTTTATAACCGGCAATTAGATGTGCTATGGCACGTAACTCTAGTAAATGATCTCTGATCCCAGTCTCTGTAATAATTACTAAAGGCAAAGGTTCCCCTGATCATCTCTGATAAGGGTCATCCAGCCCTCTTTCAACATTTAGTGACTTACAGGCCCATCCCTTATGACATTACTCTTTATTTAACAGCAGACGAGTTATACAAGTAAAGTGCATTTACAGCTTTTATAATGTGCAAGTATATTAACATCACAAATACATAGACAATTCATACTTCAGGGAACATACAAAGAGTTTAGATAGAAATTTTAAATTCAGTTGTAAACTAAACTTTTTTCTATACAAACATTTAAACAGAGATGGCCTACGCTGAGAGACATGTCTGGTTGCTTTTGCCATTGTTTATGGTTCATTATAGAAGGAGTTTTCTGTAGATAAAGGAGACTCGTAAAGCTCTGCTGAACTTGCTGGGACTTCCAGCTGTGAGTACGCCGGCGGGGCCTCCTCAGGAGCATTTAGTTTCTGTTGATGGTCGGGAGAAATGGTACTTAGCATTACCTACATCATCTGTATTGACGGTATCGTTTATTTATTTATTGTTTATGCTAAAAAACCCTTTACACTGTAGGAACATTTCTTCATAAAGGGACCAGTAACATGAATGCACAGGAATGGAAGTGGGTGGGGGCTGGATAGCACAATTCACACTGGTCCACCGCTATGGCACATTGATAGACATCCAACTTAACATGGCTGACGCTAATATCGGTAATAGCGTGTGGGTCCACGCTCACACCACACTGCACCAGTAAGAGTCCTTGGGCAGAACTCATAACTACACTTGGTTTCATCTGTATCAAGGTTAAATGGTAGAGCGTCTGCAATATGCGTAAGTATAAATGTCGCGTGAAGACCAGTGTGAAAAGTGTCCATCTGTCACATGTGAACATACCAGAGCACAGCCTGGTACAGCGCAGCACACAATGTGAAATTCTCTCCCTTCATTTAACCCAGGGGTGTCGAACTCCGGTCCTGGAGGGCCGGTGTCCAGCACAGTTTGATGGTTCTCCTACTCAAACACGTTCACTGAACCTGACAATTAACTGGGGAGGTGAACCAGGTGTTTCTGAGCAGGGAAATCACCAAAACGTGCTGGACCACGGCCCTTCAGGACTGGAGCTCGACACTCCTGATTTAACCCATTCCTCCAAGTGAAGCAGAGGGCAGCCAGCAGCGCGGTGGCTGGGCAGCAGTGTGTGGGGACAGTACCTTGCTCAAGGGTACCTCAGTGGTACCACTGGCAGTTCTGGGATTCAAACCCATGACCTTCTGATCGCAGGGGCAGCTCCCTAACCACCAGGTCACCAGCTGCCACAGTGAGACCGTGGGGCCGGTCCCACAAAGCAGGGTATTTGGCAACCTCATTTGAGTGAGACCGTGGGGCCTGTCCCACAAAGCAGGGTATTTGGCAACCCAGGGAAGCACTGAGTATATGGACTTCTAAACCAATTCTTGGTAAAACTGACAAACCTCACAGCTTACCTCTGAGTATGGTGGTGGAGGATCGAGGGTGTCATAAGAAGGTGGCGCGTATGGATCCACGCTCACCACTGAATCTTCATCAGTGCTGTTTTCCTCCACCTCATTTAATGAGATGGGAATAATGTAGATGGGGGTGTTGTTAGAGCACTCCTCATCGTCCATTTCATCCCTCCTGCACCACTTCCAGCAGACTTTCAGAACTATCATGAAGAAGACGAAGACCAAAATGGGTGACGTAAAGACCCTGGGAATGACCATGAGAAAACCTTGCGTTATTATCCATCATCTAGTGGGCATCATTAGCGTTCTCACAATTCCACTGTTGCTGGTCAAGATTTGCTTCTATATCCTCTATTTGACAGTTTGTCTTTCTTAACCCTTTAGATTCCAACAGAATTCTATAGTGCTCTTGACCCGAGTTATAAGTGCAATGGTTTTAATAAAAATATTGAATCACAAAACTGATGTAGTTCCTTGTTTAGATGCCATACAGAAACAGCAGCACTAAACCTGTAGAAATTTCATTATTCCAAAACATTGGAATAAATTGCTTTGTCTTGTCTACTGAAGCCACTGCACTCACAATGGATTTTATAAAGCTTCTCTTTCGGTTCCATCTTAACAGGAACTTGTTTACGTTCTGACTGTTGAACAAATTAAGGTGGAACAGAAACTTCCAGCCAAACAATCCCCCTGGAGCAACTGAACAGGAATTTGGCTCTTCATTCTGTAAGCCAGCCAAACTGACAATGAAACTTTGTTGCTAAATAAAGATTTAAGGTAGGACAGACTTCTGTATCATCATTTAGCAGAAATCCAAAGACTGTTAACTTTCAGCTCAACTTAATATTTTTCAGGGCAGCATTGCTAAAAGGCGTGTACTTTAAAAAAAAAAGAGAAAAAGAAATGTCAACATGCGTTGGAGGCCTAATAAATGCTTTCAGGCCAGTCCTACTATTGATGTGATATTGTAATATTAATTACTTTAAATCAGTGGTTCCCAAACCAGGACAGTTTGCCTTCAAAAGAAGCTAATACCCCCTTTATCAGAACCATCTTTTGGAATGAAAAGGGACATTTGAGCATCCTATCATCACCCGCATCTTGTCATCGCCACCCGTGTCTTATCATCATCACCCACATCTTGTCATCATCACCCATGTCTTGTTGTCACTACCTACATCATATCATCACTACCCGCGTCCTGTTGTCATCACCCATGTCATGTTGTCGTCACCTGTGTGGGCTGCGTCTCCCTGAGCTGAATAGTGGTTGGTTTGTCGACAGGCGTGTCCCTTTACTCTTGTTCGAGGTGAACAGTTTTCAGCTAATAACTAAGTAACAGCCAATTGTAATCATGGGGCGTGGCCAATTAGCATATCTTCTAAACATTTAGAGCTCAACATTTAGATTTAACATTTAGATTCAAGATTTAACATTTACATTTAGATTTAACATTTTAAAAAATGTACCAAAATATAACTTTTTTTAACACATTCAGCTCTAAATGTGTGACAATTGTGTGAACATTGCACTAAATGATAAAAAAAAAAAAATGACACCTCAAAATTTGTGAAGCTGTTTTTACAAATGGCACCCCATTCTTATCCTGTCATATGTTTCAGATGTTTTTTCCCCCCAAGTTGACTTTTGATTTATCCATTGGAGCACATTACTTCTTCTTAGATTGTTTAATACCTGGCTATAACCTGTATCAGCTTTATGTAAATGGTCTAAACCTGATCAGACTGAACCAGGTTTTAGTTCATTTTCATACTGCAAAAGAAACAAAACCATGGTTCCATTTGATCTGGACTTAGACCACCTATTTTGGTCAGACCAAACTCGAGTCCTCTGGTCTGGACCATGGTCAGAGGCACTTTTTACATCTGCTTTTTTGGCTTGGAGCAAACAAGGTGAGACAGCACCCTGAATAATAAAACGTAGTGCATTTGGTCTTCCATATATCTAATTTTCTTCTCAGAATATTCCAATAATATACTGTAATATACTGGTTTTTAATTAGATTAAGCTTAAAATATGAAACATGCACAGCCTTCGCTGTCAGTTTGTACAATATTGCTAAAATACAACTTTAGTACAAATTAACTGTTAACAAACAGAATCTGGACTACAGGACCAACCTGCCAGCATCCAGCGTCAAAGCGAGCTTAGCCAGGTTTTAGGGGTCAAAACAGGGTTTTCAGACCAAACAAAATGGACAAATAACAATAAGTGCCATCACATATGGGGAGCTGTATTTGAGGATTTCATTCAACAAGGGCTTGCACACTAGATGAAGAATACAGGCCTATATTAATATGATGAGTAAGTTTGGGAGACTAATTTAATTTGTCTTGCCTTGTAATTGTACACTGAATTATGAAAATTCATAAATTGCCTAAAATAAGGTCCAATCTAATTTTCTCATCTATTACGTTCATATTATTGCTCACTGGAGTGTTGCATTTTACCCAAAAAAATGATATCTATGTGTAACATTTAATACATAGGCCACCCAAATAACTATTATATCTGATAAACCTTCAAAACACAGGTGACTGATAATGACAAGCTTACATTATGTAGTAGATGTCCATTTGGATGGTAGTTGTTTCGCTGTAGAAGAGACAAAAAGGAAATAAGTAAAGAAATATTCCTCATATATAACCAAGTCTTCAGGATAACATGCATCAAGACATTCTACATTCAGGGAATAATGATGGACAGATGGGCTGCTGTTATTGCTGTGTCCGATCTGAGAGGTTTTTTTTGAGTCGATTAATAAAAAAACCATAATACAGGACAATAACTTTCGTCCATTCTTTAGGTGCACAAAGATACTTCAAAACATATCAGCACTGGTGATGGGACAGTTTAGCTGATGCTGGATTTAAGATTAAATGACTTAAAGCAAAACACTACCGGCAGAAATGACCCATATTTATTTCAGCATGTTTCATCCATTTATGTCCTTAAAGCGCATTTTCCATAATGAACAACTTTCATGAGGTCTTGGCTTCACCCATCATATACACGTGTATCACAAATACCTCAAACATATTGCTTATATTTTTTGCATGGTTGATTCTGCACTCAAACTGTGACGTTTTAATAATAAGTTTGGAAAAAATTCAAAACACATTTTGATGATGCTATTGACCTGTAATGTCCATTATTGTTTCATATTATCAGCATAATTCAATCTTTAGCCTATAAACACGGTTGTCAGAAGTAGATCTGGTGTAAAATGTTCCGTTCTACAGAAACTTCATGAAATGTTCTCAGTGGTGGTGTCTGGAACCCGGCGTCTACATCCGTCCCAGAAAGTTATTTCATGAAATGTGCTGCCTGATGCCTGAAACAAAGTGACCATGAGTTTTGGTCTTTTATGGTCTTTTAAAGTCCATTCCTTGTGGAGGGATACATCCAGGGCATTATGAGGCAAAATAGAAACTGATTTAGTTCAGATTTACCACTATTTGATCATCAACATTCCATATAGACACTCATGTGTAGAAGACATGTGTAGGTTCACTGGGGGTCAGCGAGACCCCTGGTTAAATGAAACGGTAAATAAAATGGTCGTATCTGTGTTGGAGATGCCTGGTTCCATTTACTGCCACTGTAAAGAAATGTGAGCTTCTAAAATACACCCTTTTCACAAAGCACTCTGAATAACTGTAATTATGCTTGAAAATTGAATAAAATTCTTCAGTCTTGGTCCTGAAGTGAATCAGTATCAAACTACATGTGCAATACCAAAGGAAATCTTCAGGTTATAACTAGTGTGTCTGTGTAGGCACAAAGCATTCAACAAATTGCCCTAATAGTCATTAACAAAATAAACATTAACAAAATGTTTTTTTTTTAAAAGTCATACTTACAGTCAATCAAATACTGGTTGGTTTGTCAGTCACGCTTAAACGGACTTTAAGAAAGCTGAAAGTTGACACATGTATTCCGAGGTGTCTCGGATTGGCAGTGAGGTCTTTGGCACCCAGCAGAGGACTTTGAGCGGCTCACTGACGTTGAGCATTTACTGACGGGGAAAGCTCAAGAAGTCTTTGACAATGGAGTTTGAAGAAATCACAGAAGACTCGCCATCTGACCTCATTTCTACTGGGCTGGAAGTGCCATTGCATTACATGGGGACATGTTGGAAGACCACTTACACTGTAGGCTGTTTGAATGATTAAAATAAAATAATTTGAATGTTTAAAATAAAATCCTTGTGTTTCCTTTTTGCTCCACCCATTCTTACATCATTGTGTACTGAAACAAGAAAAACTTCATAAAAGCTTGGGGAAGAACCACTGGGAAGAACCAAGATCCAAAATGAGAGGCTCCCAAAGAATGGGAGGAACAGCCACTAAGAAGACCCAAGCCTCAAAAGGAGAACCTCCCTAAAAGTAACATCACTGAGAATATCTGAGCTTCAACAGAGGTACCCACCTAAAAGTATGAGAGGAACCAAACCCCAAACAGAACCTCCCTTAGAGCATGAAGAACCATCAGTAAGAGTCTCTAAGCCTCAACAGAAGTACTTGCCTAAAAGTAGATGAGAGGAACCAAACCTCAAAAGGAGAACCTCCCCAAAAGCATGAAGAACCATCACTAAGAGGATCTAAACCTCAACAGAAATACCTACCTAAATGTATGTGAGAAGAACCAAACCTCAAAAAAGTAACCTCCCTAAGAACATAAGAAAGAACCACTGAGAGGAACTATGTGACTCACCTGTTTGCAAGTATCATTATGAAGCTAGCAGTTTATTTGTAAGCTGTCCAAAATGAAACAGGACCAAATAAGTGGTACCAAGCAAGAAAAATGACAAAGTAAGAAAAAAGTCCAGTACTGATGCATTACCATCACATCTTCTCGAAGTGTCAATGCAAAGGGCATCCACCATTAAACCCCCAGCTTCAGCTATTCACTGCCCCAGCCCTTCCTTCTCCAGCTCAGGAGGGACTCCATCATCAGTCAAAGAGCTGCAACAGGTGTGTTTAATTAATAAATAACTTGCTAGGAGACCAGAAAATAAAGCAGGTAAGAATGCCTCATTCCCATTAGTGAGTTGAGAAGTGATAGGGCCTCACAACTGAAACTTTTTTATAAACTTTTAGGGCCCTCAGAAGTTCAGAAATGGCTCTACATACCAAAGAGATGAAAATGAGGTGGTATAGCAACTTCTCCAATTCGGAAGATCTTGAACAGGCCAGTTTGCAAAACATAGCTTGACAAACATTTTTTCCATTGCTGGAAAAAAAGCTTTGCCCCCTTTTCCATAATTACAAATTTCCATGAGGAAATCTAATGATTAGGGCAGGAGTGGAGGATCATAAATAGTGAGAAGTTTCCACAAACTGTGAGACTTATTTGGCAATGAAGTATTTGACCAGCAGCCAATGTAGCAGTAAAGCAAGGCTAATATAGTCCAACTTGCCTGCTAAGGCTCTACCACCACTGCTGCACTGAGGACTAATGAGGGACATCCAGCTTCCTGGTCAAATCAAGAGGTGATTCAGGTGTAGTCATGCTGAACAGAGCAGGGAAAGTGTTTAATTAACGATTAGCCATCAACCTGGACTATTAATTATGTAAAAAAAAAAAAAAAAAAAAAGGAATACATTGGTCAGAGCAAACTTGAGTCATTTGGTCTGGACCATGATCAGAAACAAGCTTTACATCTGCTTTTTGGTTTGGACCAAACAAGGTGTGAAAGCACCCTGAATAATAAAACATAGTGTACTTGTCCCCCTTGTATCTCTCAGAATATTCCAATAATATACTGTAATATACTGGTTTTTAATAAGACTACGCTTAAGATATGAAACATATCTGAATGTGTGTTTTTGAGGAAAGCAGTCTGAATAACTGCAGCATCAGTATGCTGTTGGTTCCAGATTTAATAGTCTGAATTTACATTTTATACAACTGACATAAATGTCCCTTAACTAAGGTAATTCACTTCTGGAAGCAAAAAAGTGCAAGGTGGACTGCTCATGTATGTCACTTTTGCTTTGGTAGTTGGAGTCTGAAGCTTAAGTAATTTGATTCAAAGAAAAGGAAAAAAAAGACGGGTAAAGTTTTTCCTGAACCTCAAATCTGTTCTGGAAATACAATAAAATCTCTCTTATAATAATGCCTACTGGACATCTGTTAAGAGTTTTTCCTTTTTAGTACTATTATTTCCCTACGTTTGGTAACTTTTGTGGGCCTCTTCAAAGACTGGACCTTGAACAACCACCCAAGCCCACACCCTGGAGCCAATTCATCATCTGAGTTTTAGAAGAGGACAACATACTTGTATATAAACAATAGATAGAGAAGAGATAAGCTGAAATTCTTAGCAGGAGACAATGTTTATTTAAAATAAATTTAGGTAACAACTATAAACCAGTCACAGAAGAAAAACAATATTAATGAGGCTGCAGTGTCACTGAAGGCTCTACTTCCAGAGCTTCTTGATGGACATGTTCTTCTCGCTGTCTTTCTGCATCACCTGTTGATAGACAGTTATATTTTGTTACATGAAATCCTGTGAAATTACACACCCACAGCCCTACAGCTGAAATACAGAAAGCTGCTCAACTGACCCTTGCTCCATCCACCTTATAGGTCCGCCATACAGGAGTACAATTAGACTGCAGCCCAGCTGCACAATACAAGACTCCTTCTACCCTACTTATCCACCACCCAGAAATACCCAAGAGACTAAAAACTAGTCTAAAAACTGACCACTGATGAAGTGTACAGAATGGTTAGTCTTACTGTAGATTTGCAATCAGTTACAACTAAAGTGGATTTTAAGTACATGTTTAAGAATAAAGTCCAGTAAATTAACATTCAAATCAAATCAGAACTCTTTGGAGTAATGGATTTGCCAAAGCTCATTTCAGGCCAACATACCTTTGCAACAGCCATCTCAAAGTCCTCCTGGGTGACATGCACTCTCCTCTCTCGCAGGGCGTACATTCCAGCCTCTGTGCAAACACCCTATGCAACAGAAGTAAGCAATTAAATATCCAGCTATCCAAAATGTGGGTTCAACTTGTGAGTAAAATGCTTTTAAGCAATGATAAATGATGCTTAAACCCCAAATAACTGTGTTATGTATTATTTTGCCTTACAATGACTCCTGCACCATGAATGAGTTTTAAAACATGCCAAAAACTTTTAAAACATGTCATAAAGGTCCAACATAAGACAGCACATTCACAAATATTTGTGTAGTAATTTTCTAAGAGTGAACTTTTAGAGGCATTAAACTCGTCTTGGTGGTGAATGGAGCACACCACTCTGAATGAATGTTTACATCTTGTAAACATAAATTTTATTTTAAACAGTTCAAATTCACTTCCTAGAAAAGTAACCCACGGCTTTTAACCAAAAGTCGAGCTACCCTACCTTAACTTCAGCGCCTGAGGCCCCTGGCATCAGCTCGGCGATTTTCCGTAGGTTTATTCCACGGGTCAGGTTCATCTTCCGTGAATGGATCTTCAGAATGTCCAAACGGGCCTGGGAAGAGATGGACCATGAGATCTTTAGCAGATTGACGCCTTTTTTTTTATTTTGGACAAATTTCTGTCATCAGTGTGTCTGCAACTGACCTCTTCATTAGGAGGAGGGAACTCGATCTTCCTGTCGATGCGGCCGGGTCTGAGCAGAGCGGAGTCCAGAATGTCAATCCGGTTAGTGGCCATGATGACCTGATGATAGATCGATTGAGATTTGCTGTCACTAAGTAACGTGCAGAATGATAAGAAGAACCATACAGGATTTCACAATGACTGGAAAAGTTATTGATTTCTCATTGAGAATGAGAAATTAAAATATTGAAAAAAAGGGGATGAAATTTAAAGGCAGATACCCCACAGTAAATAGATCACTACGGAATATGTGCGTTTTATATGTATTAAAGAACAATTTAAAAAAGCATTAAAAAAAGCTTTGTGTCTACCTCTGTATAAGGAGTGATTAATTCATCAATATGACAAGTCATCCTAGTTTAAATCCATACAATAAGACCAGCAATCCAAGCTAGCAGTTCTCGTTCAGTGCAAAGACAGAAAACAGTTTGGGTCATGAAACACAAAACACAAATCAGACAGTCCTCACACCTTGATGTTCTTGGTGGCCTCAAAGCCATCCAGCTGGTTGAGGAGCTCCAGCATGGTCCTCTGCACCTCACTGTCTCCTCCAGAGCCTCCCTCCAGCCGGGAAGAGCCGATGGAGTCGATCTCGTCCATGAAGATGATGGAGGGCGCATGCTCACGGGCCATGACAAACAGTTCACGCACCATACGGGCACCTGAAACCCCAGCAAGTTTAGAATGACTTGTGACACACAGAGATAAGGCAATCTATGGCTCTTGGTATAATCTGTTCTTGTTAAAGTTTTACATACAGATTAAAAGACCTATATTTTTAAAGACTTTCTGGCTGAATCTTAATATAAAAAGGCCTGGGTATAAATGATGATGCATGCATATGTATGTTGTGTTGGCTTGTTTTTGATTCAATTCAATTCCCTTTTTTCTCAAGAGCAGAGTAATCATAGTCCTGGAGTACTACTGTATAGATCATCTCATCCATATCCAGATCAACTCAAGAAGGCTTCCTAATTATCAGGTGAGACCTTGAAGTGGACTGTCCTCTACGGTGTTGATGAAGCGAGCAAGTCTAGGGTGTACCTTCGCCAATAAATTTCTGCACCAGCTCAGAGCCAGAGACTCTAATGAAGGTGCAGTCTGTGTGGTGAGCCACAGCTCGGGCCAGCAGAGTCTTCCCTGTGCCAGGTGGTCCATACAACAGCACCCCCTGCAGGCAGAGGAAGAAAAAGGCTTTTTATGTTTTGTTTATGTTTATGCACTAAACAAAACTGCCTTACATGCAAAATATGCTAAAGTTTTAATGATGCTGTGTTTGTGTGTGTATAATATATATATATATATATATCTCGTGGGTCCAAGTCAGAACAGCCCCCAATCCCAGGCTTGAGATG
>JBBPCX010000114.1:30235663-30250138 GCA_037974365.1 Hydrocynus forskahlii | reverse complement strand
CTCTCTTTCTCTCTCTCTTTCTCTGTCTCTCTCTCTCTCTCTCTCTCTCTCTCTCTCTCTCTCTCTCTCTCTCTCTCACTCACAGCTCCTCACAGATCAGCCCCCACAGATCAGCTCCTCACAGCCATTCTTGTGCAACAAGACATGGCCATACAGACTAATATGAACAAGATACTCCCTTGAAGAGAAACATGGTTTATATAGTATTCAGGTCAATTCTATTTATATAGCAGTTTTTACAACCAATTTTGTCAAAGCAGGTCTGAGCCCCAAGGCTGACAGAGGCGAGGAAAAACACCGAGCTGGAGAAAGAAACCTCTTGACGAAAGAAGGCTCAAAAGGTAAACCCATTCTTCTTCTTATGGCATGTGGGATTGTTTGTGAAAAGTGACTGTTGTGTGGAAAATACTTGTGTGTGAGGTCTGAGGGAAAGCAGTAATTTTGTATATGATTGTGTGTTTTTTGGCCTTCTGTGGCACAGAATGATCACAACTCAGGAGACATCAGTGTGAAACGCACACTCCTCATGCTGGACCACCAAGTAACAAATATACACTCCTCAAATGTATTCAGTGTCGATATCCTGGCATAAAGTAAAACAGTGAATAGACAGGTGCCAGCAGTAGTTACAGTTGTTTTAAAGACAAGATGCTTATTTTTTCCTTTGAATATTTTCTCATTATTTTCAGTAAAATATCAAACTGAAAATAAAAGACCAAATCTTTGGTCAAAACTTACAGTGCAATCACTCTCTCTTTCTCCACATGCTTCTACATCCTAAATTATGCAGAAGTTTAGAAAATAATGGCCTAATCTGGGAATAAATTGAGTGAAGTGAAAGTGAACATTCTGTCATGTGTGAACACACCACAACACACATTTAACCCATTCACCAAGTGAAGCAGCAGGCAGCCAGGAACACAGCGCTCAGGGAGCAGTGAGTGGGGATGGTACCTTTCTCAAGGGTATCTCAGAGGCGCTTAGCGGTCTTGGGAATCGAACCCAAGACTTCCTGATCACAGAGCAAACATCCTAACCACTAAGCCACCAGCTGCCCTTTTTCATTTTATTAAATGAAGTGGTGTTTGAACTGTTAATTACTTATCTATAGTATTTATACCCAGTGTGTATATAGCATAGTGTATTTCATATTGAGTTTTTTTCTACAGATTTTATTGGATTTATTTAGACTGTATATTTTATATTGTTCTTGTCTCTGTGAGTCTTTGCAGTCATAAGCAATTTCCTCCAGGATCAATGCAGTATAAGCAGTTTCCTCCAGGATCAATTCTGATTCTGTTTCATTGTTAAAAATCTCAATCAGGGAAACAGGGTCTGCTAAGAAGGGGACATTTCTGAAACAAATTTAATGTCCAATGTTCTTTAAGCAGGTTACCTGGGGGGTGGGGTTGTGTAGTGTTATCTAATGAGCAAACTTTGGTCATTTATAAACATTAGGTGTCTTCCTAGTCAGTCAAGTTCTTCTTGACTTCAGAATACCTTTCTTACTTAGACTTGGCCCAACAGCAGCCGCGCCGTTGACTTTGTTCAAGCCTGCCACTCTGTATGTGGTCACTCACGCGAGGCCCAACAGGCCAGCACCTGCAGGAGGAAGCCGTAAGTTGAGAACACAGGCCAACAGGTATTACTAGACCAGCTTGTTTGGTGAGACAGCAGTGCTGAACACGAGTGCTTTCTTTCTTTTGTCCCACAGTTCTCTTTGAATGGATTCCTAACAAAAATTCTGTTCAGCGTTGCGAGAAACTGCCCCCAGTCATGAAGTTTAGTAAAGCGGCCCCTTATAGTCACGCGTGAACACACCACAGCAAGGCACATTATAAACAACGTGAAATTCTTTCCTGCATTTAACCCATTCACCAAGTGAAGCAATTGGCTGCCACCAACAAGGAGCGCCTGGGGAGCAGTGTGTGGGGACAGTACCTCAGTGATGACACTAGCAGTGTTGGGATTCGAACCAACAATCTTGAGTGCAGGAGCAACCAGCTGCCCATGTGCTTCCTCTAATAAAGGGGTCCCCAACCACCAGGCTGTGGACCAGTGCTGGGCCGATCATTTGGTACCAGGCTAATTAGAAAGAATAAAATCTTATAAAAAAACCCCCAAATTATTTAACTTACTCGTACATTGCATTTACATTATTAAAAACACATGACTTCAATAACTGAGAGGATGTGATTTTTGGCTATAGTTGTGTGATACCTAGGAACAGTAGCAATGAAAGAATGCATCTGTAGGTCGGGCATGGGTGAATTGAGAAATAAGTTCATTAATTCAAGATTGTTGTGTTGGCAGACAACTTTATTGTACAAAATATACCAACAGAATTGCCCAGTAAAAAAAAGTATAAAAAGTAAGCCATTGATGGATACAAAAAGTACAAAACAGAACATGCATTTTTTTTCCTTACAAAAATGCCACTCAACCAGTTATAAAAAGTACAAGAACTTGTTGAAATTCAGCTCGACAATGGCACTTTGTCAATACTTTCAGTTATGTAAAGAGCAAAAATATATATAATCTCACAGGCTTGGAATTTGAAAGTACTTGCAATACAAGTTAAAAATGGCTAAGTGCAAGTGTCATTAAAAAAAACAAAACTGATAAGCCAAGCTCTTTTACAATCATTCACTAGAGCACTGGCATAATCGCTGATTGGAATGTAAAAAGCACAAATTGAGCTACGCACTGAGCAGACATTATTTTACCTGTAAAAAAATGTAAAAACATGGCTTTAACCTGCAAACTGTAATAAAATAATCAAACGTACACCATTTTAACATTTGCTCAAATGCAGTTGATCAGCCATGACGTTTTTGGGTGGTTTTGTACAGGAGTTATGAGGCTAAAGTAATGGAAGATTAAATCCCACCAGTTGCTATTTTGTGAACTGCTTGCCTTAATCCTCACACATCTTGCTAGGGGTACATTTCTGTATGAAAGCTGGAATAAGATCCAGCACCCCTTGTGACCCAGGTTAATATAAGTGATTAAGAAAACAAATGGATGCATAACATCCTGTGTCCTTATAAAAATGGACAGAAGTAGGTAAAATAGTTAAGCCTGTAATGCTATTCAGTTGGCCTTACGCTAATTAAAGGGGTATAAGCTTCCATCAGGCTCAGCACTTGTGCAAAAGTGAAGAAGCAAACATCACTCTACTCACTGAGTACATGTGGGAGAAAGTTAAAATGGTGCAAATTTGATTCTTTAGGAATTATTACATCTAAGTTTATGGCATCTCAATGTCAATTACAAAATGCTAAAATGGCTTATAATCCTACCCACTGTTACAAACAAGAGTAATGCTCTCTGTTCGCTCACAGCTATGTCTGGCACAGTCACAGTAAAACACCCTAACAACACAACAACTGTCTGTAAACACTCTGAGTAGAATAGGGGTGGGGAGCGGGGGACCTTGAATCGAACTGAAGCAAAACAGCCGGAGTCCCCGTCGGGCTTGGGTGGACCAGACCATGGCTCTCATACGCAGACCAGCATTATCTTCCTGAGGGTCCGACGGAGATGAATTCCTGGAACTATATCTAAGTCTACATTTTATTTAAAACTCCTTAAACTACTTGATTCTAAGCCTCTGTCTCAGTATACAGTTTAACATTATACAAAAAAGAAAGAATAGGCAGTTGTGGCATTGCAGACTCAAAGAAATGGCAAGAATGAACTAAGCTTGATATGAAATACCAAAGGAAGTGCAAACAGCACTAAGATCCAACACCAGCAAAACACTGTCCAACATTCAGGACAAGAAAAAAATATCACATCAAGTTATGGGCATGGCTGTGTATGCAATGTTGATATGTTGCACTAAAAAAGATATGTACGAACAAACAACAACAAAAAATTAACATTCCAGTTGAGCATTTTTGTTGCAGCATTTGAAGTTGGGCTTGTTGCATCATACAGCCGAACCCCTCTCTGAAAGAAGACGAGAAGTCTGCATAATTTGTAGAAGTGATCTAGGAACCAGCACCTTCCCTCCATCTCATCCTGATGGTCAGGACTGGTTATGATGTGCTGGGTAAAGGCCAATCCTAGATGAGGACTCAAAGGTTCCCCAACCCGCAGCCTCTGAGGCTTAGGTGAGGCGAATGCCCAGTACCTGCTCCAGCTCCTGCCTTCTCTGGTGGACCTGTGGACCCCAAACACAAGACACGAGCGTAAAGAAGTAATACAGCCCATGTTTAACCATGAAAGACAAAATAGTTTATACAAATAATTACATTGTGCAACTACACATGAAATAGAATGTACACCTGTTTCATTGTTAACTGAACTTAAAAAAAACATTAAACATTACAGTTTAAAATGTTACAGTATTGGATTAAATGATTTTGGGAGCATGTTTTGAGTATGGTTTTCCTGTTGCTCGGTAATGAATATAAACACAGCTGGCTAGCAGCTTAGCTTGCTAGCGTTTCTCAGTGATGTCAAACCTGGCAAGCAGTTCAGAGCACTTTTTATGCACTGAAATAAAATATAATGGCAAATACACTGTGATTTTTAATGACAAAACAATGGCACAAACTAAACTGGAACAGCTGGTCATTTTAACTAAATTTAGATGCCAAACAACAGAAACTAAAACAACTGTGCTGAGTAAAAACTGAGTAAAGTCTACAGTGCACCTGTTTTAACGGTAGAATCAAAAACACTGAGCCCTCATCTACCATGAGGAAAGCACATTATCTTGCTACAGTAAGACTGAAGTTGATGCAGGGCTTATTGATACACATTTGAATTTCACTGGTTTGCAGCTTATGAGTACACAAACTTGTCTCACCCATGATGAAATAAACAAAGAAATGAAGTAATCAAAGCATAACCGTAGATACTGATAAAAGGGCCGAATTAAACTATCATTTATTAAAACTAGTAAAATAAATCAAATGACCTGTTAAATGCCTCTCAACACTGAGAACTATTCCCCACACATACCTTGGAGAATATGTAACGTCCCACGGCCTCCTGGACCCAGGGAGCCTGGTAGAACTCGCTCCTCCTCTCCTCCTCAGGGTTCCCGGCAGTGTCCGTCATCAGCTGAATAAAACAAACACAAAGCAGACACACAAGGGTCAAGCAGAGTAAACGCGCCAAGTCCTCCCCCTTCTTTCTCTCTCCTGTAATGCCTCTCGCCCCTGTGTTGCAATTGGACCAGTCACTAGCCTGAATGGCTTTTTAATGGGAACCAGCAATAGTCTTAACCATTCAGGGCAAATGCTTCAGCCCTGCTGTCATTCTGACAAGCTTCTAGGGAGGTACCTTGAGGTCTCGGCTTTGAGACTTGAGCCAGTCCTGGATGAAGTCCTGAGGGTTGTTGCTGAAGCTCAGCATGAAGTCTCTCTGGGTCTTCAGCTGGTTTATGGACTCTATGGTCTCATGTATCTGATGAGAAACAGCAAGAGCAACACACTCCTTTTGCATGAACAAAGCAATCACATATAACCTGCATAAAATGACACTCAGAAGAACTACGCTGCTCTTCAAAAGTCTGAGAACACACCAAATTCATTTAAAATCTCAATTTTCTTGTTTTTATTTTTCACTTAAACACCTAAAATTTAAGAGCTGGTAAACACAGACACCACAACAAGGGGATAAAATGGGTGACTTTTGGCGCAATCTCTATGTGTGATGAATTCCCAATGTTATTTTCTCTAAATTGATCTAATTAATCTTTAAACTGTTGTTCAAAAATGGCAAAGCTGCAAATAAAAAAAAGGCTTCCAAAACATTTTGCATTAAAAATCCAAGGTGTTCCCAAACTTTGGACAGGCAGTGTATACAAGTCAGAACCTTTTTAGATCAGGTTTGGATTAACATACACACCTTCATCTCCAAGGCAGCAATTTCCTGCTGGTTGGTAGTAGAGGACAGAAAACTGGTCATCTGACTCTTCAGTGGGTCATCCACTTCTACATCTATATCGAAGCAGGCTGTCTTTTTCTGGTCATTGGGATCCACGCTGGCCACAGAATCAACAGTGGAAAGATACAGTAAGATCCAAGATACTGAACCCTGACAGAGGTTTACTGCTTTATACAATGGTTGCATATAACTATTATTTGTTACTGGTTAACCTATTTTGTGTTTTTCAGAATACTCAAGTAACCTAATCAGCAGAAAGGTGCTCTAACATGGGTGCTGTCATTTTGAGTGACTGTGCCATGCTGTCACTTTTGTGAGTTACATTTTGGATTTTGTACATTCTGGATCTTGCGTTCATTGCCACAGACAAAATTCATTTAAAAGGACTGCCTGTTCTAAATATTTTTTTTCTTTCATGATGTAATGATACAAACAGGTGCCATACCGCCCCTGTGCTATTATGGATGTCATGATTACTTACAATCGATTACTCAACTTTCAAAACTGAATCAATAAAAATAGATGTTCGCAATGAATTGGCTTATTAGTTATTTATCAATCTGAATGATACACACTATCCATATTTCCTTAAAAAACGGTATGATTTGCAGTTTGAACATTTCTTCAAGGGGAGCTATTAGCAATTAAGTCACTTCTGTGAGAATAACTGAAAGAGAGGAAACCAGCAAGTTGCAGCCTGCACTTCTCTGCAGGTACATGAATTATAATGATCAAAAGACAACATTCTTTCTCATGGACACCAGCAGGACTAGACAATACACACACCTGATGATATGATTGATGACAATGGGATCAGGGTGCTGCAGAAGTCCAGCCAGCTTCATGGGGATCTCAGAGAACCTCATCCTGGGGCAGGCAAAAATCTGTACCGGTGCCCAGAACAAGGAATGAGACAAATGACAAACAACATGCAATGCAGCACAAGTGACTGCACTAGTAGACTGTGCTAAACTCAAACAGATGTGGCTGAGCTAACTGATACCATTTGTCCTTAGATACTGATAACGCAATGGCTCTGAGCTTTGTTTTTGAGCAATACAGCTACCTCTGTTGATGAACAACTATACCACTAGCCTTTTCAGCATCTCAGCACTGTTTGTTTGCCAAAAATGATTATGACTAAGCAAGCACCTTGGGTTGTGTAAATCCTGTCTTTTCCAAATGAGATGCACAATCACAGCATGGCTCACCCCAATTGAGAAGGGTTAAAGGCATAGTTGCAAAAAGTAGTAATAATAATACTAATAACAATAATTTCCATAAATTTCCATTTAGCCCAAATTTACCAGCTAAGTTTGCTTCTTGAATTGTATATTACAGCTTTGAGGATAATGCCGCAACCAAGTAGGGGTGTAACAATGCGTCAAAACTTGAGATATTGCAATAAAAAAAACGACAGCATGCATTTTGGAGATATGACAATGCATCATGGAGCATTCTATTATTTATGATATCGAATGCAACTTTAAATGAGGAACGGCTTTGCCTTTTCTAAGCTAACAGTGAATTCAGGTATCAGAGTTCCTGGCTGTACCTGTCTGAAGTAGCGGTTGCAGTTTATGTATTCTTTCTCGTGACAGTCCTGCAGCTTGTTGTTTTTAATGTACAACCAGAGGGCCTGCATGATGCTGGCTCTGGTCTGGGTGTGGACCCCCAGGAGCCGGGCTAGCCGAGGATCCAACTTATATTGTGGCGGCTGGGATTGGGGGTGGGGAGAGGCAGAGACAGAGACAGAGACAGAGACAGAGACAGAGAGAGAGAGAGAGAGTGTGTGTGAGAGAGAGAGAGTGAGAGACAGAGAGAGAGAGAGAGTGAGAGAGAGAGTGAGAGAGAGAGAGAGAGAGAGAGACAAAGTGATCGCACTTTCAGTTATGACCACAGATTTCTGCTTTTAAAAAATAATTCCTTAGTAATTCGCCATAGAACAGTTTAGAATCACCTCTTGTCACAAAGCTAAGTGGTGAAACTGACTTTAGTTTTATCTTTTACTGAAAATTATGAGCAATTTGAGGAAAAAATAAGCATGTTATCTCTAAAACAATTGTAACTACATTTGGCACCCATCTATTCATTGTTTTACTTTTTGCCAGGATAATAGCACTGCGTATGAAGAGTGTACATTACCTGGTGGTCCAACATGAGGAGGAGGGTGCATTTCACACTAACATCTCCTGGTCTCTTCACCTGAAAGCCATCTGTCTCCTGAGTGGTGGGCATTCTGTGCCACTGAAGGCAAAAAAACAAAATTACAAATACAAAATTACAGCTTACCATCAGACCTCACACACAGCCACGTTTTACAAACAATCCCAGTTACACCATAAGACGAATTACACAATCACATCCAACAGTTATTTAATTCCACACCACAAAGTTATACCCCACACTTAACACAATCCTACACTGTAAACGCTTCCACTTCATCTAATGCACAAAAGAAGCCAAAACTATATAAACCAAATTTCTCTCTAAGGGAGGATCTTGTTCATATCACAGTCTGCATGGCCAAGCCTAGAGATGGGCCCGATCCATTATGATATCGAATCGGGTCCGATATAGCCATAAATCCGATATCAGATATCGGTCGGACAGCCCCGATCTCTATAATGCAGTTTGCAGATTGCACTGGACCTTAAACTCGACGCTGTTTAATACGAGATGCGTTGGCAGCAGACGCTCATTGACATTTTCCAAAAACGCAACAAATTTACAGCAGACAACCAAAAAGCGAAATGAATATCAGAGAAGACTCTTCGCTCTCCCTCAAGGCCTCTTCGGGGTTCTTTCAGGGGCTATTTTGTGTGTGTGTGTGTTTTTTTTTTGGCTGTTATTGCCCTCTCCCCCTCTCTCTATCTCTCAAAACACGAGGCTAAAGTTGGGCATCTCGTAACTCAGCCGGTCCACCTTAAATACAGAAGCCGTTAGATTACACTCTGCCCTGTCGTGTCTCCAAATTCACATTTAAAATGTATTAGTTTTACACTTTATTTTTTTTTTACACATTTCCTTTTTTAAATTCCTTTGGAATGCCTTTAAATTCAGTGTAGTTGTGTATATTTTTTGCTCTTCTAATAAGTGCTTAGTAGTTTATTTATTCTGTGATGTAACCTTACTAACAAACAGCACAATTACAACAATATTAATGCTAATATTAAAGTAAAAAAGATGTATTATATCGGAATCTGTATTAGTATCGGCAGTCATGTATTAGAATTGGATTGGAAATGGAAAAACGTGGATCGGCTCATCACTAGCCAAGCCTTGTTGCACATTTATGTCATTTGTGATTGAACCACTTTGTTACGTTGTCATATTTGAACCCAAACAGCGCTAAGGGGAAGAATGTCTTTATGTCTATCAACGTTAACCAATACCGACTGATGTCTACCGTCTTGGTAGAAAATGGAAGGCTCTTTAAAATATTGAAAATGTCCTAACTTTTTATTATGGTTTATATTATTGTCAGTAATGACACAGAAACATTTCTGAAATGTTATTTTTATTAGGCATCAGTTTTTAGTTTACCCTAAATGTTTACATTGTCATTCAATCAAAATGACAGCCCTGTGACCTTTGAGCTACACAACCAAAAATAAAGCAAGGAATATGCCCATCATCTCAATAACTTTTTAACCATGATCAAGCACCAGTCATGTATTTTATAAGTAAATATACGTATTTTATAAGTGCCCTTTATACAAATACCACTACACTGAAAATGGTGATTTCTGGTAGGGGTTCCATTTGTGTTATGCTACTGCCAAGCTATTTGGCGTAAAAAAAACTGCACCTAATTACCTTGTATCAGCACATGTTTGGGCAGCAAATGAAATATAATAAAAAGCATGTTCTGATGTATGTTCTGATGTCTATGGGTTTGCCTTTTGCTAAAACTGTATTTCTCCCCATTATCTGTTCTGAAAAAAGCCTTTCTATGGACAGCATGGCCTGAAAATGTCAGTATTCCTTACCTCTACCAAATGATTGTCTGGACCATACAGTTCCTTATCCAGTTCGATGACCAAGCTTTTGAAGAAAGATGAAAACTTTCTCTTCTGCTTTCCAGGCTAGTGATAATTGAATAGAAGGAAAGAAACAGGCTGACCACTTTTGTGCATTTGGTACACATTCACACTCACAAATACATAGAAACATATTATATTCAGAATTCGTATGCTGTTGATTGATGCTGCATTGTTTGGCGCTGATCCCTTTCGTGCATCTGGCATCTAACAGATACACACACACGCACACGCACACACACGAATACATAAAAAGAAATGTTAATTGTTATTATATTCTGAATTCCTATGCTGTTGATTGATGCTGCATTGTTTGGGGCTGATCACATTTGTACATCTGGCATCTCACACACACACACAGACACACACACACACACACACACACACGAAAACATTGCTCTCCCACCACTTGTGCAACCCTCTCTCTCTTTCCTGCGCCACTCTACCCATCCCACACACGCCTTAACCACTGAGGCACAAAAGGGAGAGAGCAAGAGAAGAGAAAATGAACTTCCTCTTTTCATGTGGCTACAGCTCAAACAATTTCTCTCTCAGCTGGGTCATGCCTGTGTCTTTACACTGACATTTTAATTCCCTTTTTCCTGGCCTCCTCTCTCCATCCCTCTGAAAATTACGCCACTACTCCGGGAATCGTGTAAGAAGCCTGAAAGCACATCTGGTTTGAGAGGGTTCAGCGAGGACACGGTTCTCAAACAAAAGGACGATCTTCAGTGGCCAAAGAAACTGAAAGAGACCCTGTCCCAACACACACTTCCACTCAGTGTTCTCCTGAACTTTGGTTGGACAGAGCTGTAAAAGTGGAAGGTGATTTGGCAGCACTGAGACTGTTGTTTGACATTTGGTGCTATATTTGGAAAGCTGTGCTGCACAGCTACACAGTGTAACAGATGTTAATCTTGTAGAATATAACCTAGGGCTGCAACAAACAAGTATTTTTTAAACAACTAACCTATGGGCTATATTAATTAATATTACATATCAATAAATTAATCAGCCATGTGGTAATGGAGTATGTTTCCTACTGTGTACAGTAACCATTCTCAATGACTGCATGCATCGTGTCAACAACAGTAATTATGCAATGACGCGTCTACATCCTAATCAATGCTAACACTGCCACGTACATGTACACTCTACTTACATCTTCAAGCAGTTTGCCCTCCACTCGAAGTTCCCACGATGCCACCTTCTCAGCCTCCTCCCCCTCTGGCTTGCCAGGTGTGCATGTGTTGGAGATGTAGATCCTAAGTTTGCGCTTTTGCTGGAGGGTACAAAGATCCATACCAGTCATTCAACTAGAATGCCACATGAGAATGACCCAAACAAAAAAATGCTGATGAGAAGGATTTATTGCACATAAAATTAAAAGTGAAGTACATACATAATGGCCAGACGTCTCTTTCTCACGCTTTCTGACAGTGTATTGTACATTTGTATCTGTGGAAATTAATGAAAATGACTAACAAGTAAGCTTGAAGTTCTGTCAGATAAGGAGATAGATGAGTCTGAATGGATTTTTGCTGACCTATAACAATAATACCGATGTACGTTCAAGACACAAAGCCCTTAGACACCCACCAAACACACTAAAAATGGCTCCGCACAGCAGAATCCTCCTGAAAACTCATCTGTTCAGAGAACATCTCCTCTCCTTAGTACACTCCTCTGGTTCTTAAATGTGTCCTCATATTGTTAGTCATTTGGATAAAAGCGTCTGCCAAATTATTTTGTAATATAGTAAAAAAAAAGTAAAAAAAAAAAGGGCAATCATCCAATATAGCCTCACAAAAAGTCTTCACTGGAAATGCATCATCATTAATTATCGGGACGTGGTACTTGAGCAGGAACCATTTGGGGTACGTTATAAGTGACCACCCTCACCCCTTGGTTTATGTACCCATGCATCCAAAATGAATCAGTGCATATGCAACAATCTAATGGTCATGACTGCCTTGAATCGAATTCATAATGTTAAATTTGATTATGATCCTGTTTCATAAAGAAACTTGATGTATTGTTTACTCTCTGTACTCCACAACTGCTGAATTTGTTTCTCGTGCCTCCCTATGCATTTTTAAAAGTGTGGTGCATAGTATTGACTCAAAAAGCAATGTAACAACTTCCACATTTAGTCTAAGAGCTCTTTGTAGGCAGCTACAATTTCAAAAGATCGATAACAACTGAAGCAAAAAATAACTAATATTTACACAAAGAGAAATAGCAAAATATGATTTAATTTGTATGGCTTTAGTTGTCACTGGTTTTGAAGTGTAGAGAAGATGTGTTCCTTCACTCACTCTTTCGTTCAGTGAAGATGAGGGACTGAGATAACAAGCTAGCTAACTGGTCTAGCTAGTTCATTTAAGACTACAAAATGACCCTAGAGACTGATCAGATAGGTATCAAACACTGAAATTCAAGCCATCAATACAGATTTGTGTTAGCCTCCCATTATTTACCATATTTTTATTGGTAAGTTATTTAATTCTTTGTACGACATGAGGAGGGAACTTTACCGTGATGGGCTTTTTGATGGCCTCCTGGATCTCCATGCGTTTGCGGGCAATGGTCTGGTCCAGCTTCCTCTCAAAGGCCAGGAGGTCCATGTAAGCCTGGGACTCTGGAACCAGGTCTCGAATCTACACAAGAGCGAGATGCCAAAAAGCCATTATACAAATGAGCAAAAACAATAAATAAAAAAAAAACTGCTTGGGACAAGATGACAAACTCACCCTCTGTGGAAGGACTTTATCAGCCATCTTACGTCTTTTAACCCTAGAACAGTAAAGGAGAAATAAAAAATGTGCTCATTACTTCCTAATACATATTTTTCAATGAACTCAATATATTTCTCCCACCCAACATATCTATGGTGAATAACAATAAGCTAGACTATTGTAATTTGAAAGTCACTATATTTTGAATCGATGACAATGTTGTGCTGTGATCACAAAAAATATTATTCACTGTTGAAAACAGCATCAATAATATTTACTTCATGTCTATGGTTTTTGAGACCATACACTCTAAGGCCTATGTGGTACACAATTAAATTCTTAAGTCTTATAACCAAACAGATGCATTAGTTACATTGTAGTTAATAAGTAAGAGATAGGAGTTTTACAGTTAATTACAAGCCTAAATAAGTCTGTAGTTTGCATTTTGTGCATTTCTTTTTATGCTTCCTAAATGCTTTTTAAAAAGTTAGGAAAGTCAGTGGATTTGTTGGGCACAAAGAAACAAATTTCTAAGAATCCAAGAGAAATCCCTCCAAAAGTAAGTTTTCCAAAGTGACAGATGCAATACTCAAAAAAATGACTCGCCCTTCCCCTAGACTTCTTAGTAAAGCAGGACAGTAGGCATAGCTGTAGCGACACATTTCCCTTTCGGCTTATTCCACCAGTTAAGATCATGAGACATCTTTAGAGTTAGGTTTCCTTTGTTTCACACCAATGCCTTCGCTCCTCTCATCAGGGAGGAAACAAAGGCATCTCTGAGAAAGGGGACAAATAGGTCTTTCTCTGCTGAAGGACAAGCTACTGTCAATTAGCACATGATAAAAGATTAAACTCTTTTAAAGACCGTTCACAGCTCATGCTTTTGCTTTACTGGTGGACAACTTCACGTGTCATACTCAACGTTTAAGACGTGCTCTACCCCATTCATCACTGGTCAGTTTCTGGGCACACGACTTAATGTTGATTACGTACTGCTCAAATGGTGGGTTACTTTCACAGCAGTGACACTTACATGGAACTGGCATTGTCGTGCACAGTGCTGGTGGTTTTACACATAAACTGACAAAGATGTATGATGGTAAGAGTGATTATACCAGTATCTGCAAATAACTGCTTTTGAAAAAAAGTGCATCAGACCTATATTTACATTTCACCAAACGCTGATATTTGATGAGGTAGTTATTGTATGCTAAAATAGCAGAAAGGTGACACTGGGTTGCTGCACTGAAATATCTGTTTTTAATTCACTTTCTCTGGGCTTGCAAAACCTATAGAATAAATTATACTTCTCCAGAATGCTGATTATGAAGCCAAAGTGTGGTGTGTTCACATATGACAAAAATGGTCACTTCACTTCACTCACTCCGAATGCTAACATTGTAGATGCTTTCAGAGATGGGCACCCTGATCAGTCAGCAGCTACGCACCCCAGTTTCAGGATTTTGTACTGCAGTAGCTTTTCTGTGGGATCAGACTGGAAAAGTTATCCTTTACTCTTCAAGCCTTAGGTACCCAGTTCACCAGTTCTCCTATCTTAGACCACTTTCAGTGGTTACTTTTGGACCTGCTCTGACCCAGTGGTGTATCCATCACTGTTTGGCCCCTGTTAAAGTAAGTCAGATCCTTATGCTTACCCATCTTTCCTGCTTCCAACACATCAACTTGACCTTTCACTTGCTGACTTATATATCTCACCCAGGGCCACTATAATGAGAAAATCCCTCTGTCTCTCTCTCTCTATACATACATACATACACACATATACATAT
>JBBPCX010000114.1:30204459-30234880 GCA_037974365.1 Hydrocynus forskahlii | reverse complement strand
ATTAGCACAGGTGTCTGCAATTGCTTTCAGTGATATAAAGATCCCCGACACACATCACCATCCATGAGTTCAACTGATGAACAAAAAAATTCACTCAAACACTTTTTGCATAATAATTTGGAACGCAGTGTAGTTCATCATTTTCTTCGATTGATGACTGATGACATTAGTATATCCTTCCCGCCAACCATCAAGCCGCCTGCTCACCAGAGACCAGCACATGCCACCCAGTTTATTGGCCTCTCATCTCTCTCTCTCGGATGATGTCCAGCAAACCCACCACATCTCCGCTCTGCCCTATCCCATCGAGTACACTCCAGATGATATCTTTGAATCTAATCCCACATATCACCTACATCATCAAAGGCTTTCAAGTCTGCAGTGGTCACACAAATTCTGAAGAAACCCATGCAGGACTCCTCAGAGATCAACAACTGCAGACCGGTATCTCTTCTTTCATTCCTTTCCAAAGTCCTGGAACGTGTTGTTCTTAACCAAATCAACATCTTTTTTTCCTCAAAACAGGCTTCAGGACCCTCACCAGACCAGGTTCAAGGCTGCGCACTCTACTGAAGCTGCACTACTAGCAGTCTCCGAAGAACTTCATGCAGCTAGATCAGTCTTCTGCTCGGATTCTTCTTGACCTTTCTGAAGCCGTCAACATGGTTAACCATCAAATCCTACTGGCTACTCTCTCCAGCCATGGGATATCCAGCACAGGCTGGCAATAGTTTGCATCCTACCGTGATGACCGGAGGAACCGGGTGGCATGGCAAGGATGTCAGTCTGCGCCGTGTAGATTGTCCACTGGTGTTCCACAGGGCTCGGTCCTTGGACCGCTTCTCTTTTCTCTATATCTCTCTGGTTCTCTTAAGGATGTAATGGCCTCACATGGCTTTTCCTACCACTTTTATGCAGACGACACTCATCTTATTGTGTCTTTCCCCTACAGTGACGACCCACATCACAAACTGCCTGGCTGACATCTCCTCTTGGATGGCGGCCCCCCACCTCAAGCTGAACCCCAGCAAGACTGAGATTCTTTTCATCTAAGGGAGTCCATCACCAAGCCACAACCTCACCATTTCTTTTCTTCATCGTCCCCTCAAAGAAGGTAAGAACTCTAGGTGTCATGCTAGATGAAGAACTGTCTTTCTTGTTGCGCGTTAACCACCTCTCAAGGACATTAAGATACTTTCTTTACATCATCAGAAGAATCTGACCCTTTCTCCCCACTGAAGCTACAAAGTTACTCATCCAGTCTCTGGTCATCTCTAAACTGGACTACTGCAACTCTCTACTGGCTGGACTTCCACTGAAGGTAACAAAACCACTTCAGCTGATTCTTAATGCAGCCGCGAGATTAGTCTTCAGTGTTCCTAAATTCTCACACACTATGCCTCTTCTATGGAACCTTCAATGGCTCCTAATGCGAGCAGGCAGCATTAGGTTCAAAACCTTAACACTTGCCTTAAAAGCCAAAAATGGACTTGCGCCTCCTTAAGTTATCAGCACGGATCAAGCAGCGTGTCACTTCTCATCCTTTTAGAGCTTCAAGCACTGGTCGTCTTGAACCTCTACTGCTCATAAGAAGAGGAAGTCATGCATCAAGATTCTTTTCAGTCTTTGCCCCCAGTGGAACAAATTCCTTCTTGCAATCAGATCTGTTGAGTCCCTCACTGTCTTCAAACATTGTTTGAAGACCCACCTCCTCAAGGAGCACCTTGGTGACTAACCAGTCCTCTCGCTTATCTCTTATGCATATTGTCCTCTATATTAAACAAAAAATCTATGGGCACTTACCCTCTTACTTGTGTATTAACCTCCAACTTTTTTTCTTTCTGACAGGGTTTGTTAAGGTGTGTAACTTAGCTAGCAGTAACTTGGTTAAAAGCACATGTTGATTTGAGTCTAGCTTTAAATGCACACATAAATTCACACACAAAAATCTTGTGGAAAACCTTCTAAGAAGACTGGAAGCTGTTATAGCTGCAAATGGGGGGACCAGCTCCATATTAAAGTCTATGCATTTGAATGCAATGTCATTAAAGTCCCTATACTTTTGTTCATATAGTGTATCATCAGATGGGCCATTGGAGCTAAAATAAGGATTTCCAATAAAGTGGCTGGGGAGAGGTCTCCCAACATCACAAGCACACATGGACACGATTCTTGTCATTTATTACATGTCCACAAGCATACGGGGCTCATGGCCAGGATAGCAGCATTTTCCACCTAGTCAAATATATGTACAGTTACAACACAATGAAGACACATGATTCCTTAAGCTGTAAACATCTAATACACAGAAACGAGACCAAAAAGCAAGACGACCAAAGGAGAAACTCAAGCCTTGATTTGTTCTCCTCATAAAGGAATATGCATGTCTATCAGTCAACGGCAATTTCAAGTGTCCATTTGCGTAGTTTTTTGTTTTTCCTGTAATAGCGCAACGATCACAGTTCTTCACCAAGGCGCGATATATAGCACTGTTTGTTTGCCTTGAGGGCCATGGGGGGGGGGGGGGCACCTTTTTTGCATCGTGCCAAAAACAGAAAAGAAAAAAGTCTGAAAAGAGACTTCAAAAGGTAAAATAAGCAGCATATTGATTGATAATTCATTTATCAGTCCTGACCTCCATGGTTTCTTCTCTTGGCCACTGTTTAAAACCACACTCTCAAGCGTCAGAGAGATCATGAGGATGAGTGTGGAGGAAAAACAACAACAAAAAGAACTAAATGAAAAAGAAAAACGCTCACTAAAGGGAGGCAATTGTTGGCTAATCCTGCCTGCCACTGTGAGAAATGGCCCTGCCCACTTCCTCCCTGAGAGCTTCCGCCGTCAGGCTTCAGGCTGTTTCACTCCAAAAAACTACCAAACTACATTGTCAAGACAAGACAATCAACACAACATCGATTAATTGTGCAAAATATTCCAGACGGGAAAAAAAACAACAACTAAAAAACACAAACAAACCAAAAAAAAGAGAGTTAACCCGAGAGATTAAGCTAATCAATGCCGCTTCTTCTGCCAGTCAGCGCAATTCGGGTCATGTGTGCACTTCTCAAGATGAGCCAGACAGCATTGTGGGTGGTGAGATGGAGGATGCCTCCCTCCCGTTGCCAGCGTTGTTACTGTGGAAACGACTCGTATTTTAGCAACACACACGGACTCTCCTGGTTGTCCCCGCAAAGCTGAAGGACGGACACGGAGCTCCATCAGTCAGTGAGTCATCCTCACCCCTACATGGACAATTCAGATTAGTGACGTTACATCATGCCAGTGAACACATCCAGGCCACTTGTATGCCCAAGTTAGGGCACCAATGGTCATACAGCACATTTTTTAACACAACGTCTGCATGGAACCTAAATATAACATTCATACTTCAGCAGTCATGGTTATTGGTGTCATGGTGCTCTACTCTGCATCCCCATTGTTTGCTGAATTTAAATAACAATAATAATAATAATAATAATAATAATAATAATGAGAAATAATAATAATAATGAGAAATATGCTTGCTAAGCAAAACCCCCACATCACGTCCAAGTGAAACTGATTGGGAAGGATGATGCACTGTCCTGCTGTGTGGTGGTGTTGCACAAACACTATCTATGGGAAAAGAAGATAAATGATCTCAAAATGGTGTGGCAGGGGGTCATGGGGTCATTGTGTGGAACAGGACATGTTGTGGGGAGGCAGAAAAGAATAACTACCATAATCAACAAATCCAAAAGGCTTAAGTGTAGAAACCTTTCTGTGCATCATCTACAAATGTTTCTGAACTAGAAAAATGGAAAAAGTTCCTAAATTAACTTTTGGAAGCTTTCAGCCAAAGGTGGCTTAAAAGGGGCCAACCCCCTTTTTTTTTTTTTAAACAAGATTTATTTAAAAGAAAAAGAATACAGTGTTCCCGTGCGAAGTCGAGGTTCAGAGTTCGCAGCTTCAGTCGTTCGCAGATGTTTTTCTTAGAACCTTACTACTAATTGTTTGCAGAAACCCCCAGAAATTCACGGAAACAGCTAATTTTTTGGGGCTATTTTCGTGGCAATATATGATTTTTTATACATTTTTGTGCCAAATTATTAAGGAAGATATAATTTTCTAATTATGTAACATAAATGTTACTGTATACATTTTTTAGTACTGTCAAGAAACACAAAGCAACCGTATATTGGCTGCTGCCCTGTGACGCATCTCTGGCAGATCAGAACAGTTTCCTGTGAGGAGCTCTCGAGTGTTTCACTGAGTGTTCTCTTGTTTTTCGTTTTGTTCTTCTTTAAGCCCTGTATTTTTATTACTGTAAATTAAATTACTGTATTTACTGCAGTCTATACAGGAGTAACATCAGTATTTTACATTCTAGCTCTGCGAGACAGCAGTTCAGTTTACACTGTACAGTACAGATACGGCTTTACCCTTACATTTTTTTAAGGGTAATGCAGTAAGCCGAGTTTAAAATGAAATTAAAGTGTTTTGGGAGCATATTTAGGGTTTGCACTATAAAAATAGGCACTTTTTCACAATTTGCATGTGCTCTTGGAGCGTGACCCCCCGCAAATTTTGGGGGTCTATTGTATATGCAGAATATATGCAAAAACGTGTCGGCAAGTTCCATGCAGAGGTAGTTCTCCATGTCAAAATGTGTCCTTTGACCAGGGCTGCCCAAACATTCCCATACAACTGTTACAATAACACACTGTACACAGTGTGCACCATTATTATGCAAGTGAGTTTTGTGAGGATTAATGTTAATATCAAATACAATGCTATCAGTCAATCCAAATCTGAAACCGGAAACGTGAATGTGAACTTTCTCAGGGGAATATATGTGTGTGCACAATTATGAGGCAGAATTATTACAAGACTAAATGAAAAACTGTAATTTGCCCATTTCACTTGTTTATTTAAATCTGTTAAAGTGAGAATAATAAACAACTCAGAATTCACAAATAAACATTTCTGTCATTCGAAAATAAATATCAGTGACCAATACAGCCACACTTCTTTTCAGTAACAGTAATAAGCCTTCCATTCATGGAATCTGTCAGTTTCTTGATGTGTTGAAGATCAACTTTTTGTGCTGCAGCTACTAGAGCCTCCCAGACACTGTTCAGAGAGGTGTACTGCTTTCCATCCACGTAAATCTTCCGATTAAGAAGGGCCCACAAGTTCTCAACAGAGTTTAGGTCAGGTGAAGAAGGGGGCCATGCCATTATTGGCTGGCTAGTCGTGCATTAGAGCACTTCGATGCATGTGATGGAGCACTGTCCTGTATTAAAATCATGGTATTCTTGAAAGATGCAGACTTTTTCCTGTACCACTGCTTGAAGAAAGTGTCTTCTAAAAATTGGTAATAGGTTTGGGAGTTGATTATGGGTCCATCCTGATACTGAATAGATACAACTAGCTTCTCTTTAATAATACTAACTCACACCAGTACCCCACCTCGCTGGAGTCTGAGAAGAAAGTGGAGCCCTGTGCCCATTACTGATCCAGCCACGGGCCCATCCATCTGGTCCATCAAGAGCCACTCTCATCTCATCAGTCTATTTGTGGTCGGGCAATGTCGTTGAGCACTGAACATCTTGTACTTCTGCACACTCCAGGTAGGTCGCAGTTCCGGAATATGGTGGAACTGGAGGATAATGGGTTCCTGGTAGCTTCATGTCCGATTCTTCTCAAATCTGTGGCAGTTAATTTGTTTCTTTCTTCTCAACATGTTTCTTACGACCCTGTTGACCATTTGCAACAAAACGTTTGATGGCTCTGTGATCACGCCCAAATATTTTAGCAATGACAAGAGTGCTGCATCCCTCTGAAAGACTTTTTACAATTTTTGACTTTTCTGAGTCAGTTAAATCTCTTTTTTGCCAATTTTGCCTGAGGAACAGAAGCTGCCAAATTATTATGCACACCTTGATATAGGGTGTTGATCCTATATCACCCTCCCTCATTACACAAATACACATCACCCAATATGCTTAAATCCAATAAGCATTCAAGTTTATACAACTTGGAGTGGGAATATACGCATGTAAATTATGATATGGTCAAAATACTCACTTGCATCATCATTTGTGCACACAATGTATTGCAACATATTGTAATATTATACCATGACTATTATGTTTATAGAAACTAGGGCTGTCAAAGTTAAATGCATAGATAACATGGACATTTTTTATACCATTAATGCATTTCAAAATTTGAGCCCAGCTGCAAAATACACTGCTTTCGAAATGTATAAAATCTTTCATTCAAAATCCGCAAACCCAGGAATAATTAATGACTCATTAATAACGTTACATTATTTCAGTTGTTTGACAGCCCTAATACAAACATTTTTATTGACTTTTCCTCATACATGTACTTACCATTTTTATGTTTTAACGATTTGGATCTTCTTGGCGAATTGGAATTCTGGGGAAACAAAAATATCTATCTGCACTTTGTGCCTTCCAACACATCAAGGATGGACACACATATTACACTAAGACATGTGGGGGGTGGTAAATAGGGATGGGCATTTCAGGCAAAACTGTCATTAATTTTTGAGGCATTATTCAAAGAATGGAAATTTACCTTATCTGCTTTTCTCTTCTTGGCTGCAACACAAAAAAAGGCCCATGTCATATGATACACAGAACATGACATTGTGATACATGCAAAACTAGATTAAAATGATAATCTAAAGAAAAAGCTAAATTACAGCCCCCCTCATTACCCCAAATGCGGTGGTTCAGCCAAAACTTGTTCACTTCTTTGATTTTATACTGGAAATACAGAAGATAATATTGCTAATAAGTAATGAAAGCTTATGTCCTACCAGTGAGCAACAACTGATTGAACACTGGGTGTGGGTGCAAAGTTAATTTTTAGTTAATATATCCCTTTATAGTCCACTTCTCCTTTACATGACAGAGTACTGTGGGGTGTTAGAAGTTAATTTTTAGTCAAACAAAAAGCCCAGATATACCTCACATGAAAACAATGGGGTGGGGGTGAAATTTTTAGTATTTAGAACTGTCTTTTTAACACCATATTCAATTATTTTTAATTGGTCAGCTGAAACATACTAGGAGAGAGATAGGAGAGAGATAGTGGGTGGTGTGACGTGTTCAGAAGCCAAGGACAGAGCAAAAAGCAAAAATATGAAATGTGAAGAAACAAACACGAATCAAAAAAACACAACACGCCTGTAAACACGCACGACACTAAAACTCAGATCAATTATATAAAAAAGGCTTGTGTAACCGCATCTTTTTTTCACGCATTCAGCCATTCCCATAAATAGCTTGGTAAGAGCGCCATGAGGATGTTGCTAAGAAAGTTTAAGCCCCACCAATTAGCAAAAACCAGCAGGGTAAGGAAGAAATGAATTTTCAGTTGGATTATCCCCTTTAAAATCTACATACATTTGACCCCATTGTACTGTACATGGATCCTGATATATGCACTCACCTTTCTTTTCTGCCCCATAGGACCAGTCGTTATCATTGACATCATCGTTGTCCTCTTGATCGCTCTCGGATTTGTTCGTGTTGTTGCCACTGGCTATTCTGAGGGGTGGGAAGAAGATGAGGCAACAGTAAGTACAGCAGAAGTGGAAAAAAAAAACCAAAATAAAAACAAAACCCTCATTAGTGAATCAATCACACTGTTGTTCTTAAGTTTTATGATTACGATTTTTATTCCACCTGTTTTCTGGAGCTGCTTCTCGTCTGAGGCCGTATGAGTTACAGCAAAAACTCCAACTCGGATCCCACCCTGTTACATACAGTTTATCGATTGGATGATCAGGGGCCAAGTATTATTTTAAAAAATCTAGTTTTGTGGGGAAATCACCTCCGCTATGCACAGGGAGAGAGCGGTGGGGCGACAGTCTATATGGGAGACATATATATATATGTTTTTTGAGCAATAGTTAGCTATATTGTTTACTGGGTTTCTAATGTAAACAATAACGGAGGAGCAATCACTAGAAACATCTGGTGGTGACGTGCAGAGCATCGCTCCCCTCCTTCCCACTGATCTGAACTAGCATCAAATATGTAAAAATGTAAGCTATATTAGAAAACATTAACATTGCATAAAAACTGATAGCAGCACAGTTTGTCCAGGAGCGTATCTCTAGTTCGGTACGGACCAGTCAGGAACTGGCACCAGGAACTAATACCAGCTCTCAAGAGCCATCCCTAATATTCATATGTGGCATCGACATTGGTATTTGTACTCCTGTTAAAAACAAATTCCAAGCATTTAAAGCAAAAGTTTTAGGCCAGAACATCTGTATGGATCTGGGTCAGGTTTCACAATGCCACATGTCAGGTCTTATTTGGACAGAACACTCTGGGCCTACATTCGAGGTTTGGACTCAAATTTCCAGTCTGAATGGAATGCTACAACAGAACCAAACATTCAGAAAAGCAGCAGCTCTCCACTCATGTCTTAAGACATGTCTTAAGTGTGAGACTTTTCTTTGTTTCAACACGTTGGACTGAATCCGTCAGCTCGTCATCAAGTCTCTCACAAGTTGAATCAAGCCCACAGGAGCTGGATAAGGAGCGGTTCTTACGACCCTGGAGCTGCAGGAAGCTGGAAGATTAGGGCATTACTGTAACTCTATCAAGTACCATTCAAAACCAAAACTGCCGGCCCCAAGCAGCTGGTCTTATTTGCATCGGCAAACCAATCAGCATCCTTGTTCCAAAATCTAGACTGACTGGCTGCTTAAGTACATTGTACATGCATGCTAAAATCAGTGATTCCTGATTGAGGTTGCACAAAAATATAGATATACAGAGATTGAGATTGAGGTTAGCATAATGTCGTCAGTACACACACTCCCCTCACTCATGTTGGCTTACCCACTTTTTGTTACCTTTAAAGGAGGGTATTGAAATAAATGTTGTTCAGGAACATTAGTGTCAACTTTTTTCCCCCTTTGATCTACTATGTAAACATGGTACAGGTCACTTCTCAGTCCATACAGTCCTTGCCAGCAAACGTACCAGCAAAATGAGCCCGTTCTGAATGTGCTGTGTTGTGATGTCACAAAAATGAATACACTGACACATATCCACTGAGTCCACCTGCAGCAGTTTAGCCCCGCCCACTCATGCGAAATAGGGGGGAGCAGGGGGAACTATAGCTCCACTAATAGTGACATGAGCTTCCTTTGGAAACATGATTTGTGAAATTTTGAGGTAGCTCTAAAATACTGATATGATGACCAAATAAATGCCATTTTGGGAATGGGTTTTCTCACAGGTGTAAAATAAGTAAAATAAAATTATATTTAGAGCTTATTACCTGCTTGCACGCTCGTGGGGGCGTTGCCTGAAGCCTAAGTTTAAGTTGATTTAATTAAAGAGTCACTTTATGGACCCACTTTGGTGGTCCGTGGATTATTTATTATCAGGTGGATTGAAGTTTGCGTAGCCCATATATGTGCATATGCTCGGGAAATCTGTTCAAATGAAATGAACCTGATCCATCGGGGCATTTCATGTAAATATTGTACAGACCTATAAATGGCATCACCCAATCACAACCGAGCTCAGAAAAATGAGCAATCTATTTAACCCTGAGGCATAAAGAGTGGCTGGAAAATGACCATGTTGCTGTCAACTAAGATTTTACATGCTAACACATGAAATAACTATTTCAACTTTACTTACTGACTTCTCTACATGTACCCTTTCCATTTAAATATTCTACATAATTCAATTATTAAGATGTAAACAAATCATTTAGAATTTGTACGGTAATCCATTCCATAGCTATGAAATCACATTGAGGCACTGTGGAACTGATCCATCATAGCAGTTCAGTCTGCCAGGATTCATGCGTCCCAGAAATGCCAGACGTTTCAGTAAATGATTCAGAATAAACAAATAATTTCAATAGATAACAAATCAATGAACGGAACCATGACACTACCTGCGGTTGGCGATTCGGCTACTGTTGCGGCCCATGCCCAGGCATTTCTCCAGGTGCGGGGCAAAGCGGGAGGCAGCGATGCTCCGGCTGCAGTTGGGACACACACACTCTTTGTTCTTCCACTGGTTGTACACCTGACCAAAGATGTCGACACCAGGCTGGTCCACGATTTCTGCCCATGTGAAACACAAGCAGACCAAGATCAGGTGCTAAGTGAAGTGACATTGGGTTGCAATATCGATTACAAAATTAAGAAATAATTTACACAAACATACACATTTACACTGTACTATTGATATCAACAATAGCAGAGAGATTAAAACAGAACATCAGGATTGTGACTGAAAGGTCAGGCTAATAAAACTAGTTAAAATGCGAAGGAATTCGCCCAAGGAACATCGTCTTACTCTGCCATCCCTACACACAAGGCAAACCCAGTCAAGACTGGCCTCATTCGTGGTTCCCCACTGGTGGAATGAGCTGCCAACAGAGACCATTGCAGGAGAATCCCACTCTAGCTTCAAAAATCTACTGAAGACTCATCAATTCAGAGAGCGTCTCCTCCCCTGATGCACGTCTTACACTCCTACATAAAGACTGTAGTACCTAGAGTGTCTCCTCAAATTGTAAGTCATTTGTATAAAAGCATCTGCCAAACGAATGTAATCTAATGCATGTGATTAATACTGCCAATGCGTACAAACAGCTTCTATTTACTGCACAAAGTTTAATTCAGAGACAAAAAGGTCACAAACAGGTCCATCATAACCCTAAAATGTGGTATGGTGTGGTTTAGTGTCTGATTCTCTGAGCCGTTTGTTTCTGCACACGCATGTAGTGCCCCCTATACGCCCCCTGTTTTCGTCTGTGCACTGTGGATGAAAATGAGCCTTTAATCGACTAAAGAGTGAGAGTCAGTTTTCTCTGCGCTCTTTTATCTGTTTGTCGCAGACTCGCGCAATCCCTACCCCTGCATGAGATTTAATTTGTGCTGAATCCATTCCTGATGATTCATAACCAAATCAAATTGCAATGAATCGTGAGAGTTAATGATACAAAACAACAAAAATGATCCAAAAATTTTTTCCTGCGGAATCATAAAATTAATTGATTCACGGTGAATTGTGTGGTTTAATGAGGCACTAAATTGTTTGTTAAGAATCATAATTAAACAAAATTGTTAGGACAGAGATTTATACTTCTAACTCTCACTAAGGAGCCAAGCTAGAATGCTACAAGGATGTCAATGGAATAAATGCGCTTGGAAGGAGGCGGCCATTTACCGAAGTCCTTGGTGCTCTCCTGGTCAGTGTCGTCCAGGAAGAAGTAGCCCTGCTTGACAGCCCGGTGCACCTCGAAACACAGCCCCAAGCACGCATCCTCCACCAGGTCAGCCAGGATCTCCTGAGCAATGCCCTGGAAAACACACCATCACACACAGGTCAGCACAAGCACAAACACAAGCATAATACCAACACAGGCATGTCCAGAACTAGGCCCAAATGAATATACAGTGCAATTTAATGTTTGATAAAATAGGAATTTTCCCAATTTTCCAACATTTCGACACAATTAAGTGGTTAAGATGTAAACAAAGGTGTACAAAGAGATTCTGGTGTGAAATGAGCCAGTTGTTCAAAGTGGCGGTGAATGGAACCAGACGTCTGCCTCCAAAAGCTCCCTGACAAAAAGTTATTAAACTTAATGGTTAGGAGTTTGCTGCATGATGCCTGAAACATTGCGCCCATGATTTTGAGAAGGCTTTCTCAACCTCAACCACTGAATTATGCTGGAATTCTGAACAGCAGATGACATATGAATCCATTGCAGAAGTGATCATTAGTTGCAATCCTGTTAATTGATGGATCACGTTGTTGTTTGATAGGTAGATAATGCGGCAATGGTTGCTTAAACACTATTCCATTCAGGTAGCTCAAAAATTCAGGTTCAAGTCACCAATTTCTTACTGGTCCCTCTGTGATGGATTCCATTCAAGGAGGTGGATGGAATACCCAATGTTAGTGTTAAGTATCCATTTGCCTTACGTGAACACACCACAGCGCACTGTTCTCTGCATTTACCCCATTCACCAAGTAAAGCACAGCACCCGGGGAGCAGTATGTGGGGATGGTACCCTGCTCAAAGGTACTTGTGTGGCAGCGCTAGCAGTCTCAGGATTTGAACCTATGACCTTCTGATCACAGGGGCAACTCCCTACCAACTAGGCCACCAGCCACCCCAGCTGTAATGTGTTCGTTGATGAGCACACGTCCACGCAGCACAAATGCCATTTCACCACCTCCCTGGACGGAATCTGCTGCAGAGATGGACTGCTGCAAGTGCACATGTTTAGGAGGTTTAGGGAGCACCTCATCCCTCAGATGCTCTGTGCATTCGCACCCATTGACCCACCTAGCTGGGAGAAGAACCCACCTCCATCTTACTGTTGTCCATGCCGGACAGGGCCATCTCCTCCATTTTCATTTGCGAAAAGGCGAAGGGGAAGGCACTGCCGTCTCTACATGCTGTAGTGCAGGGGCTGGGGCAAACAAAAGACACACACACACACACACACACACACAAACACACACAGACAAGACAGAGCATGAGACAGAAACAATTACAGCATTCAGATACTTCCTATGCAGGCAAACAGATACAAATTAGGTTAAAGTGAGGTTAAATGACCACCATGGATGACATGGACAAATGGTCCTCCTTGAATGTATGAGAAGTGGCTGCTGCAACACTCACTGCAGTGACTGCAGGGCCTACTGAGGAAACATAGGCTGACCACAGAGAGGGACACAGTCTGGGACTTACAGAGGCACTGTAGAGACAAGTAAAGGATCTTAAAGTCCACATTCACACTTCTAGGCTGTGGAGGACCCTGAAGAGGTCCTGCTGATCTCGGCGAGCCACTCAGTAGGCCCTGAAATCAGAAATCTGGGTCTAAATGCCCCCACTCCCTCTCCAGCTCCTGTCTCCTCTGTCCTGCTGCCTGTTTTTTTTTTTTTTTTTTTTTTTTTTCCCCCCAACAAAATGGACGTGGTGCGCTAGCTCCCTCTTGCCACTTCTCATCTGCTCCAAACGTGGATTTCGTCTCCAAGTCAGCTCGCCTTCACGCCCCGGTCATGAATTTACCTCGAAAAGAAACCCAAGAGGAAAGAAACACCTTCCAAAAATTACACCGAGGACTCGATAGCTCCAAATCCTCCACTGCTCCCATCCTACATCGGGCTCAGACCTGACTAATCGATCGAGCGACTCCGAGTTAAAGGAGCATTAAAGAGCCAATCCGGCCTCTCTCAGTCACAAACTAATTATTTTTGGATACTTTTGTAAAATTGTGTTTCGGTATGTTTCGTGTGAAACCCGCAAAATCTCCTAATATATGGGCTTCCACTGGGCATAACAATAGGATAACATCAGTATGTGGACAAAACTTTTGGGACACACCTGTTTTTCAGAGTTTGGGCTAGACCTCTTACTTCCAGTGAGGGACAATCATATCATGGCAGAAACGAAATAAAATAGAAGTTGTACGAGTTTCTGCCACACTTTTTTACTTTTTTGGATATATCATCATAGCAACTGATTCTGCATGTCTAACCCACTCCAAGGCTGGTTACGTCCCTGAAAAAAAAAACAATCCATCCACAGATTTTCTTTCGACTCTTTATTTCAGTCCTCTGATAATGATGGATAAAATAGATGTGCGTCAATTACAAAATAAAAACACACAATCAGATTAGGTATTTTCTCTATATAATCCTTAGAAACACTTTTGTGCTGGTTGGAATCTCTTTGGCTTAGTCATAAAAAGAAGTAAATTAAGGCTTTATTTGTATTGCATTTTAATGAAGTGGTCCCCTGATTGCTTCAAAAATGAACTTCAGGCATACTTCAGGCTTCATCTGAATAGCATGTGGCACAAGTTTGTAAGGCAACCCTTTTATAATGGGACAGAATTGCACTACATGGTGAAATAAATGTACAAAAATATGGATATACAGAAACAGCTGGAGTGTTAGCGTATACTCAGCATGCTTATTCTATACAATAATTGGTACTGAAGGCCAGCATTCATGAGGCTACATGACTCTTACATAAGCCTTGACATCAAATGTAAACCTGAGATAAAGATTTACAAAGGTTTTTACCCACCAGCAACACTTGTAATGTTGGTGAAATTACATGAAATAATGACTTAGATATAAAAGCTATTTCTGTTAGGTTGTCATAAGTCAGTTTTGGTGTCATTTAACCTCTGCAACCATTGGAATATGTTTTTACATCAGTTGCCGTGACACGCTTACATAGGTCTTATGTAGCCTTATGTAGCCTTCAATCATTACCAATTAATTATTTGTGAATATGCTTCTCCTGGCGCATTGCTGCAAAGCTATATGCTATAGTAACACTTGACGGCAAAATTAAAAGTTATAGGCTGACAAAAAAAACATGAATATAATAATCACAAATGTCATCAAAATGGGGGGATTTGTCATTCATCTACTCTCATCCAGTGCTGTAAAAAAAAAACTTCAGATATTTTATTAAATATTGCAGGTGTGCTATGTATCTTCAAAATCTGAGTATTTTCTCATATAAATATAATATATCAAGCTGTTACCAAAGAAAATTTGCACTGGCCCATTGTGCAGTTTGGATGAACATGGTCTACACAGAAGGTAACTTTAATGGTGATGTCATCCCAAAAGACAACTGAAGGACACCAGAGCCACTTTGGTCTGATGATCTCTTTGGGTCTTGAAGAGCCCTTTGGTTCCTGATGAACTCTTTGGTTTCCACTCACCATAGGTATTTTTGAAAGACAAACTGAAGAAAACAATTGGTAGGACATTACAACAAGACAATGGTCCAAGACATACATGAAAATAAACCTTGAACTACCTCAAGATTGAAAGATCAAAGTTTTGGAATGGCCCTCATCATCTCCAGAGATGGAATTGTCTAAAGAATATCACTTATCAAGAAATAAGCAGATCGGAACTGGAAGATATGACACCAGAAGAATTCTTTTACATCAAAAGTCAGTGTGGAACGGAGGACAGGCTCTAGCATGATGTTTCTACGAGGGCATCCGTGTCTCTGAGTACATGTCCACTCCGGGTTCCTCTTCAAATGTCACCTTGGCGTCGTCAGCATCCAGCTGTGTTAACAGAACAGGAACAAAAGCAGAAAAACAAAATGTGTGAACCTGTCAGCTTGTGTAATTTTTAGACATTGTATCCTATTTAAATGAAGTCATTGACCAGTTTTGACTTTGTGGCTGACATGTCTTGAGATTCACCATGAGAAACCTTATGAACCATTCAAATGAGCTAAAATGAACCTGGTCAAGTTCACCCCCTGGTCAAAATGGGACATTTTGTAGATTTTCTAAGTAAGAAGTAGTTAATGCAACATCTTTATTTACAATATATTTTCTGAATTTTACATATAGGTGAAATTTTATATATAAAACTGAAATTTGCTAGGTGCCATATGCAAAAGGTGCAACCTTTCACACTTGGTTCAGTACTATTGTTTTGTAAGGTTGCAGGCCTTATTTGAATCATTGGGCCACAATTCTAGTCAGATGTAAGGAATATAAACACTTCCTACTGTAACTGTAATCTCACAAAAATCAATAACAGAAGTGTCCAACACATCGGTGCCATTCTGGAATCGAGTGCTGAACTCTTTGGCTATGATCACCAAAAGTAATGTTTTGAGAAAAAGTCATCAATGAAGAAATTGATCAAGAAAAGAGGTCCTAATAAAACTCACCAAATATATAAGAATAGTGTTTTAAAGTGTGCTGCAATTAGTCATATTTAAGTTTGTTCTGGGCAAATGTAGTGCTCAGGGGTTTTGCCAGAGGTTCATGGAAAGTTTTTACTTGGGTCGGTCTTGTCGATGGGAGGCAGGGTGTTGATTTGGGGAAAATGCCAAAAAAAAAAAAAAATTGTCGAGAGCTATAGCTTCCTAAAGCAGGCCCAGTGAATGGGTGTATGGGGTGCCAAAACTTTTACATACAACCATAAACAACTCACAGTGAGATCTTGTTAGGGTTAATTTTACCATGCTGTCACAACTAAAACTTCCAGTGAGAGAATTCAGTCCAGTTCAGTCAAGGGTTATGTATGACGTAAAGAAAGTGTTTTCAATAATCATATTTGTTTTACACATCCAAATAAATTTGTTGAAGAATGCAGAACATTGCAGGGCAGCCAATCGAAACAAAGATTTACATATATCAGTCTTAAAGGCCAATACATGAGGTTGAAAACATTGGAAAAGTGAAATATGACTGTTTTTGGTACATAAAAACCACATAAACACTATAAGGATACATTAGAAAATGAGAATGTAGGATATGAGCACTTTAAAAAGAAACACTGTCCAGAGGTTCTGAAACTATTTTTTTCGTTCACTGTAAGAGAAGAATCTGATCTCGGGTTTTCTTACACATTTCATCTCGAAGTCGGTGAAGACACGTCCAGTCAGGAACATGCGAAGTGGGATGGTGAGGATGAGGATGAAGGGCAAGGCCAGGGAGAAAGGGCTGGACTTCACCATCCACAGGACAGCCAGGCACACCATCTGGATTGCAGTGAAAACATGCATCCTGCTCGTTTTCACCTAGAGGTGGTGCCAGAGATCACAGTCAGAAACCATAGAACAGAACAGAACAGAACAGAACAGAACAGAACAGAAAATCTAAAACATATAAAAAATCAAGTGTGATATCACGTGGAGACCATTATTTAAGGAGATAAAGTGTGATATCAAGTTGAGAATGTATCAGTTGTACCCAAACATACAGTATTTGAGGAGATAGAATAAATAAAAAATTACTAAGAACTAGCAGCATGGATGTGATAAATAAATAGATCTATATCTAGAACAAACAGTATAGGTATCAAAAATAGCAGCAGCTCAGTATTAAGAATAAATAATTAAGACAGCTTAGACAGCTGAAGGGCAGTAAAATATGATAAATTCCCAAAATAAAAAAATGTCAAAAACTCAAAGGTAAAAAAAATCACTATTAATATAGAAAGAATTCAACATAATGAGGTGTATTATATATTATAATTATGCTATTAGTTTCATCAATTGCTGGTAGCAACATACTTTTGTAGCATATGGCTCATTGGGGTGGTACTTTTTGGGAATGAGGAGGAGCAGCATGCGATCCCACAGCTGAATCCCACTGAGAGATGTGATTCCCATGTAGAGAAAAATTCCAAACAGAGCTGCCATGGGAATCATCTTCAAAATGGGCTCCATAAGGATGGACAGGCCTGGAGACGGTTCAGAAAAGGCCCAAGGACAGAGCTACAGTTAAATACATTCCCAAATGAGTGGTCATATAAACAGTTTAGGTGGTTTCTTGCCTGATTAAGCCATATAAACTTATACTCAATCAACCAATATATGCTAACCAATGGTTAACATTCAAGTTCTCAGTTTCCCCAACACAAGGTTGTGTCTACCTTATTTTGAAGGAATGGCCAGGCGAAAAATCTAATTTATCCACTTTTCCCCTTACCCTAAATCAACCGAGATGTGTTTTGAGTCCAAACTATGCTTCTTCATTGGCTACAAGGCTAACATGGCTAACGTGGCTAACAAACACTAGAAGTCAATAGTCACCCAAATGTTTCCATAAATCTACATCACTAAAACTACCCTCAGTCCTCTCAAACCACATCCAGCTCTTCATTAAGATGTGTGAAGGTTAAGGACAGTATGACTTCCTATAACCTATGAAAATGAACAAAACGTCAACAAATTGAAGAACATAATGAACTCTGCCTGCACTGTTCGGCTACATGGTGATGTTTCATTTATTTTTACAGCTCACAGTAAGTCATGTTGTGTCCCAAACCACATCCAAAAGTTTGCACCACCAGAATTGAGAGCTAGATGCGGGTTAAGAGAATTTTTTGGATGTATACAGAAAAAAATGGTTGACTAGTGAATTCTAGGGTCCTTGCTGCTCCAACTAAAGAAGCAAAACTTGGATTCCAACCATGACTTGTTGGCTATATAACACGTTGAATTAAGTACAATCTGGCAACCCCTCTGGAATGGAGACCCACTGTTCAAACATATCTTGCAAGACCTGAATAATTTTTCTAACACAAGGACAAACTTACCCACAAGCAGGGCCACCAAAATCCCACTGACCCTCTGCTCCAGTACTTTCTCGATCTCTGGCTTGGGGCCCTTGCTCATCACTGTCAGGGCATTGGCGTGCGTTACTGAGCGGACCGTAGCCGCACTGAGCCACGGCATTCCAAAGAGTGCAGCGCATCCCCCCATGCTGACCAGAATGAGAAGGTCCAGGTGGAAACCAGAACCTTTCACCATTTTCCTCTCTGGTTTACTGACTATCAGACTACAGAGAAAATACACAACGATTAAAAAAAAAACCCCAAAAAAACAAAAAAAAAGTAAGCATTCACACGGTCAAAAATTTAAGCCCTGGTCATGTTGCTGATCTTTGAGAAAAAAAAGGAAAAAAAATGCTATAATGTACACACATAACCAAAGCAATATTCGACTCACAAAATTGACAATTTGCAGATTTGAAGGAACATCCTAACAGCCTCCTGCAATATCCTGGCCATACTTTTGCAACTACCTGGGACACCACGACAACGTGTAGCCACACATGTAGCAACTATGTAGCAACAGTCAAACAACTACCTGGCAACCACTTAATGGAATAAGAAAATATATATTGTGTTTAATTTTATTCAAATTTTCCATTCCAACTCAGCTGGTTTCATGTAACTGTGCCCTTTAAGGTACAATAAGCTTTGTAAGCTTTGTGAGCTTTTTTCTCCCTGAATTTTCCATTACACCTTAAATACAGATGGTTGCCTGGTGGTTAGGGAGTTGCCCCTGCGATAGGAAAGTCGTGGGTTCGAATCCCAGGTAGCAAATGCCAGTATTACCACTGAGGTAGCTTGAGAACGGTATCGCCCCCACACACTGCTCACCACTGCTCCCAATTAAATACAAAGAAAGAATTTCACACTGTTCACACTGTCTGCTGTGCTGTGGTGTGTCCACGTGTGACTATAAGGGCCACTTTACTTTCTTTATACATTAGTCATATGTATCATTTTAAGGTGGAATGGAAAAGTTCAAGGTGTTAGTGTGGTCTCCAGGCTGAACACACTTTTAAAAGGAGAAGGTCACTCACGTGGTTATCTGTGATTCGAGGAAGATGAGGATGAAGACCAATACAGCAGGCACAATGCTGGCGAACATCATCCACACAGGGAAGGACTTGTGTTCACCCATCGGGTTGATGAGCCACCCCCGCATCGCCGGGTTGGACACCTGCAGGCCCTTAGGCACCACCAGTTTCTACAACACAGGCCATTAAGGTCAGCAGAGGTCAAAACAGTATGGCCAGGGAGATCCAGGCAGATGTCACAACATGTCCACATTTCAGTATTGCTACCTCATTTGAACTTCTATACTAAAGTTTATACTAAAGTCATATATTCACCCTCACTGTTGTTGAAAATATTTACTCAGTGTAGTGAGGTTGTACTAAAAATATTATACTAAACTATAAAGAAATCTAGAAATATAATAAAATAAGCAGAATATGAAATTCTAATAAGCGTGACATTTATAAAGAAGATCTAATTGATATCGCTTATTAAGTTCTTATACCTATAATGAAGTTGTTATACAATTCTAATTAATATAATATCCAGTATGAAATTCTAATAAATATTATATTTATAATGACATTCTAAGATATATATCTACAACAAAGTTCTTATAAGTTTAATATTTATAATAAAGTTGCAGTAAAATTAATGCACTCTATGAAGTTCTGATAATTGTAACATCTGTAATGAAGGTCTAATAAATGTATTATCTATAGGAAAGTTCTAATAAAGGTAATATTTTTAATGAAGTTCTGATAAATGTAATATCTCTCATAAAGTTCTAATAAGTTTGCAAAATAGCTTAAAAATAAAAAATAATAAATAAATAAGGAATAAAATTTGTCATTCTGAGTGATACCAAACATTTGATTGGCACTGTTTAATTACAAACAAAATGAAACATATATATATATATATTTATAATACTACAGATGCCCACCTGAGTGTATGTATCCTCCAGGTTTATGTCTACTGCAACCATGAGGAAAATAGCAATAGGGACCCCAAAATCGCCCATCAGTCGACGGAGCTGAGAGGAAGAATTGTACATAGTGTGATAAAAAATAACAATTCAATATATTAACAATTCAGGATAATAGAAAATAACAATTCAGGATATTGCAGGAGTCATAACCAACCCCAAAATGTACAGTATCATAAACGCCATGCCATGTAATTTCCATAGCCATTAGCACAAGCATGCTAACCTTCCCAGGCAGGAAGTAGCTGTTCTTGAAGATGCGCAGGAAGTAAGCAATGGAGAAGCAGCCAAACATCAGACACATGGAGAGCAGGGCTGTGTTGGGGTAGGCACGGTGATGGACGACGGTCACCGTGGTCACGTTGCCCGTGGAGTTATCTGCAATGGAGTTGCGGACGATGACTGGGTGCCATGGATCCTCCACTGTGTCGTTCAAGTGCTCGTAGTTGAGATTAAGAGGATGTTCCTTGAAGATCTAATGGAAGGCAAAAATGGAGGATTACTATGTAACAGTGATGGACGTGAGTGGCTATGTATGGGTGTGCGTGCGTTTGTGTGCCGTACCCTGCCAAGTTTGGCGGAAGTCTCGTAGATGAAGATGAGGGAGATGAGGATGGAGAAGATCTCCTGGGTGAAGCGGGAGATGTAGCGTACCAGGAAGCTGCCTTCCACCGCCACAATCACCACCACGATGACAATGAGCCACACACCCACCCACACCCTGCCCACAATGTACTCAATGTCCTGGGATTTACAGAACTAGGGGAGGGGGTGCAATAAACAAAGACATGCAGACACAGGACAAGGTGTGTTTAGAGGTCTGGTTCCATTTACCGTGACTATTTACATGTTACATAAACCTTTCATGACAATTGACATAAACCTACATAAACATTTACGAAGGCTTACTCCAAGTGTCATTCTGAAATTAAAAAGAAAACCCTCTTTTTGACCACTGAACTAAGCTTTTATAAATGTTATGAATAAGGAAAATGCATCGTTACACTGGGAACAGGCAACACTCAACTGCTATAGGCTGAATGGGTGGTTATATGTAAACATGTTTATAGCTGTGATGACACACCCGTGATGGGTTCAAAACTGCCTGTATGGAATATGCTACGAATGATGTGTTTAATCCAGGTCTACATCCACATGTGTGTCTTACCCCAAAGAAGGCCTCCTCGAACACCAGCAGAGGTCCCGAGAAGCCGATGACGAGGACCGGCTGGGCTGCCACGAAGCAGAAGATGACTCCCAGCACTGCCGTGGAAAGCATCAGCTCGGACACACCTATCATATTGTCCACCTTATCAGCTGCAGCAATAAAGGGACAAAACAGAGGCATGTTTTATTGATTGTCAGACAAAATTGCTCACATGGATGCTCCGAGGTTTCTAATGGAGCTGCACGATAAAGACAACCTCAGCCCATTATGCCTCCTCCACCAAACTTTACTGGTTTCACAGTGCATTGTGGTGGGCTGCGTTCACCTGGGATCCACCAAACCCAGATTTATCTATTAGTTTGCCAGATAGGGAGGGATGATTCTTCAATCCAGAGAACTGTTTTTTAGCCATGGAAACCTATGTCAGGTACTAAGTTGGGTCAAGAAGAGCCTGGAGCATCCTATGATGGTGCCACATAGAAATGAAAATTTGTTTGTCTGTGGAGAATGCATAAGTGATTTGTTATACACTCTTGTTAGCAAGGAGTGTGACTGAAATTCAATAATTAGGAAAAGTGTCCTTATACTTTTTGCCATACTGTGTTTTATCAGAAGGCCGCTACTGTGGATGGGTTAAGGTACCCAACAGTGTTTTGCTGTGTTTGCTGCCAGTGTACCTATATACAGTGTACATATACGGACAGTTACATACCTTTAGCTCAAAGAACAAAAAGTAGACAAAGAAAGAAGCTAGTAGTTTCTGTGATGATGTATTTGATTAGATGGTCCTTCACCACTGACAGAGATGCTCTAGGACACTTTAGCATTCATACTACAAATTATGTGGTCATATGTGTTACTGATCACCTCCAAAGGTAGTTTTAGTTGTTACAGTGACTCCAAGGCACAATGGACCTTGTTTAAAACTGTACTTAGGCCCTACCAAGATGCATCTTAAAGGAATCGTTTGGCAAAAAAAATCTAATTTACAGCATTCCACTTACCCCGCATGTAGCTGATAAGCCAAGAGGGAGTCCAAATTTTGGTTCTTTTGCTCTTAACTGCAGCTACAAGGCTAATGTTGTTAACACTAGAGGTCAATAGTCACCCAATTTTTTTTCTGTAAATTAATCCCCACAACTTCTCTCAGCTTTCTTAAACCTCAACCAGCTCTTCATTGATGTGGTGCAGACTTGTGGATGTGTTTTAGGATACAGTAGATTTAAAAATGAACAAAACTTTACTGCTATGGAGAGCCATTTCAGACATTTTAGGCAGCTGGTCTTGGATAAATTCCTCCATATTTATGATGGTTGTTTCCAGTAGTTTCATGCTCACAGTAAGTCATACTGTGTACTAAATCATGCCCACAAGTTGCACTTTGAGAGAAATTTTCAGGATGTATTAATGGAAAAAATTGTGTGACTATTGACTTCTAGTGTTAACAATATTAGGCTTGTGGCTCCAGTTTGAAAGTGAGGATTCCAAATTTGGTTGATGAGCTACATCTGGATTTTTCTGCTGGACCATTTCTGTAACACCAGGTATGAACAGGACAATACACTAACCTAGCAGACCTCCAAAAGTGATAGCAGGAGAAAGGGCGGCGAAGTAGATGAAGATGACAGCAGCAAGGACCTGTGCGTTCAGGGCATCGGTGAGGTCACTGACGTAGTGCTGGTAGCGTCTTTTGAAATCTCTGATCATGCCTCCAAATGGCACACCAGTACGCACCAAGGGATCTTCTGGAGGAGGAGGTTTGGCAATGGAGGCTGAACAGGGAAGGATTGTAGAGAAAAATGGCCTTTTGTTATCAAAGCACACAATTCCCCCCTTTTCCCAAATGTACCTAGTTACATGTTTGGTGTCTAGTATTTTAGTTTTGTACAGGAGTGCAGGGATGGAAATTGGCTGGAACACACCAGAACCTCAGGGTGTAAATGTTGGAGTGTCATTCAGATCTCAAAAATGGCATATACACTATTTGAACAAAAGTACTGGGACAAACCTTTTTTTTAGGGTTTGGGCTAAGTCCATTATTTCCAGTGAAGAGGAATCTTAATGCATCAGCATACCAGGGCCTTTTGTATTCCAGCATGACTGTGCCCTAGTACGCAAAGCAAGGTCCATAAAGACATGGCTGGATGAGTTTGGTGCGGAAGAACTTGACTTGCTTGCACAGGGCTCTGACCTCAACCCATTCCAACACCTTTGGAATGAACTAGAACAGAGATTGTGAGCCAGGCCTCCACGTCCAACATCAGTGCCTGAGCTCATAAATGCTCTACAGAATGAACGGGGACAAATTCCCACAGAAACACTTCCAATATCTTGTGGAAAGCCTTTCAACAAGAGTGAAGGCTGTTATAGCTGCTAAGGGGGTCCAACTCCATATTAAAGTCCATGTATTTGAACGCAATGTCATTAAAGTCCCTGTTGATGTACTGGTCAGATGTCCAGTATAGTATGTTTTATAGTGTAGTTGTTTTAGGGTGTACTGATCATCTTAGGCTTCTAAAGACTGCCTGCCCACCTTTGCGTGGCTTGAGGTCGAGGCGGAGCTGAGGGTCGGAGGGGCGGAGCCTGTCCTGCAGGAGCTTCTTTTGGAAGCCGATGATCGGTGCAAGCATGGCCTCATTCTGGATCTCCGTGGGCGGGATCACAATGCTGCAGTCCAAGAAGTCGGTCATGGCATCGGCGAGCTCCCTCTCACTCTGAGCCTGGAAAGCTGCCTGGTTGAACACCTGAGTGTGTAAATACATGTGTTAAGGCAGATCAAATCATTAACAATAAAAGACTGAACAGATAAAGAAAAACAAGGATTGATGAATCACACGATTAAGACCACTTGGGATGGGGGCTTCAGCAGACTTAAGGAACTCCACAAGCAAAGTCTGCTGAAGCCCCCATCCCAAGTGGTCTTTCTTACAGTCCAGCAACCCCCATGCCCTCACTTTATCTGCCAGTAGGGCAGCCATGGCACGGCCACTCTCATGGTAATCCAAGTCACTCTTGGTGGGGCCCACCAACATGAAGATGAAACGGATAGGAACCGGGGCCTCCATTGCAGACCCGAGGACCACCGCCTGCTTCAGCCGCACAAACACCACTGTTGGCCTCTCTAGGAAGTCCAGCGCACCTATTGCACACATGGAAACACACTGTAATACACACACAAACAGCTTTGAATCTCCAAAAACAGCTTCTGAACGGAGAGAGTCACATTTCACGCCATCCTGTAGCACTTCATCAGTGGTCATTTTCTGACCACAGAACTGCTCTTGGTTGGATATTATTTGGCTGGCGGACTACACTCTGCCTAGCACTGGGTACATTCACACACAGTACCATACCACCACCAAACTAATATCTGGCAGTAGTAGCCCTGTGGTCAAAAACTGATTATTAATGAATGGGGCAGAAGATCAGCAGATAAAATAAAAGGAATCCACTGTCCCACTCACCTACAAGCACCATGGAGGCCTCCACACTCTCAGATGCATCTCTCTGTGAAAGCCATAAACAGAATGTTCTGAATAGATGGCAGATCCAGCTACATGTCATTTTATTAATAAAAAAAAATACTGGTATGCTATGAAGTGCTGAAATGAATTGTTTAAGACATTCGCCCATGGCTATTTTCGTACCCTCTCTGCAACAGAGAAGGTCTGCACTTCCAGAGGTGGGGTCAGGGTCTGCATCTCTGTCGACATGCTGAGGAGATAAAGGTTAAGGGGTCAGTGTGCTGTTCCATGGCTGGATGTTGCTTTTCTCTTTTGAAATGAACATTGAGCTTCGGGCGTGTGACTGAAAAATCTAGTAAGACAATATTGACAATATTATTTTATTGTGCTTTTAAAACACAAGTCAACCTTCAGATCAACATGTGATAAAAAAAGGTGGGTGGGTGAACATGAGTCGCATGAAGCTTCACCACAACATTTCGAGATGGTGCTAACAGAACATCACTGGACGGCTCAGAGTGCTTGGGTCAGCTGACAGGTGCCGACGCTGTCTAGCATGTTGCTGAGTAATGGGGGAAGAGGGGGTCTCAAAACCCTTCCTGATTTTCAGACAAAATTATATTAGATGAACGTATAGCATAGCAGCCTTTCCTTTTTGAGTGAAGCAGGGTTAATAGTCATGTGTGAACACAGCACAGCATAAACAATGTGAAATTATTTCTTTGCATTTAACCCATTCACAGTGAAGCAGTGGCAGGAAAGCTCCTTCTACGTCACCATGCTGTTTTTTGCATGAAATCTTCCCAGAAAGTTTTATAACAGCATCAGGACACAATTTTATTTTTCATAATATTATTTTTGCACGTTTGTACATTTGACATATATTATCCATACATTTTAGTTGTACAAAAAAGTGTAAACTTCATTTAATTCTTTTTTTATTATTAATTTACAAACCAAGTGTCTGAATGCTTGTTTCCCCCTCACTGTAATATATTGGCAAGAAAAAAAAAAGACCCAGAACAGTTTTGCTGTTAAGCTAACAAGTAATAGCTTCTACTGTATTAGCATTACAAACCAGTGTACCATGCATGGGCACCATGGATGCAGGGCTCTATGCCTCAGCTGTTTTGTGGGGAGGGGGTGGGTGTTGTGTGCATCGCTTTACGCCTTGGCTGTTGTCAGGGGGCTGGGGCGGGGGGGTGGGAAGAAAGTGGTGCGCACAGCGCTCTACATCTCGACTGTTGTCCAGTAGAGGAAAAGTGGGGGGGGGGTACCAAGGTTCTGCCACCCATGGTACCATGTACCCCTTTTCAAAGAGCAAACAAGTAATGAAGCGAAGTCTTTACCTGCGGTTCTGCATTAAGGCTTGAAACACCCCTTCCCGGTCACCAGGTCTGATCTCCTTCTTACTAACCATCTCATCTGCAATCTTCTCTGCTATGGTGGAGAGTGAGCGCTCCTCCCTGTCCAACATCACCACACCTGAGAACATGGTGGGAATGAGGTGTGTAGAAAGGAAATTAGCAGAAGGGAGATCTTCAGGAAGAAGATACTAATAGATGAGTGTAAGAAGAAAAGAACATGCAGCTGCACCGGAAAGGGAGCAGAGGCAATGGAGGTCTCAGGACTAGGGTCACTTATGGTCATTTATCAGTAGATCTTTACCAGACGGCGGTGCTGCTACACTTCCTCTTACATTCCTCACTGACCCTGGAAACCAGACTAACCTGTTCACCTCATGTTGGGAAGAGGAGCGTCCTAAATCCTAACAAAACTCCAGTTCAATTAAAATATCCTTTTCCTGGCCCCCCCAAGGAAAGTGGTGGAGAAATATTGCTGAAACATCCAGTTATGGGCCCATATCTTACATTTTTTTGTGTTTTTATGTACCCAAAACAGTACCCACAACCTCCTTATCCCTTAGAATGAATGTGACTTTAAGACTGATGTATGCAAATGACCTCTCTTCTAATTGGCTGCCCTGCACTAGGCATGATTCAGAAAGCAGTCAAAGCTGAAATTCTCCTTTTAACTTAAGGCTAAACAGCTGTAGGCTGAATAGGTGGATAAGGGTAAATACATTAGATTTTGTCACATCATAAAAATTGAACGTTTAAAACAGACTGTTTGCAACTTAATGTCCATTCATGGACCAAGTGAACAGGGGAGTAAATGGTGCATTTGGATTGGTGCAATATTAAATATAGAAGAAAGATTGTCTTTCCATCCTTTGGCCACTTTAAAATTTCCAAAGAGGGGAAATTTCATGACAATTACAGTACAAAAAAGACACCCTTTTGACACCCTTTGGGCTTGTCTGACCCCTCCCTTCAAAGCAAAAGATAAGAATAATGCCATAGTAACCAAAATAACAGGCCTTTTGATGACAGATCAATGACCACCCTTCCAAAACTGGTGGGACAAAATTGAGTCCTGGCATAGAGCTGATGCTGTTCACCAGCTGACTCCTGATCGTATTCACAGTCAGAGATGTGTCTAGAACCTCCAAAAGGCCGAGAGTGTAATTTTTTCCTCACAGTATGACTCCCACCCATTGAAAGTCAAAACAATGATTAATCGCAGTGTCACTTCCTAATTATATTTGCGGTTGATCGGACATGGTAGGTAAAATCTGTCCTGCTCCTGAAGGCCGTATCAGTGGAGGAGCTCACTTTACTCCAGATACCACAGAGAAAAAAAATCTGAGTGGGCAATTTTCTTTTGGGGGTTTCAAGAATCTTAACCTTGTGGTTTCCAACCGAAACGAAGAGTACAGATTTTAAATGCAAACACAATTCTATTGAACCTCCTCCTTAAAAAAAACTAAAAAATTCTCTGAAGGCCTAAAAAGAGCTCTCTGAGACTTTTAAACTTTTACTGTTGAAGGGAACTTAATGAGGAGGCTTTTGCTCCCTGATGCCCTCACCAGTATTCATGGTTCTTCGAAGATGCACCAGGCTCTTGAAGGTGAGATAGGAGATATGGGATGGCCCCCAGTGCCCGGCCTCCACATCGAAGTTCTCCTCATAGCCCACCCATCGGCCCATCTCCTGCCAGTAGCCCTGCTGGTCCTGGTTCTTCATGAGCTCGTTTAGCTCTGCATAGGCCTGAATAGAGAAAAAAGAGAAGTAAAAACTGTTCAAGAGTATGGAATCGTATTTCAAAAGGACTTGTTTGTTCATTTTTTGAGCTCATGGCAAGTCACACTGTGTCCTAAACTGCATCCACAGGTCTGCTAAACCTTAAAGAAGAGCTGGATGCCATTACATGCTTATATCAATGCCTATGTTAATAGACGTAAGTTTCTTCCTGCTGCCTCTGGACCACCCTCGTGTCCTCCTGTTCATATCAGCGGACAGGAGGATGATGGCAGTCTAAGGATTTAGCTGACACTGGGTATGTGTGTGTGTTTCCTGTTCTCTGATGACTGATAACTTCAGGCTTGTGTTTAACCTGCAAACAGCAGGAACACAAATGACACGTGCCGCAACATTAATGTGAACTGTTCCATGTCTGTAACTGTGTGTGTATGTGTGTGTGCCAAATAGATGAGTGCCTGCCATGTGTATGCTTCCACTCACCAGACAGTCTCCTGAGGGGCTGCTGTTGGTGTTCACGTTCAGGGCAGCTGGAACGACAGCACAGTTGACAAAATAATCAGATGTGACTTTTTGATGGAGATGATATGGTTGTGTAGAACAACCGTAAATTACAAGTAATCGTTTTCTTACTGACATTTCCAGAGGAAACCTCAACTTCCAGAAGAAAATACACTAAATGGCCAAATCTTTATGAACACTACACCTTACTCCTAAGTGCAGATGCTTCACACACACCCATTGCAATCAGTTGTTTAAAATCAGGCCCATAGCCACGCACTCTCCACAGAGTGGAGGTAGAATGGGTTTGCCAGTATTAGCAGCAACTGGTGACTGAGGGACAGTAAGAGAGAAATAATGAGTTGATTCCTTATCGTTTTTGTTTGCAAAGCGGTTGAAACAGGTTGAAAGGCCGTGAGATAGAGAAAGACCCTAACCCTAACCCTAACCTTAACCCTAACCCTAACCCTAACCTTAACCCTAACCCTAACAGTCACCAGTTAGCGCTGATACTGGCGAAGATACGCACTGTGCATTAAAATACATAGGGTAGTGAAGCATTGTCCTAGCATGAAAAAAAGGCCTAAAATGTGATCGCAGCACGTTTTTGAATAGATTTTATGTCGTGATGGCAGCACAAAAAATCATGAGATTGGGTTGGGTTAAATAGAAGCAAGGAACAAAAACAGATCACAGACTGCCTCTGGAAGCTACATTATCACAAGAAGTGTTCACACAGGAGCTTTGGAAATGAATTTCTAAGGCCAAAAAGCTCCATATCAAAATGCACGTTTCTGGGCATGGATGTGCAAGAAACTGTTGGTCTGGCCATGACATTTATAGGAATGATGTGCAAAGATATGCCCATTTTGTTCATAAGAGGCATATCTTTGTATGGTTTCCAATGCACACTATTTTCTATCCAACACTGTTTACAAAAAATCCCTCATTTTTCATGCATTTGGCTTGTGACTGCAAGAAAAGCAAACTATTCCAGCCATCTCAGTCTAGCCATCTTACAGTGGAAACCATGTAGTGCATTTTCACCATGCAGTGACTTTCAAATTCTCAATACATGTTTAGCTTCAAATAGGAATTCTGTGACATTTGCACCAAGTTCCTTAACACAAAATGACATGGTTGGACTAAGGGAAACTTACTATTACTTTTGCATCAAAATCAGATTAGCTACATGCTAACACATCTGGACAAATGGTGGAAAATGCATTTGTTGTATCCAATCCAGCAACCTTAGAACTGTCCCTTGTCACAGTTGCATGCTGCCTGACCTCAAGCATTATGTATGACCCAAACATGGGTAATGAGGCATGGTCGTGTCAAAACACAGCTTTCCTTGCCAACAGCATACTGAGCGTCAGTCATTTATACATATACTGGAAAAGCTGTTTGGCAAATTGTGCTAGGTTGATGGATGCTACCAAGAGTTTCAAATTTCAAACAAAGGCCACCAAAGCTTTCCATCAGCCCAGTCTGTTTGGCCACATTTCTCCTTCTGTGTTTTGGTCACCACCATCGTCCCTCAATAGGCCACAACTGCTTACAACTGGGACAAAGAAAACAAGGTCAAGGACTGTTTTTTTTTTTTTTGGCACGTTGGTTAGCGCTAACATGTGTTCCTTCCAGAGGTGTGGAATGGACAATCAAATAAAAAAAAAGAAGATGAAAAGACAGAGAGATGAACAAAGGCCCAAATTTGCCTAATCTCATCGAATTCTTGGCGCTGATCTTGAAAGTATACTGCTGTTGTGGGTGCAAATACAGCTTGCTGTTGCCACAACACCGTGGCAGACATCCTGAGAGATACATGCAGTTGGATCAAAGACACCTAATCCGTTGTGCGGCTTTCTTTTTGGGTTTTTTTTCTGACCACCACTGTGCATGCCGAAGTTGATGGGGGTCCTTGCATAAGTGAAGGCCTTAACCGTGAAGAGTGGCAACACATTTCCAGTGAGCGGCAAAAAAGTACATTACTACTAGTCAAAAAACCCCCTCAAAAAACAGCTGGTAAAAAACTATGAAGTGGA
>JBBPCX010000114.1:30175969-30186215 GCA_037974365.1 Hydrocynus forskahlii | reverse complement strand
TTTAAACCTCTCGCAGTTCAGCACTGTCCTTTGTACCATTTCACGCTATTCATTGGACTTGAACTGTTTGAATTTCAATTTTTAAAAAAAGCTTGAAACACTGAGGTGTTCTAAAACTTTTGACCGGTATATTTTATTTAATCTCGAAACACACAAGTGAACCATGTCTTCTGCGCGTTTTTATGGATGGTTGATGATGGTAAACTAGGGACAAATCTAAACTACAGAAGTTTTCTTTGGGAAATATTTTTGGCTCACAACACCCTGCATGAATGGATTTAGTTTTAGGCCAAAAACTTCTCAAAGCTTTGGTTTAACAATGCCTCAGACATCAGGCAGCACATTCATAAGCATTTCATGTAATAATTTTCTGAAAGAGATGTTTAAGAAGCTGGTTCAATTCACCACAACCGAGTTTTTCTCTAGAACAGGGCATTTCACACTAAACTCACTTTGAATTACTTTGTTTACATTTAATGTCAACACGCTATAACCCCTTTCATTACAATACTCTAATGTGTTTTGTCATTTCAGGCTTAGGCATAAAACAGATGGAAAATGAAGGAGACCCAATGGAAAAACGTGAAATGAAAAACTGCAAAAAGGTATAGGAAAGACACAAAAAGGATCAGCTGAAAAAAATGGAGCACGAAAAAAAGACACAAACTATGTTAAGAGGATGAAATACAGGACAGAAAAGAGGAAAGGGGCAAAGTGGGAGACAAATTTGAAAGAAGGTTGGGAAAGACATTGGAAGAGAGAGAGAAGAAAAGAAAGATGTGTCATCACAGCAGGCAGCAGGAAGAAAAAAAAAATAATGGAAAAAATGAAGGCTTTACAGATCTATTTTTCTCCCTGCCATTTTCTTACTGCCATCCTCTTAACCATCAGTCTTTGATGCCGTACTCCACTTGCTCCATCTCCCTCACTCTCCAAATACAAAGAAAGAGATGAAAAAATGGGTGCAGTTTAAAAAACCTCAAACTTTGAACATCTCTTATGTTTTATCCATCCTCATACCAATGCTGGTATACATGATGCCAATAAAACCGCACAAATGTTGGTGGGTGGTCTAAACTTTGCCCATTCTGACTGGTGAACCAAACTTTATCCAAATCTAAACCATTCTGTCTCTGGGTATCCTGATTTGATCCATTCAAACTCAGGTGATCCAGACATGTGCTAATCTGTCTCTGGTGATCCAAACTTGATCCATTCAAACTCTGGAGATTCAAATGTGATCCATCCTCCAGTGATCCAAATGGGATTCAAACCTGTCCACTCTATCTCTGGTGATCCAAACTTGATTTATTCAAACTCTGGAGATCCAAATGGTGATTCAAACCTGATCCATTCTATCTCTGGTTATTCAAGCTAAAACCATTCAAACAATGATGATACAAATGTGATTCAAACTCTGGTGATCCAATTTTTACCCATTCAAACTTACTCTTGTGATCTAAACATGTCTAATTTTAACATATTAAATGTGTTAAAATTAGACAGAAAGGAAACCATGACTGATATACAATGACCAATATGCAGTCCCGTATCTGCTGCCTCTCCAGACACTTCTTAGGTGGGAAGAGGGATCAAAAGGAAAGTAAATGTGTAAATCCTCCAGCAGACCAATTTATCAGACACAAAGAAATCCTAACTGGGCTGTGGTGGGATTACTGAGATCATGAAAAAAAAGACACAGAGGGAGAAAAATGTGATTTTAAAAGACAGACACTAAACAGGACATTTGTAATTACTTTAGTGGATATACTGTTAGTAGGTTGATAAAAGCTGACTATTAGGATTACTCTATATGGCCGAAAATATGTAGACACTGCTTTTAATTAATGTTTTAGGCCATTTTAGCTGAGGGAATGTACCTGGCCAAACTGTTTGCCCAATGTAGCGTGCCAGATGAACCCAGTCACGGATAGACACGAGAGAGTTGGTAGACCACGCACGTTGATCTAAGAGCGCTCTCAAGGAGTAGAGATTCCCACCAGGAACCCACGCTCTCACACACACCGTGAGTATAATAGTAAGGTAGATAGACCGGAGTACTCACGGTACCAGCTGGAGGTTGGACAAGTTGAGGAGGGCATGGAGACTCAGTGTGTGAGCGCTGGGTCCTACCCTTCTTCCTACCCGTGCGTAATTTCCGAGCGTAACTTCCGAGACCCCGTGCGTAATTTCTGAAACCCCGTGCGCGTCATGTGACTCGTGCGTGTGACACTGTCATTTAATAGGTGAATAATCTCCATAAACCAACACTGGCATGAGAATGGGTCAAGAGCTCAGGCACTTCCCGTGTGCCTATGTCATTGGATACCACCTTTTCAACAAGCCGATTTCTTACACATCTGCTCTGCTAGAGTTGCCCGTGTCAACTGTAAGTGCTAATATTGTAAAAAGAGGAAACATCAAGCCACAAAGCAATAAACCACATTGGCCCAAACTACAGGACCATCAAATATTCTTTGGCTGCACTTGTAACAGTGTTCTAAACTATCACTGGAAGCAGTGTCATGACAAACTGCTTCACACAGTGGCACACATACATAACAATAATTGTAGACATTGTTATCTACTTATAATTATTATCTAAAACATATATCCCTGTCACATCATTTGCACAGCAATATCCCTGACATAGGTTATTTTCCTAGATTAGATCAAATTGACAATACCCTGGGACCTGACTCTCCAAACGTGAGATTTAGCACATGTCAAGAAAAGTTATAATTCATCATTACATAATCAGTTACCAAAATCCTTCACATCAAATCAACATAAACAGGCTGTTTCTGTTCTTGGAGCTTTACGACTTGTATATTTAAATTGAGATTCAGCCTACGAAACAGGCCAGAGCACACACCTCAGAATTACTTGCACTTCAAACAAGACTTCACAAACTAACATGGGCCAACACATACACCTATCCTAATGAGTCTCATAATGAGGAACAGATGTGGGTGATCATTCTGGAGTAGGGACAGGTGCTTGTGGGGCCGATGGGGCAGAGCTGGAGCTGGAGTTGGAGCTTGAGTGGAGCCATACAAGGCTAAAGTCTTTCGGGCAGACTCACACTCAGAGGCTTTCAGATGCTAGCACTAAAACTACTTCAGTGGTTCTTTATTGCAGTGCTGAAGTCCTATTCCCCTGTCCATTTCTAACACACCTGAGGCACAAAACAACAAGCCATTCTGGAGGTGGACTGGGTGTGTCAGAGCCATAGAAATATATAGAGATGCTGGTGACATCACTATGTACACAGTGACACAATGCCATTGAGCTGTAATACTGGCCCTCCCTCTCTGCACTGTGAAATAAATCTATGGGCGAGATGCAAAAAATGTAAATATATGGAAAAAATTCTGAGGTGCCTTGAGCTTTTCAGCAACAAAATCCAATGTATGGACTGTGGCAACACATTTCATGAGTACGTTTCCATGTAAAAGTTTTTTATGCTTAATAAAAATGCATGTAAACCATTCCTTTATTTTATAGGGATGGATGCTATTTATTAATATGGATGGATATAGCTCTTATATTATCATATATTTCTGGATAAATCATGAGTACATAAGGTAAAATGTCTGAAACCACATTACAGGGACCCAGTGTGAGAACGGTTTAGGTGGTGGTGGCATAGAGGGTAGGACACTTGCTTCTGGACCAAGAGCTCATGGGTTCAAATCCTACTTTCAGCATTCCATCACTGGGTTCCTGAGGAAGGTGCTCCAGGGAGACTGTCCCCTGTAGTTATGGAATGGAAGTACAGATAAATGCTGTAAATGTAACCGCAGACCAGCTCAGCTAACAGCCTAAGAGGCTCCTTCAGTATATGTGTGTGTGGTGTGGTGCATGTGTTTATTGATCAGTTGGTCTGGTGCTGTTATAACTATCACCTTTAATGCTGCAGTCACGCAATGATGGATTATCTTAAATAGCTGGAGAAAGAACCCCACACTCTCCATTGTCCAAAAGTCTTTTGGTTGAAGTGAGAGAATGATGGAAGTGTCTTTCTAACACTGGAGTCTTTGAACACCAAGCACAGTTTATTAGTGAAACTGATTCAGATGGCAGTAAATTAATTAGATCACACAGCAAAAAGCCAACCAACCCAACTCACAGTGCACATGGATAGAGCATTGGCACCATATAAGCACCACACCCAAACCCAGTCATCCTGCTGTTCTTAATTGGACAGCTAAGGTCAGTCATGTCACTTCCTGATTAGTTTCTTTCGCAGTGGAAGGTGAGAATACACAAAACTGCATCAGCACCTGGGTGATGCAAATATTCACTGTGAGCTGCAAAAAACACAAAAAAACACATGATGTAAATAAAGCAGTGAATTATAAACGCATAATACATTAAAATGAAGAAATAGAAATGTGTAAAATGTGAAAAACAAACTATTAAAATCCAGCTCTTTCATTAAATTACATACTGTGTGTTGTTGGTATTTAGTTTTGGTTAGTAATGACACATGGTAATGAAATTTTGTTTATCATAAGTATTTTTGTTGGTATTATTATTATTTGTATTGTTGTTGTTGTTATTGTTGTTGTTATTATTACTGCTCTAGGCCAATATCAAAAACTTTAGAAGACACATGCAGATTCACTGGTGGGTTGGAGAGCAAATAAATTGGTTATATTTGTGTTGCATACATGAGCCCTGGTTCTATTCACCATCGCTGTAAAGAAATCTGTGAACCATTTCAGACCAAGACCACTCTGACTGATTATTTACAGTCTTAACAACTGAACTACGGGACAAATTTGAAAAATCAGCTTCCACTAATCACCATAGGCTTGGTGGCATCACTGTCAAAAGATCCACTCAAACACGTGGAGTTTCTAATACACAGCTATGCACCATCCCTATCCAGAGGCCTCAATTGTCCGAGAAGTCATAACCAGGAAGCCCAGACAGTGTCAGGGTGAAACTCAGTCCTGAGCCCTTCCAAATCTCCCCCTACCTCCTTCATCAAGCCCCTCAAGCTTTGTGGGGAGCCGTGCGCTCACGACAGACACAAGGCGATATTTGCAACTGGAGAGGAAAAAAATCAATAGCTCATACTTCTCTGAAATTGAGTTTTTAGGAACGGAGGACTTCCAAGGATGAGGCCGGAATACAAAATGGTGACAGTGAGGCCTTTCGCTGGAGTGCTGCAATCAATCTCAGGTCTTACACCAATTACTGGCCTTGTTTCTCATCCCAGGCTCACAAGCAATCCTCACAAGCTGAAGCTGGAGAGGGAGAAAAAAGTACTTTTGTGATGTTCACAAGGACAAGGAGGAGTTTATTACCCCCGTTCTTGTCTTTTTGATGCCTGGGGACCACTGTAATTTGGTCCAAAAATGGATTTCTTTTCGATTGGGCCGTTTCTTTCTTTTTTTTTTTTTTGGACGTTACTAGTGATTTCTGCCAGGAAGCAAAAATACATATTTATCTTGAACTCATGGTTGTCGTCGTGTGCCAAGATCACAGCTGGTTTTGATACGTCCATCTCTGTGTGCTCTCTTAATATTGCACCTAAGTGCCACTCAGGGGTTCCCAGTTTAACTTAACTTAACTACAAGCCATCATCCATAGAGGGAAAACATTCTGACCCCGTGTCACACTTTATGATGTGAATTTTTTTCATTTGTAAAACTTTCTTACTTTTAAAATTATATTTCTGTTTAGATTGATATTGTCTTGTTATACTCATATTGTCATGTAAGTTTGATATTGTCTTCTGTGTAACACAACGGGTGGGTATTGCTGGAAAAGTTGTAATAAGTATGACTGCATGTGACAAACAAAACTCTTGAACTTGAAATCTGCCATCAGATACCAAAAGTTTATATAATTTAAGAAATATAACCAAGAGCATAAATACTTGTCCAAATGTCTCTGGGTCTTTCTCTGCATAGAAATAGGTCAGGGCACTTTGGGTAACCAGTCATATCAAACGGCTGTTTAGGCAGCATAAAACTCAGAAACCAGTCAATCACTTTTATCACTCAACCTTTAGTCATCTCTCGTCGTGTTCCTGAAGTAGCTAGCTTGATTAGCTAGCTTGCAAGTAGAGAGCAAGTGAAATGCATACATAGTCTGATTTTGTAATAATCTTTCATTAGGTTCATTGTTTTTATTTGAAGTGTTTCAAGTTAAAGCTAGCTTGTTTGTATTTGAGTTACTTTGTGCACAGCCTAAGAAAGACAATAAATTTGCATCGATTTCTGATCCCTACATACTGCCCCTCACTCAACTGAAGGTATGAGTTACGGGTAAAAAATGTATGTATGACTGTATTAAAAGCCAGAACAAAATATAGGTAATAAAGAAAATTTCTTCCAAAGATGGGGGTGATGTTGGGGAGGCTATTTGAGTTAAATGTCTGCAATTTAAATGATCGCCACCTAGACATTTTCACTGCATCCCCAGGCTACAACCAGCCCTGTTCAAACTCCAACTTGGTGCTGCTCAGTGATATGTTGCCTGCACCAGATACATTATTTGGGCCAATTGGAGCTAACCTGATAAGCAAAAACTAGTTACACTACAATATACACTAGCTTTATACACCCCTTAAACACTACTTTTTCAAGGTAATCAAATGGATGTGAAAAGTGCTGCGCTTCCTTTGTAGGACAGTCAAAAGCAGGAGTGTCAAACACATTCACTAAACCTGGCGATTAACTGGCGAGGTGAACCAGGTGTTTTCTGACCCCCTTGGTCTAAAGCATTAGGGCTAATGATAGTTACGAGGGATTTGTCAACTTGGCGGTAGTCTCATGATAAACTTGTAGGTCATTTTAACACATCTGTCAACTGTGCTTGGTCAGATGTCCTCGGATTTCCATCAGAAAGGCAATAAACAGTTGAACTCACGCTGAATTGCAGTAGTTTTCCCTCCATTCTAAATGTCACCTATACAACACTGATATGAAGGCATAATTTTTAGGCTGTCATTTGTGAGTCTTATAATGAGCCTATCCTGGGTCGACTGGTGCAAGGCAGGCCAGCTCACCGCAGGGTGCACACATCCTGTGCTCACACACAAACAACCTACGGTAAATTTTGAATCCCCAATTTACCTGACACGCATGTCTTTGGGCTGTGGGAGAAATCTGGAAACCCCGGAGGAAATCCACAGGAGGACCTGGATTCAAACCCACAACACTGGCGGTGTGAGGCAACAGCGCTACCCACTGCACCACTGTGGGCCCAGTAAAGTAATGTAACAGTGAAATAGCCTAACTAGCATAACAACACTGTACTTAAGTTTCTCCAAAAAAGTTCTAAACCTGTCTGAGCATTAGGACAAATGTATAAATTATATAATATTTATACTTTTTAAAATTGATATTCTAAAAATAAAACAAAAAGAGAAAAACCTTTTTTTCCTCCATGAATGAAATGGTGATAAGCTGTTGCCCCTTGCTGTCCTGGAATAACACAGCACTCTTCAGACCAGTGTTCTCCCTGCAACTGTTACAATATGCTTGACTCAGCTCCAGGAGGACTCAAGGCCTTTGGCTTATGATTTCATATTTATAGTTTTGCAGGAAATATGAATTTGCAGAGGTGGGCTATAGGAATGGCACTGGGAAACACCACCATAAAAAGTGATTTATGGAAGCGTAACTGACCTATTTTTCAAGTTTGATAAGATACATTTTCAGCATACATTTATTTCATAATGATGATGAGAGCAACTTCTTCTGGAGTCTATCACAGGGCTCATGTCATATCCATCCCATATAAATTCAAAAGAGTTCACTTTTTTGGAATGTGCTACTCACAGATTTTTTCTAAACATGCTATAGACTGATAAACTTTGAAATATAGTAATACATATTACAATTTCATTGAGTTGATATTAGTCCCGATCACTCAAAAGATGTTTCTAGGCCTTTTGCAATGTGAGCATGCGTTCCAGCACCCCTGCAAACCGTTAGGGTGGGCAGCTTATCCGAATGGATGGATGGATGAATGAATGAATGGATGGATGGATGGATGGATTGTTGGTTGACTGATGAATGTTGTGTCGTTTCACTGTTTAGTGTGTGTATATGGTTGAAATGACAATAAAAACCTTCTTGGCTTGGATATTAGTGGTGAAAAATAAATATGCCAGCACTTGACCAAGCCTCTATTCACTTATTCTGTTTACCTAGATGTATCTATTTTAATGTGTAGACTTCAAATGGGTACTGAGAAGGCAGAATTGAAGAGCAAATTTCCAAAACTCACTCAGGCCAAAACCTGATAATTATTAAATTTTAATTTTACAGTTACTTGCCATTTTTAATACCTGTTTCTAAAGTGCAACTCCTGCACATTTTAGTATGGGCAAATTAGTTTTAAAAATATAATGAAAACCATTTTAAAGTAAATCGATATTCAATGTCACAAAATTATGTACAAGTTTAATATTTATATCCTAATACATGACACAGCATCCGCCATCTTTGTAAGTACCACTCGCGACTGTGCGAGTGGACTGAGTGAGTTTTGAAAATTCACCTAATTTTGTACTGTATATTGTGCAAGGACTGAGTGAGTTTTGGTCGGTTATACTATTGCACATAAAGAGGTAATGTAAAAATATGCCAACAGTAGTGTTACCTAAAAAATCACAAAAACTGACTGAGTGAATTTTGGAAATTTGCTCTTCCGTTACAGATAGTTAAAACACATGGAAGGATGAGAGGAAAAGATTGTGGTAATGGCGCCATCTAGCACACCTTCTGACGACAGGACCCAAATTCCTGAAGCTTCTCAGTGTAGAAGTGCCCATCTCAGATCTGTTCCTGACAGGACATATGTGATGGTAAAAAGAGATTATTCTTATCCTGGATTTTTGTACCAAGTTTTCCCAATTTTTGCTTTGTTTATTTAAAATCAAAATAATGCTGGCAAAAATGACATTTCTTGCAGAATTCTTTGAGGGGATGTGTTTCCAAAAGTTCGGTCCATGGCCCTCTGGTGGGCCGTCAAGGTACAGCACGACATTCACAACAAAAACATTAATTTGTATTTAAGTTTGAAATGACTATAACATTCATAAAAACATGGTGGTGGTACACTGTCCGTTGTGCCAATAGATAGTAATCGTTCATGTTGCCTTGCTGTGATTATAATCAAATATTTACATTTATAATAGTAATTATAACTAATCACACAAACCCTTCGGATTTCAATTATATCTTTATATATCCAACCTATTTATGATCTGGAATCTCATCCCTGGTGAGGAGCCATAATTAGCAGAACACCTCATAATTAATTTCTTACATTTGTTGCTTTACTGATTGATCCATGTGTGTGAATAACTAATCTACACTACATAGCTATAGGCCCCTTTTCCAATAGGACTTTTCGGTTTAGGAAATAAAATTTGTAGGAAAGGTTTGGGCTGAGTGCATAAGATTTTTCATTGGGCCGCAACATTCTTTCTCCTAGTAGCACGTGTCCAAAATGGAACATTAAAGTGAAAACCAAGAGAAATTATCAGCACAAGAGTTTTGAGTTGCACTTTAAGATTCAAGATTCAAAATTCAAGAGAGTTTATTGTCAGCCCAGCCACATACACAAGTACACAGAGGGTTGAAATGGTGTTCTCTGAAGCAAATAGTGTAGCGTACATAGACCAGGTCACCAAAAGACAGACAAAATGAAGAGACAAAAACAGCTGCAACATTATACTGCAGTATCAAAGTACAAAAAGTACAAACATACAAAACTGCAGCATCAAAGCACAAAAACAAAGCATTCTGAGGTAGAGCAGTTTTAGACATTTTTAGCAGCAAGTTTTTAAAGCAGGTTTTATTAAGAAGTGTCAGGTGCAGTGAATTTAGGATTGCTAAAAGTGTCGTGTGCATTTTTTAGCAGTTACAGTACGATGTCAGACCCTGTTCAGACCCCTGATGTTAGGTGCAGGTTCTGAGTTCAGGAATCTAATGGCTTGTGGAAAGAAGCTGCGTGTCTGGTAGTGGTGGTTCTGATACTTCTGAACCTTTCCCCAGAAATCAGGGGGGAAAACAGTCATTGTGAGTGGTGGGTGGGATCTGTGATGATGCCGGTTGCGTGATGGATGCAGCATTTCTTATACAGTTTGGTGAGTGGTGGGAGGAGCACACCAACGATCTTCTCAGCTCCTTGATGGTCCCCCAGTAGAAGGTGGCATTGGCTTGTGGGTGTGGTTTAGGACTTATTATGAGCTGTAAAATGAACCAAACTTTCC
>JBBPCX010000114.1:30161982-30175869 GCA_037974365.1 Hydrocynus forskahlii | reverse complement strand
TCCATAAAGACATGGATGGAGGAGTTCGGTGTGGAAGAACTTGACTGGCCCTCACAGAGCCCTGACCTCAATCCCATATATATATATATATATATATATGAGCTGAAAAACATCTTACAACTTCTGTGTGAATGTGGGTAGGGCTAAACTGCTGTAGGCTGAAAACATGCATATATCATAAATACAGTTAATGAATGTATATATCATATACAGACATGGGTGCCAGAACCATTATAGCGAGGGGGGGGGACATGTCCTCCCATTCTTCAAAATCAGTAGTTTCGTCCCCCCCACCTATTGTTTCCTGGACAACAAGCAACACTTTGCAAGGCTCACCAATCCCCCCCCCCCAAAAAGGACCGAGATTTTGCACACACACACAGCAACCCATCACTCCCCCCAGCGCCCCCCCCCATTCCAACACCCGACGTAGACCAATGCAGCCCCCCCACATTAAAAATGCTTCCGGCACCCCTGTATATAGAGTTGAAGGTTCAACAGTAATTCCAAAAATTCAGGAACAGCATTCTTTTCTCATATCTTCCATTTAAATAACTTTCCTACAGACAGCACTTCTGTCTGCCCGAAAAACATTCCATATCATGCCGGTATGGTGAAGGCTGGATGTGCAGTCCTTGGTAAAGATATTCAAAAACTATTGTAAAAAACAAAGGCAGTTTTAGATTATTTGGGTCACACAATGCTGCTCTGGTAGATACAAATGAGCAGATGCTGGCAGGGGGCTCAGTTGTTAAAAGTGGTCAGATAACCAACACAAAGGAAAAAGACAAAAAGAAAAAAGACAAAAAAGAGGCAGTTTTATTGCAGTTTAGAATGAAGAACAGCTTAGTTGCCAGGGACATAATAAATAACAGCCTTGTCAGTCTAACTTAAAAACTGCAGGTCTATATTAAAACGAATAAATGCTAAGAACTACAACTGTGCCTAATGCTTACCCTCATTCTCACATTAGATCTTAATTCTATATCTTCACTCTGGGGCTGAAGAAAACCATCCTACCATAAAGAGATAAACATTTACAATCAAATGGCAGACAATGAACATACAGTACACTAGGACATTATGCGGTACAGGTTATATATACTGTCTGTAAAAGCATATGTATGTGCGGGTGTGTGACACTGCTTTTAATCTGCCTCTGAAAACAGTGTCAGCGCATGAACTGATTTATCATGATCATGATCTGGCAGGCTGATGGACAAGTCTGGGTTTGGTGGTTGCTGGAAGAATCCTAGCTACTGGAATGCATAGTACCAATAGTGAAGTTTGGTGGAGAAGAATGAATGGCCTGGGACTGTTTTCCAAGGTTTGGGGACCTTAGTTCCACGGGTTGGGGAAGCAAGAAAATGCCCCACTGAACAAAACAAGATCCACAAAGAAATGATTCGCCAGGTTTGTGTAGACAACCTCAGTCCCATCTAAATGTTTTGAGATGAACTAGAACCCCGACTGCAAGTCAGGCCTTATCCCCCCCAAAATCAGGGCCTCACTTCACTAATGCCAGCAAGGCATTAACTTCCCTCTTATGTTTAGCAAGCATACATGGGGCAGGCATACATACATACAGATACTTTTAGTAATGTAAAGTACATTTCAGGGTGTGCGTGTGTGTGTGTGTATATATATATATATATATATATGCGTGCGTATGTGGTGTGTACCATTGGCACAGCAATGGCTTTATTTTGGCAGTTATCACGCATACTCTTCATGTATTTATGTGGGGAGAGATTTATAGAGAAGGAAAAGGCAGTTCTGCTGCTGTCCTGTTTGTTTGTATTATGGCTCTTGACATGATGGTGAGAGTGTAAGGTAAAAAAATCAAGTCAGGCGTAGTCAGGTTGGAGCCTTGTGCATCAAGCTCTTGCATGCAGCTTTAGCAGAGGACCAAGGAAAGGTTTCAGGTGATGTTCTGAAGTTTCAACTTTGGGTTGCATGAAGCGAGTGGCTTAGGAACAAAGACACTGACTGACCTTTATGTGTCTATCTTTATGTGTTTACCTGTGTGCATATTGTTTGTGCCACTATCTGTATCTGCTTTGACTGCATTTCCATTCATTTCTTAAAGGGAATTAACACAGTCGGTGCTGGTACGCAGGATTAAGTCAGTCAGTGCATAGTCTGCAGTCCAGGCTGCTAGAAACATCACAAGATGAGGGACGCTTGACATTCAGAGACACACACAGACCGCATTACTGCAAGTAGTGGCTAGAGGAAGGTGATGTTTTTCTGCGGCTAACATGCCATGAAATAAGGCTGGCATGAGCCAATGGTTAGATCACTTCACTACAGACCAGCACTGACCACTAGCCCTAAGTGTCTACAACTTTCCAAACCTGATGTCAATCGTACCACGGCATTTCGGGAGCAAAGACACTGATCAAGGGGGACACTGAGCAGATCTGGGTAGGGCAAAATATCAAGACATGATACTTAGTCTTTAGACGTTTTTGCTGACAAAATACAGGTTTGTGTGTGTTAGTGAGTGAGATCAGACTCTTTGGCACCCCCTAGCTGGGAGTGAGGGCAGGGCTGGGCTCGGCGCTAATGTTGACCAGGCACTCTGTGGACCTCAAACTGGGCAGGGACTTGCAGCTGGGCAACGAAGCCAGGGACCCGCAGAGACCCAGCATGGAGGGAGTATAGTCTTTATCTGCAGAGAAGGGTAAACAGAATGACAGGGAAAAACAGAAAGACAGCAGAGAGATTCATGCGGGCGCTGAAGAAATGATGGTAACTTTAAATACTGGTGTGTCGGTCCAAACAGGTTTAAAGGTTTTACCTGCTGCACACCAAGGCTGGCCATTCTGCTTCCCCTCTGCCTTCAGGGAATCCGAGTCCAGGCTGATGTGTGCTGAGAGAGGCTCAGGGCTGGGAAAGCTCCCCCTGTAGGTTTGCAAAGAAAAGTTCACCTGCATGCTCCAGAGGTTTAATGAGAAAACAATGATCACGTATCTGAAACATTCATACACTATTTTGCAGGTTGCATTCAAATACATAAACATTAATATGGAGTTGTAGAGCATTTATGAGGTCAGGCAATGGTGTTGGACTGGCTTGCAATCTCCATGAGGTCAGGGCTCTGTGCAGGCCAGTCAAGTTCATACACACTGAATTCATCCAACTATGTCTTTATGGAGCTTGCTTTGTGCACTGGGACACAGTCGTGCTGGAATAGAAAAGGTTCTTCCCTAAACTGTGTCCACAAAGTTGGAATCATGGCATTGTCCAAAATGTCTTGGTATGGTGAAGCATTAAAATTGCCCTTCAGTGGAAACAAAAGGCGTGTCCCATGAGCTTCTTGACTGCAACCCCTGCATGAGCTGTTATCTTGACTTACATTCTAACTGAACGTCTTATGAAACGTGGTGGAACACTTTGGTGAATATTTACTGTCCAGTATGTATTCCACCATGTTCAATATCCACCATGCTATACATGTTCAGCCAAATCATTTCTAAGCTGTCTCTAAGGTTTAAATAAGATCTATATATCGCAAATAACTGTTTGCCCAGAATGTATCCGTCCGTCTCACCTGCGGTACAGTTTGCTGTCCTCTTGGTTGTTGTAGGCGTGAAGTGATGGCCACTGGTTAACAAGAGGGATTGATAAATCCTTGGACAACGGGTGTGATTCACCAGGAATTAGCCTTGACCTGAAATGTAAAGGCACTTAATCACTAGTACAGTGGCCAAGTTCACAGATGTTCTGAGTGTCACATTCACATGATAGTGACAGATTAAAGACAGAAATGATCTTCCTAATGAACTCCAGCTGTATTTCCATATGTATTTATTAATTTAGTAATTAGGATTAATTAGATAAACCAGGAGCTGGATGGTAACTATAAATACTGTCCTTCTTTTTTGTACTTATTTAATTTTTAAGCAACCAACAAGCACGTATTGCACTGAAAAATAGCTTTACAAACTATTTTTCTGACAGCATAAAACTTTTGCTTAGTACTGTATATCACAGACACAAATAAGTAGTGATATAACTGGGGTATGGTACAGGGTGGGCCACGGATAAGTAGACCGCCTCCAATCCCGCCGCCACGCTAAATTAACACGATTGGAATGCGATTGTGAAATATGGTATCGGCCAGGAAAACGCCAGGGTCGGGGAATGTCAGGGGTTGCTGACTTAAAATATTCTGCTGAATAAAAACAATCCACTCGCTCGTTCATCTTGTCATACTATCGGCAGAGGCGGGCTAATATATTGAAATGATACTTCCCCCCCCCCCCCAATATTGCTCAGCCCTGGTGTATACATATGTAAGAGAAAGACTGCAAAGACTTCTCACAGCTGCTCCTGTAACTCAAGTATAATGCCTTCCAGTTCTCTCTTCTCCTGATGGTTTTGGAGCTGAAGCTCCTCCAGTCTAGCACTCAGCCGTTTATTCTCCGTCTCCAGATTCTTCAGCTGGGACTCACGCAGACGCACCAGCTCCTCCAGATATCCCTGCGCACGCACACACACGCACAACCGCACAGACATGTCAACCTATCTGTCACACAGCAATATGCTAAATCTAAGATGCTTCATAAATCTAAGTTGCAGCATTTATCAGACAAAAAGTACAAATTTTGGCTGCAGCACTAATACATCCTCAAACAGAAGACCTTGGAAACACCAAAGAAAGAATTTATGTTCAGAAACAATTCAGTGAAGAGCGAAGAGTGCTACCAAAACAGCTACTAGCTACTCAAGATCCCATATCCTATCTTGCACTTTACCCTTTAGGACAACTTAAGATGGTTATGTGATTTTATGCACCACAAAATCTCTTAAGGTTATGGAATTTCCTCTGTGTTCTAGTTACTGTGCCTTTAAGACTGATGCATGCAAATGACCTCCCCTGTATTGCTCCTCATGAGGCAGAAATGTGGCAAGAAATAAATGTTACTCAGAGGGAAAAATGATGATTATTCCATGGCAAGACATTGAGTATCGAAGTACTGAAGTAAGCTATCCATGCTTAGAATACAGGCCCTTGACCATGCCTCATAGAGGCAGAATCATTCCTAATGCTATACTAATCCATACCAAAGCCAGTTTATAGAAAGCCTGGAAACTTCCTATTCCTTCAATTTGATCAAAACAGAATTAAATCAGTGGTCGTTAATCCTGGTTCTGGTTCTACAGAGTCTAGTTCCATCATAACCTACCACGCATGCTATACCTACTTATTGTTTACAGAAGTTTCTGAATCTTCGGATCAGATTCAGAAGGGTGTGATGTGTAGTGCCGGTGTTAGATACGAGTTGGAAAGTAGATCTCCAATAAGAATTTTGATGACTCAGTGAAGCAGTTTAAAATGAAAGTTTAAACATGTTTCTTGTCATTTATAGCAGAACCTAATTTGGCAGTTTTGAAATATTTTATGCTGTTTGGTGAGCCCCTAGGAGCACCATAGGAACCCCTTTCAATTTTGGACTCTCTGAGGAGAGCCTTCTAGACGTCTAGGCGGGAGAAACTCACAAGACATGAGTGTCAGTTTTCCCTCACCACAAATATGGTCTATACCTCAGTTTAGGACTTTGCTGGTGCCATAGTTCTTTAGGATAAACTATAGGATAAACAAAACCTAATGAAGAGAGATATACGAATGTGATGACTAAGCTTGGGTTCTATTACGTGCATCAGCTGCTGATCACCTTCTGGGCATTAACGATCTTGAACCTTTGCTCCATTCTGCGGCACTTGTTGCTCCAGCTCTCTTCATCCGTAACCAGAGGGATGTACGGGTGCTCAGGGACACTGTCATCACTGTTACTGCTGTCCACACTACGACAGTCATCGTCATCGCTCAGGTAGTCATAGCTGCACACCAAACAAATAACAGTGTTAACAATAAGATCACAGCAACATAGTGTCACAGCAACAACAGATTTTAAACCTCAGGATGTGATCAAGGAGCTGAAAGCTGTATGACTTTGTATGATCCTTCAAGTGCAGCAGAGAAATTCAACCACCCTGATAATGTATTAATTACTTGTTTCCCTTCACATCCAGCAATAAAGGTAACATGGAGCTTCTCATATACAGTGATAGAAAATAAGGCACACAATAAGCTTCTATTCCAAATGAAAACACTTTACTGAAAGTCAGCATTCATAAGGTATGATAGCTACATAAACCTTGCAGGACAACTGACATTGCATATTCTATTTAATCTTCTTCGCTCTGTTGTATTTTTTCCTGTATTTTATTGTCTGTTCGTTTTATAAATTTGTGAAGTGTCCTTGAATGTTGTGAAAGGCGCCTATAAATAAAATGTATTATTATTATTATCATAAGCCTACATTAAATTTTACATACGCTCATTCCAAGTGCCAGTTGTCATAAAGCCTGCATTTGTCCATTTTAATGTTAACTGATACTTGTTGGAATAAGTCTTTAGAAATGTCCAGATAGGTTTGTGTCTGTCTCAAAAGCTGTATGCAGGTGTGGTGTTGCCTTTTGAACAGGCTTTGTATAAGGCTTTGTGAAAAGCTTTAATGTTTTAATTCTCTTTGCAATGTTTCAAGACTGGAGATGGAATGTGAAAAAGGATGGAAAATGTAAAACTGTAATAATAAAGAGTTACAGTGGGGACCGTACCTCTGTGTGAACTTCAGATATGGAGTGTAGTCGATCACAGCCTCTGATTTACCATCCAGAGCTTCTCCCTTCAGACAGAAACTACAATCACACAAAGTACCAATCAATCAGACAATCAGTCTACCAAACAACTTCTAACATAAATCCCATTTGACCTGCTATGTTTTCATTCACAGTCCATCTTCCTCCCTTCTATCCCTACTGTCCTTTTAAAAGGGCCCATATTCCACATTTTTCTTGCTGAAACTTCCTTGCCCTCAAGCTCTCTTACAACTGAAGATTGTGTGGTCATAATTCTCACATGGCTATTTTCCAGCCTTTCTGTATCTTCTAGAATTCCTTCAAACAAAATATGTTGTTTTTGCAAATGTGACTTAAGAAATGATGTCATGATTGACTGTGACATCACAACCTCGATGAACTCAAAGCTTGTTGTTTTTGGACTGCATGGACTGGCGGATCATACACTGTGTGCGTCCCAAACCACGCACTTCTAATGCATTGTATTTTTTTCTACACATGATTTAGTGTGGTACTTGACAGATCCGGGTGCTGCCACGATGTTTAATTACATCAAATTCCTTCATTTCCTCCTAAGAAAGAATTTTTTCCATGATAGGGAACCTTTACACAGTCATGCAACATATTTCTGGATTAAGCGTTCTCAGGGATTAGTGTACAAAAGGCAAAAACTGATAACAGCTTGTTACTCCCACCCCTGCCATCCTCCTCTCTCTTTTGTCTTCTCACCTGAAGTCAATTGCTCCGAGTCCGATGAGCATACCAGTGAGCACAGAGGCTTCCTCTCTTAACATGATGGCCCCTTCATCGTAGAACCTCCTGTATACACACACAGACACACACACCGAAACAATTCCCTCAGTGTCCACTTCATTAGGAAACTACCACCTTGCTAGAAATTCTGTCTGTCCATTAATAGTCAGCTTCTGAGCGCAGAGGCACTAATGGCTGGATCTTTTTGGCCAGTGGACAGGCTACATCTTTTTGGCCACTGATCCCGCCAACAGCGTCTTGTAATCAGAAACTAACCAGTAATGAATGGGGTACAGGGGGCTGATTCTGCACAGCAACAGATGGGCTCCAGTCTATACTGCACCTAAACAGTGGGTGCAACTCGTAATGCCCTGCATTTCATTGCAGATTTTCTTTTCCTCAAGACAAGGTCATATGTCAGATTCAAAGACACAAATGGTCTTGGTTAGCACTGAAACAGCGCAGACTTTAACATGTCCCATATTGTCTTGAATGCACAGCTTATCTGGGACTGTTAAATAAAAGGAAGAGTTTTGTAAAAATCAAATTTGCACATTTTTCCCCACTCAACCAGATTCTCATTACGAGGAGCACACTTGTGGATGTAGTTTAGGACACAATATGAATTGCTATGGACAGGCAGCCATTTCAGACACTTTTTTTACAAAGCAGTCATAAGGAGGACTGAGTTTGTGAAAAAGACTCTTGTCAGAAGCACAATTTGGATTCCAAACTTCCACCTGTTTGGCTACATCTGGGGTCAGTGAAAAGTGTACTTTTGATTTTTTACCAAGCTATCAGAAACCAAAGCCTTGACAGAAAAGACATAACTCTAAATGTGTGCAGGTTACTATGTGTGGTCACTTAGCTCTAACCTGGTGGTGCGGCTGTCTCTCAGTGCAGTGGCAATGTATTCAGACAGACGCTTCTCCATCAGAGCCACTCTTATCCATGCTCTGCCCTACAGACACAGAGACCCAGAGATACTTTGTTTGGATAACAATGTTGTAACAATCAGGCCATGTATGTTGTCAAAACTAAAGACATATAAGCAATTTATCCTCAGTTGCTCATTATCCACAGACTGTGATAGTAGAAATTTACAAAAAAAAGCATGCAATGTGGCAGTTAGATAAATGTGAAGCACAATTATTAACTATGCCGTGTTCCTCCACGAAGTCGCGGTTCAGAGTAATTCGCGAATTAATAATTGTTTGCGGAAACTCACGCAAATTCTCTCCTATATATTTTTTTGTTTTTTTGTGGCAATATATAATTTTTCATGCATTTTAGTGCTAAATTATTACGAAAAATACAATTTACTCAGTTTGTAATAAATATTAACATAAATTCAGCTACATTTCCATATAAAATATAACTAGAAATTTTCAGTACGTTTGAGAGACACAAAACAACCGTATATTGGCTGCTGCCCTGTGATGCATCTCTGGCAGCTGCAGTCCAGCATTCCTGCGTCAGAACAGTTCCCTCCGTGGAGGTGTGTTTCACTGAGTGTTCTAGTGTTTTTTGTTCTGTTCTTTTTAAAGTCCTGTATTTTTATTACTGTAAATGAAATGAATTTATTACTGTAATTACCCTGCTTATAGCAAAGAAAACGACAGTGCGTACCAAAGAAAACGTGCTTGCCTGAGATACAGTACAGTCTATACAGGGGCAACATCGGTATTTTACATTCTAGCAATGCATGAGTTCAGTGTAAACTGTACAGTACAAATACGGGTTTACCTTTACATTTTTAAGGGTAATGTATTAAGCTGAGTTTAAAATTAAATTAAAGTGTTTTGGGGGCATATTTAATGGCATATTTATGGCTTACACTATAAAAAAATAGGCATTTTTAGGCCTTTTTTTAATCACATCACAAATTCAAGCTTTTTCACAATTCGCGGGTGCTCTTGGATTGCAACCCCCGCAAATTTTTGGGGCCATAGGATACCTCAGTGGATTGAAACCCACAACCGTCTGATTGCAGGGGCAACACCCTAACCACTAGGCCACCAGCTGCCCTGTGTGTGTGTGTGTGTGTGTGTGTGTGTGTGTGTGTGTGTGTGTGTGTGTATGTTAACAGAATTATCTGTCCTCATTTGTTCAACACTGCATATTTGACTCTTGTGTTCCATGACGCCACCTTTGCTCTGGAGGAGTTGATGTTCTCCATGTTCTCTATGCTGCCAATGCAGTTGTTCTGGAGTTTACTGCAGGCTAGACGAATGAAGTCCCAGAAACTGCGCTGGCCATCGAACCAGCTGCCTGAACCTGTCAGAGAAAACAGAAAAATACGATAAGAGTAAGAGTAAGAGACAGACGTTTGGGTCTGACTGAATAGATGTTAAAATCAAATACCTTTCAATCAAAAAGCTTGTGCTTATATGCTCAAAAATATATTTTGAAGGCAAATGTAAATTGTGAAGATGCTACTCTGTGACTTTTAAAACATAAAGGGCCCATATCATGAAAAACTGTCTTTGATATTTGAAATAAAAGAGTATAATGTAGACACTGCCTGGAACACGTTTTAAAATACCATGTACTCTTCAGTCGATTCGATCCACATATGAAAACAAAGCTGCAAAAAAAATCCTGTTCTGAAGCCACCATGTCTGTGATGTTCAAAAAAACAGTGCATTTACGCATATCCACATTTAGTCCCTCCCACTCAGGCTGAAGTTAGAAGTGTTCAGACTGCTTTTTGAATGAAACCAGGCAATCAGTTTATTTACATCATTTACATATATATGTAAGTAAATATATTTACATGTATTATTCTTAAAGGCATAGTAACAAAAACTGCCTAAGAAATACAGAAATGTTTTAAAAAATGAAATAAAAAGGGATTGTGACATGTGTAGGAAATGCCATTTAAGAGGATTTTAGAGTTGATATTATTATTATTATACATAATACATTTACACAGAATCCCAATCATCATATCATCCTAATTTATGGGTGTGTCTCGTTAAAGGGGCTGAAATGTGTAGCAGAGCAGTATTAAACATTCTATTTGTTTTTCCCTATTTTCCCCCCAATTTTGTTGTGCCCAATTCCACCTACCAATTAGGACTCTACCACAATCATGCGATTTCATCAACAATGTCAGAGTGAGGGGTAGCAGGCTACTGCTATTAATGCAACATCAATAGACATCTCAACAATGCGTGGAGGAGAAAACAAACATTTTATGGCATATCATGTCATGCTGTCATGTCAGTGAAGAGATGCCCACCCAAGCTAGCATTGCGCGGAGAGATGGGAGGGTACAGAGCGACCCCAAGACAGCAAGGCCTATTATGTTGTCTTGGACTCACGCTCAACTTGTGATCATCTAATGATCAGGGCAAGACAGCTGCACCACTTGGGAGCACCCCCGCATGCAGTTTTCACTATTATTCTAAGAATAAAAATTTTAAAAGAAATAATAAAGAGAAATCGTTATGCCCAAAATCTCTGACCAGTAATGGAGATGCAAAAAAAAAGAAAGAGTCATTTCCAATTTATACTTGCCTTTAAAGCGGTGACTGAGGATGTGTTCAAGAATGGCTGCGAAGTTAACAAACTCCTCAGAAGAGTCATCTATAGGTTCGGCCGTGTACTTCTCCAGCAGTGTCTTCACAGAAAACCTGCCCCACAAACAGTGCACCAAGGTCACAACTGGTCAACTTCTTTCAAGGGTGGAGATCCCTTGGAACTCATCTGCAATCTGTAATAGGTTTAAATTTTCAAAATGCTGATGGCAGAAGATGCCATTCTAGAGGAACCATGTTTGGTCCTCAAAAGAGCCTTCCAATGAATAGATGGTCCTTTACGTTGTGTATTTTTTTTTAATTTAAAGTTCAAAGAACTTCCACACAAAGTAAAGGTTCTTGGAAAAACCTTACTAAAGACTTACACTGTATGGATGAAAGTATTGGGACACCCCTGTTTTTCAGGATTTGCGTTTGGCCCCTTACCTCCAGTGAAGGGCAATATTAATGTTTCAGCATACCAAGACATTTTGGACAATGCCATACCAGTGCGCTTTCATTCTGTAGAGCATTCATGAGGTCAGGTACTGATGTTGGATGGGATGACCTGGTTCACAATCTCTATCCCAGTTCATCCCAAAGGTGTTGGACTGGGTTGAGGTCAGGGCTCTGTGAGGGCCAGTCAAGTTCTTCCACACTGAACTCATCCAATCATGTCTTTATGGAACTTGCTTTGTGCATGGCATTGCATGACATTGCCTAGAAAGTCTTTCTATACTGAAACATTAAAATTGCCCTTCACTGGAAGTAACCCAAACCCTGAATACCTTTGTGCATTTAGTGTATGTTTATCACCCTTTAGTAATGGAAGCTCATGACCAATCAGAATGGTGTTAATGGCATGCCGAAGTGCAAGCCTGCCTTGAACAGTCTTTCTTTCTCAGTCTGTTGACAACTGAAATTTGGGCTCCAAGATGATCCTCCATTGTTGCTTGTTGTTCTAGTTCTTAAGTTGTCAGATGCCATCTTCCTTTGCTCCAAATGTATTCTCATATGGTCAGTACGGTTGTGATGAGTCAAATCTTTTGAAGTGAAGTAATGCTCATAGACCGTATACAGAGATGAACATAATTTCCTGGCTATAGTACAAATGCAGCTCCTCATTTCTCACAAATTCAATCTACTGATGTGTTAAGTCTGTAAAAAAGTGAATGAACTTCAGTTCCCATAAATGACTGTAAAATGACTGGCCGCAAAAGTGCATCAACAGTAAGTCCCCTGAGGAGATCACTTATTTCAAATCCAGTAACAGACACCTAGAGTCCATCACACAACGTGTGTGTGTGTGTGTGTGTGAGAGAGAGAGAGAGAGAAAGAGTGAGTCTCAGCATGGGTGAGTGATGCCCTGAAGCTCAGTCATGCTTCGAACAATAGTGATTCAAATAGCCCATACTCAGGTCCACCAGCATGTGACATCACCAGCCGTTCTACTGTGGGCAACAATGTCCCCTTCAGCTGCAGGCCGGTCTGGGGACAATAACGCCAGCAAAGTCTCCAAATACCAGAGGAGCTTTCTGAGGCCTCACTGAAGTTCTATGATTTAATAATAAATATAACAATAATACTAATATTTATATATATATATATATTTTTTTTTTAAGTTCGGGATGGTCTCTGAACTTTACCCCAGTGGTGGGGGTCAAGTTAGCTCAACAAAATAATGACTTAAGAAGCGACCAAAAACCAACCAAAACACATCAGGTGCACAATCTCCACAGAACTGCAGGGGAACTTCTCAGCACATCTAAAGTAAAGTAAAATAAAGGGACCCCTTATAGTCATGTGCATTTAACCCATTCACCAAGTGAAGCAGAGGGTTGCCACCAATGAGGGGTGCCCGGGGAGCATGTGTGGTCAAGGGAAGCTCAGTGGTACTACTAGCAATTCTGGGATTCAAAGCCCTGACCTTCTGATTGCAGGGGCCACTCCCTAACCACCAGGCCACCAGCTGCTCCAAAGAATCACATGAAAAATATTAACTCAAGTTTATTCAGCGCTATTCCTCTCTTTAGGCCTAAAAGGAAATGTTGAAGCTCCAAAAAAGGGACTAAAAAACCCTCAAGTAGACGAGTTTGAAAAAGTACTCTTTAAAATATATTTTAAGATGAGATTAGATCATAAGAAAAACCTTTATTAGTCCCACACGTGGGAAATTTGCATTGTTACACCAACAAATTGGTAAGAGCAGCATAAACAATATAATAAAAACAATACAACACAACAGTATAGTATAAAAAGTATACTATACCAATAATACAAAAATATAAATATAGAAGTTTGTGTGTATATATATACTCAGAGGTGGATAATTCAGGCCCAAAAATTAAAAATCCCCTCCAGGGTTTTGTTCCACCTGCCTCAAGGCCTCTGTGGCTGGTTTGAGCTCATCAGAGAAACCAGGTAATTAGAACAAAATCCTGGAGAGGACTTCTACTTTCTGGACCTGAATTGTCCGCCTCTGAGTATATATGTACACACAAACTTCTATATTAATTTTTTTTTATTATTTGTATAGTATACTTTTTATACTATACTTTTGTGATGTTTTGTTTTTATTATATTGTTTATGCTGCTCTGGAGACTGTTCTTTAAAGCATCATTTTAAAGGAAATGACAATACAGTAACCCCCAGGTTTTACGCGGATCAGGAGTCGCGGATTCAGTCACACGTAGATTTTTTCTGACTACCTAACTAATAGTTTTACGTGGAAATCTCCACATTAACGAGGAACCTGCAAATATTCTCTTCATTTTTTTTTTGTTGCTTTTTTCATGGCAATACGTTTTATTACGCATTTTACTTCTAAATTATTACAAAAAATTTACTAATTTTGTAACATAAATATTAACGTAAATTCAGCTACATTTCTATATAAAATATAACTGTATAAATGTGTTTGTACTGCCGTGAGAACACAAAGAAAACGTTTTTGGGAGGTTA
>JBBPCX010000114.1:30102088-30148368 GCA_037974365.1 Hydrocynus forskahlii | reverse complement strand
TTTCACTGCTTTACAAGGCTGTGTATTGTGTAAAACAGCGTAGTGTCAAAATAGATGTGTATTGTAGCCAGCTTGGATGATTACAATGGAGCAACTTTGTTGTGACTGTTATGACACTAAATGTCTCTAGAACACTGGCATGTTAGTGACTGGATCTAAGCCAGACTTAGGATCTGAATGTAGTGCACGTTTACATTTGAAAGTAGATTAAGAATTTTACTTTGGTCAAAATGTGAATGTAAATATTGCCAGTCCCAACCTAATATCTGTACCTTATCCATGCTGGATGGTACATGAGTTTAACCAGTGGGCCCACCCAGCTAATGTAAGGGTGGGGGAAACACCGGTATTATATCATAGTTTTGAAATGGGATTTGTTATTATTCTAAACATAATAAAAAGTAAAAGTATAGCAAAAGCTTCCAAGAGTTGTATAATGTGTAAATCTGCATGATTGCATTCGATTACTTATTTGCAGTGGCTTTAAAATGAAGCCGTACAAACCTCGATGATTGAAGTCGTAAATGTACTCTGGACAAAGCACAGCCACCAGCTGACCGAGTGTCCCTCTGGGCCAGCAAATAATTCCATCCCACTCTGGCACACAGTTATCTTCTGAAAACCAAAGCAGTACAAAATACAGACTCCCTAACTTTAGCGGTTCATATGCAACAGCACTGTTCTTTCATTGATCTCTCCTTTATTAACATGTAAAGCATATTTAAATCATCAGAGGCACTATACGTTATTATTGTTATAGTAACACCTCTTGTAGTAATTATAATAAAATCTAAATAAAACCATTCTATTACGATAAAAATAACAATTTTATAAACCAGGACATGTCATTTAGCCAGATAATGTAAGCAGTAGTTTGTAAAGATGCTGCAGACCTTCATGTGAATGAGAGGAGGGGAGAAAATTAGGCAGAGTTCCACAAAAAACAAGGGGAAAAAAGATTTTTAGTGTCAGCCCAAAGTCACTACACTTTGAAGGAAGATTTGAAGGAAGTCACTTCACTTTGAAATGATTGAATTGAATTTAACATGAGCAGAATTTGCCAGGTGACAATGGCCAGTTTTTCACTTGTCCTAAATAAAATAAATCCAATCATAATGAAATTAATGAAATAATTAATACCCTTTTATATGTCTATGGATAGATTTCTTCTAGCCTTTACAGTTCTTCAACCATCATAAAGCCATCCTGCAGCAAAACAGTTCCTGGACACCAGTATAAATCCTCATATAAAGAAAATTTCCCTAGTGCAAAGAAAAAGCCATCAACTGAGACAGCTGTCATAGATCCACCTGAAAATTGATCAGTAATCAAAAGTTACGCTGCGACAAAACAAAACGAGATCAATAATATTGTGCTTGTACAATCAAGATCAATGCTTGGTGTACATGTACAGTAAATGAGGGCAATGCATTAAAAGAATCTGACTAGAGATAAGCGTTCTATTCTGGGAGTCCTAATCAATACAGGCCCTGGCATTTCATTTACAATATTTATGGATGCTGTTGTGTCCAGGAAATTGGATCAGAGGTACTTTAGGAAAGGCAGGAAGCCACTGGTGCTCCATCAGCCAAGTCGTTTCTGTCAGGCTTAACAGATGTTATGACATTTAACTGAAAACACCTTGCAGGATGGCCAACACCACTGGGTGTGTTTGTGTAATTGTAAAGACATTCTAGAATAAAGGCTTGGCTTAAATTCTTAAAATTGTTTTTTTTAAATATATACTCTGAAGTTTCCAAAATTAAGTTTAAACTGAATGAAATTTTGAGGTTGAAACATGTGAACTCAATATATCATCCTGGTTATTGTGTATGCTTTCAAACTACGGTATTACAGGTATACCCCCCACGTCATACTGCCTTATGTGTGCCTCATGAAAAGCTAGTGAGTGGAATGTGAGCCTCTGTTAATACATTTCAAATAATCAAATATTATGTTTATAGAGTGGGTCAGAGGGCCACCACTTCCAATTTCAAACCATCCATTATGCAATAACACACGGTAAGAAGTGCTACACTGCGCAGTATTGGCTCTCTTGGACTACAGTGTGCTGAGGACTGAGGTGATCCAGATACCAGGATACCATTCAATGACAGGGTAAACAGTTTATTTGGTGGGGCTGACAGATGGATTCAAGCATGTAATCCATTATGAGCCTCTAAAATGTAGCGGTTTCTACTTAAGGCACTCAATTGCCCACATACCTCGTACTGTGTTCAGCTGTGCACGGATGCTCCTCTCACATTTTGCCCGTGCACTGACCAAGAGGAAGATCTGCTCATCTCGAGTGATGACATCATCCGAGTCAATCTAAAGGCAGTAAGAAAAAAAGGTCAGGTGCTTTTATTATTATTTGTCCTGAAGAAATTAATTGATGTTGCAGTTACTAACTTCATCACATTACATCTATCCATTATCTAAACCGCTTATGGGGGGTGTTGCAACCTATCCCAGCACTTACAGGGCAGCGTAACACCATGGTTTGGTCCCTGATCCATCATGGGGCAGATACACTGACATTCCCATTCACAGCTACACTCACACCTAGGGACAGTTCAGCGTTTCCAATCCATTTGAAATACATGCCTGTCGACTGTCAAAGGAAACCGGAGTAACGGGCGGAAACCGGAGTAACGGGCGGAACCCTTCGTGGACATGGAGAGGACATGCAAACTCAGAAAGGACAGTGGGCTGCACAGGCGGGTAATCAAACCCAGAACCCTCCTGCAAGGTAGCAGGTGTTGAAACGAATCCTACAGCAGGCATTGAGACACATCTGTAATCTACCTGAAAAGGCCTGCATAATAAGTAAACATTCACACAATGCTACAACTGGGGATTCTTGTTTGCCACTTTCTCATAATTGGTTTCCATGTGTGTGTGTGTGTGGGGGGGGTTGTCTTTGGAGCCAAATTTGGCGCACCCTTGTGTGTGCCTGAGCTGCTGCCTCCAGCTGTTGTGAAATAGTTTCACTGCACTGTGATATGTGGCGATCCATCTTTAACCTTTCACCCAGGACATCCCTCAGCTCTCCCTCTGCTGATCAGCCCGAGGCATCCTCCCCATGGCCTGAGGAGGAGAGGGTAAACACAAGAGGCTTTGTGCCCCAAATACATTTCACAACCACTGAGCAAAAGTAGCAGGGAGGCAACCGCCTCATACACTCACTGACCATTTGACGAGGGCTGCTGGAAAGAGAGGGAGGAGGTGCGAGAGTGTCTTTGTGTGTTCCTGTGAAAGGTTTCTGAAAAAGGGTACGCTAATACTCTTCAGCAGCCCCAATACAGCTCCAGGAAAAAAAGAGACCACTGCAAAAATGTGCACAAAAAAGGTGAAATAGGTGGATTTAGCTTTTGATAGGTGCTATCCCAGCTGCAATGGGCGAAGGCGGGGTACACCCTGGACAGTCGCCAGCAGAGACAGACAACCATTCACGCTCACAGTCACACCCAGGGGAAATTTAGGGTGCTCAACTGACCTATCCCCAATGCATGCATGTTTTTGGTGGCGGGAGGAAACTGGAGCTCCCGGAGGAAACCCACGCGGTCACAGGGAGAACCTGCAAATTCCACACAGAAAGACCCTGCGCCCAACCCGGGAGTCAAACCCAGGACCTTCTTGCTGTGCAGCAACAGCACTAACCCCTGCACCACAGTGCCGCCCCACAATCATAAAACCAAATGAGCAAAATCAGCAAAAATGTTCAGCTAAATCTCATGAACTCATAAATCTGAATTGTGGCTTTTTGGTCATTTGTGGAAATGTACAAGAGGAAAACAAAACCAATTTTTGACCTGAATCATTCAAGACATACAGATATGTGAAACATACACAGTTTATTAGATGCTTTTGTGTGTTTTTTGGCTTGAAATAACTGAAATGCTGTCACTTTATATGATTAAAGCATGTGCACTTTGTCCTGTTGAGTTTAAACTGAATTATGTTTCTATGACATGTGTATGAGCTATTTTGTTTAAACACAACAAATAACAAATAGGCATTTGATATTTTCTCTATTGTGCAAGAACAGGTTAAAATACAACACATTCTGACCAATCTCTGTCTGGATCTTTGCATGTTCAAAAAATGGTTTTGGTTTAAAATTCATATCATGGATTGGAGTGTTTTATTTATCCCCAGACACTGCTATGAGACTGTAAAACACTCTGATGTCTAAACTGATTTGGAATCAATTTAGACATCATTTCTTACTTGACCATGTAGAATATTGTTTCCCTCCCTAATGATGGATGAGGCTTTTGATATATGCTCAGAATGAGGCATTACCACACTATGGTAGCTAAGTTATGAAATTTGATATCCCTAGAACACACTTTTGTAGAATTGTACAACTTAAGAGTTTTGTGGTCTCACACTCTAAATACTTTCCCTCTAATCTCCCCTGTCCCATATGGATTCGAAGCTTAATTGCAAAATAGATTGGAGATAATCTATAGGTGTTTTTACAGCCTACTTAATACAATCTGCCAGCCTTAGAGTCCTTAAAGTACAAATGGGAGGAGGTTGTGGAAGAAAGAATTCCAGATTACATATGGCATAAAGTGATTAAAAGAATGTATTCCTCATCTATTTGTCCTAGACATACTGTCATTCAGTGTGATATTCTGTCATACTGTTATTCAGTTCATTGTTCCAAAGTTAAATTATCCAAGTTCAAGAGGGTTAGTGATCTTACATGTGACTGATGCAAACAGTTCTCAGTCACACTACTTCACTTCAGTTTGGGACATGCCCAAAGTCATCAAATTTCTGGAATTTAAACTTTGAGACCTTCTCCAAAGTTTCTGGTTAATTCACTGCTCTGTCCCTAAAAACAGAGGAACTCCTGATGATGTCAGCTTAATTAAATCTCAAGCGGACATGAGAGCTTTTTGTTCACTTTTAGCCTGTACTCCTATCTTATATAAGTGGAAAGACTCGTTACCTCCAACATCTGGCTGTCGGATTAGGAATGGATTATGTGCAATGTGAGAAATTCGTTATGCTATTATGGGGACTACTAAGAGATTCGTAGCCTATTCTGTTAACATTTCATCAGTTCATCCTGAAATTTGCTCACATACAACTCATCTGGAGAAGTAAAAACACCATCAGACTGACTTCTTGAAATATTAAACCGGGTAAAAGACGCTGCATGGCGTGAATTCATTATTAAATAATTTAGTTTAGCTATTGCTCTCGCAGTTACAAGATGGCTTAATACAGACACACAAAACAAATTGAAACATGCTTGTTAGTAACTTCATGAATGGAACCTAAATTTGTTAGAACACTCTTTTTTTAATTGTATTTAATGTCTATATTTTGTATTTTCTTGATGAAAGAGGACGTTTTTTTTTTTGTTACAGATCCAACATTTACATGCCACATTTAGTCTGATGAATCAGTTTTCTCTCTCATCCTGAGGGATCCGTCAGTGTTCTGTCTGGCTGAGTCAGTGACTCCGATTTTAATACACAGCAGTGATTTACAGCATTCATATTTGTAGGCTGCATAGTTTTTTAATGGTCGCACCACCAAATTGAGTTTTTTATTTCATATTGGCACATATTCATTCATAAGCACTGTTTTTTTCTTCCAAATAACCAAGCCTAAAACTTTTCAGAGAAAATAATTTATAGTTTATAGACTAAAGGGTAAATTGCACTTGAATCAATTGTGAGGTTTGTTTCTTAATTAGTTTTGGTCCCCTGATTATCTTCATGGCCAAATGATTTTCCACTCCACTGAACAGAGAAAACTAGTTGTGCAACCTGACCACAAAAAGGCCAGGAGATCATTCTCTTGCAATTAGCACGCTTTGTCTTCCAGAACAGGAAGCCATTAGTTCATGACAACTGCCATAGGGCGGGCCCTCAGGGGAACTGTTGTCTAAACAAGAAACCAACATAAAACTCCAATTTCTTCATGGAAGTAATGTGACGACAATGCTATTAGCAACATACAGCTTTTGGGTTCATGTGTTTTATATACTGAGTTGGGGCAGTTGTTGTCCTGGTGGTTAGGGAATTGCCCCTGCGATTAGAAGGTCATGAGTTTAAATCCCAGCACTGACAGTGGCACCACTGAGGTACCTTTGAGCATCGCTGACTGCCCACTGCTTCGCTTGGTGAATGGGTTCAAGACAGAGAATGAATTTGACACTGCTCACACTGTGTACTGTGCTGTGGTGTGTTCACGCATAACTTTAAGGGCCATTTTACTTACTTTACTTCACCCAAAACTAGGATTAATAATAAAGTAAGGACCAGCCTCAGTGCCACAAAAAATATTTATTGCACTGTTTCATGTCTCCAAACAAAACGTCTTGTAAGACAATGGCCACCTGAGCAAACTTCACATGAAAGTAGCTTTCGAATGGTCATTTTATTTACTGAAGAAAAAAAAGATATCCCAGCAGCAGGTGGCCCCGCATTAAAAAGTACTTGCACCCACAGTCATTCAAATTTGGTTGATAATTGGGATGAGTTACACTAGTCACATAAATCCATGGTGAATCTTCCCAAAAGAAGCAAACCTACAAACAATATTTCCATCTAAGAACCTGCAGGCCTTGCTCAACTCAAGCCAGGTCATGACACCACATTCTGCAATGAAAAAAAAAACATATCAGCTGTCAAACATGACGGGGGTAGTGTTGTGTTGTCAGGGTACTTTGCTAATGCAGGGCCTGGCTGATCTGCCACAGATAGAACCTAGTCAAAGTCTTTACGTGAGATGCAGAGATGAACTACCATCTACTAACCAGGTTCTGCTAGCATTCGTTCATTATTAAAAGCTGCAAAAGATCTGGCTGAGGTATTCCTTTAAGAATACAACAGGATACAAAAGAAGAGGTGTGAGGTGAGGGGCTTTGCAGTTTGGCTGTCAGTGGGTTGCTTGAAGTGTTTCAGACTGTGGAATCTCACATGTTCAAAGAATTCTCATAAGAGACGCTCTTCCCAAATGCAAGCATCTTTTGAGGCTGTCTGATGTATGCAACAGGAAAACTCATCAACAGAAATACTGATGTACAGTTCTGTTTGCTTCTGCAATCACACTATTGTTCTTAAGTCTTATTTTTATCATTATTCTTTGCATAAATGAAATTCGGTGCCTCTTCTCCTCCTACAGTTTTTGAAATAATGGTATGGTTCCAACAATAGAATGTATGTTACTATCCCTTGTAGTCTGCCTGTGTTCAGAATTTGGTCGGTTGATCGGGGGCTAAGTACTGATTGTTTAAAAAATTGATTTTGTGGACACTGTCCCCAAGCAACTTTTCTAGAAGTGGAAGTTTGTCCACCCATAGAGCTATTGTCAGATAATTATTTTTAGTCCTATAAAACACTTTTGGCCCCCCAAGTCAAAGAGTCTAAGCACTTCCGTCCTAAGAGTTTGAGGAAGAACCAAAATATGATAATAATGTTTAAAAGCATTTATTTTAAAAATGCATCAATGGTGCCTCTCAAGAAGCTGAAAGGAACCCAGGGTTATAGAAAAACCTACCAATGATTTAAGTAGGAGCTTGTTACTCCTTACAGAGGCATTATTACATTCTCATAAAAGAAGTTATGACCTTCTTTAACATACAAAAATAAAGCAAATCACTAATTCACAGAACTTGCTGTATTTATACATGTACCAAATATACTTTCATTACAAGCTTGTGCAAAATACCTCACCCATGTTGGTGGTAATCTATTCTAGTCCATAATTTATTGAGTACAGTTTAATCTATTACCCAAAAGTACGTTAATGTACAGTATAAATATAGTATCGCTCTGAGAATTTTTCACAATATAAAAGCCTCCATGAGGGTTGATAATCTACTGATTGCTACCCTGATTATAGTTTTTTTGCGTTTGTTCAAATCTCTATGGGCAGATCAAGGTCCATAATCCAGCATCAGTATAGCCTCATATCTTACTCTGTGGATGCCTTGACCAGCTTTAATAAAGGAGCTGACCACAAGGCTGGGTTTTAGCGTTATATGTCTGAAATGGCAGGCATGTCAGCCAGATCATATCAGGCTCTAGCCATGTAGACCAAACACCAAACACTTTCGCTGACGTCCTCCACACAGTAAATTAAAGTAAAGCAGTTTATAGAGTAAATGCCTGTCAACAGTTATGTGTTGCTATACAAAAAGACAAAACAGCTGGCATTTTTCACCTGATGTGGCTTCAGCTGGGTTTTGGTTGTGAATATATTACTCAAAATGCAACAAATGTAGCATTTTTTCTACTATTCAAAAGTCAAAATCACTGCTCCAAAGTTGAACAAACACTTTCAGTAATATAAAAACAACTGAAGATGATTCTGAAGTGACTGAGAAGTGACAATATATCATTGTGAATAATAGAATTAAAATGAAATATACTCAATATCGAGAATGAAGCTCTAGAACAATACATATTTAGAATGAACTTATAATAAAATTCATTTCTAGAATAATGCTCTAATGAACTACATCTAAAATGAAGCTCTAACAAAATGAACATCTAAATAAAATTTTGATTAAATGAATACCTAGAATGAAGTTATAATTAAATTACTGACCACAATAAAGGTATACTAAAATATCTAGAACGAAGTGCTAACAAAATGAAAATCCAGGACTAAGTTCTAATAAATAAATATTTAGAATGAGGTTTTAACAAAATTAATTTATAGAATGAAGTTCTAACAAAATGAACATCCACAATAAAGTTCTAATAAATAAATCTCTTGAATGTCTCATTGTTTAAGTGGGAATAAAATCGCTTCTCAGCCCAAATAACTCTAAATAGAACATTACAGTTTATTATTTATCATTTAAAAACTAAACTCTTGAGGATAAAATCTAAAATTACCTTTTTATCGTGACAAATAATTCCAGGATCACAATAATATAAAATGAGAATATCTATAGGATTTTTCAGACTGAAAATCACTCACCAGTGCCTTCGCTGTCATTAATACGCAGCAAAGCACGAAAGCCATAGACATCTCCACCACCATGTTTAACCTTGCAGTTGCTGCAGTTTTCCCAGAAAGTCCACTAAATCTTTTTCTGCATCTCAGTCCAGTCCTGTTGTGGTTTCCTTAAACCACTGAGAGGTACATGGCTGTCCTGCAGCCATCGCTGCCCAGTCCTGCATCTGCTAATACTTCTTCTCTTATATCCACAATAAGAATAGAAATCGGTTTGAATCGAAATCTAGTTTTGCTCAAGTCTTGGTTTAGGCATTTACTGTTCCATTACTGTACAAGGCGAGAACAAAACCAAAGTTCTTCTGTTGACAGTGTAGTAATGCAAAGTTAGACTGTTCCCAGGGAGTCATAATCCAGCTCCAATAATCAGTATTCTTTTTAATTTTAGCTTCTTCGGAGATGGAAAGGTCTCGCTGAAGATGCCCATCCACTTAGTTGAGTACCTCCATTGGTTTGTAATGAGACTGTTCAGTCTGGAGAGAGGGTCTTAAATCTCACACTGACAGGAGGGATGGACTTTCGCCCTCCTGTTAACTCCTTGCTGTCTTAACAAAGGCAGCTCTCTCTCTCTCTCCCTGTCTCTCTCTCTTTCTCTCTCTTTCTCTCTCTCTCAAGGTGTTCTTCTGGTAAGACAAATGTTAATACATGACTTGCCCCAGCATGAAAAAGAACAATAAATTCAGTTTTCACATAAAAGACTAAATGTGTTTCTGCTTGGAAGCACATTGTTTGGGCACTGTGACGCATTTCTAAGTGATGCACACCCAACCACATGATACCATCAACACTAGCAGGGGAGAATGGTGAAGACTACCACATGCTGCCACCATAAACACAACGTCATTACACAGCTCAACACACCTTAAAGGGAACACTAACTGCCAATCATGTTAAGTCGCTAACAGACACCCACAATGACAAGAGCCGCTCTGAGTAAAAGGGGGAGAGGGAGGGCCATTCTGCCCACCCAGACAAAGTGATGGCAAATGTGCACTTTTGGACAGCTGTCATCATTGTGAATCAAACTCAGGATCTCCCGATGATAGGGCCAACGCTTAGACAGCAACATGATAATATGGTTTAATATGATTCGCCCTCACTTACTGGTGCACAGTGACATCACCAAAGAAACAGAAGATGGTGGAAAAAGGCCATTACATTTTGGTGAAAAAAAAATTAGTTCACAATTGATTTTAATAGTCCCCTACAGAATAAGGTTCTAATCAACATAAAAGCTGAACTGAAGCAGTAATAAAAGCAGTATCTAAAATAAAGCTGTAAATTATTATCTAGAAAGAAGGTCTAAACAAATCTGTCTGTAGAATGAAGATCTAATAAAATGATCATCTATTATTAGTTCTAACAAAATGAATATCCATAAATTGCATTTAATAGATAGCTAGTTGTTAGTTAAAGACAAAATGAGCATTTACAAAGCATCTGCATTGGACCATCAAAATAAATTGTATCGAATTTTAGCTCTTAAATGGGTTATGATGAATTGTGATTAATATGACCAGGGACATGAACTAAGAAGGCTAACAAGGGGAATTCTGATTTCAGATTGATTTAAATGTGCTAGATGGGCTAGGAAACAAAGATGGAAGTACCACTTGTCAATGAGACTACCCTTTATTATAGGATTATAAATGGTTATTATAAATGGGATTCACGGTTATGAATTATGTCATAAATACCTTACAATTTTTAATAACCAGTTGTAACTTCAATAAAAGCTTGATAATGCCCTATTTTTTTTGCCAAATAGTGAGCCCATATATACTCTTATACTTTTCTTGGTACTGATCTGATAACTCACAATTAAAGGTCTTTATGTAGACTAAATCACTGCTGAACAGTTGGCAGTCTGGTACACTTGGACAAGGGACCACAACAATGGCAGAATCAGGCTGGGGTGATGGCCTGGAGCCCCAATGGTGGTCGACCAGGCTAGATAGAAAGGCAGTGGTTCGTCTCGGAAAAGATGGAAGACAGGTAGAATAGGATTAAGGTCCAAATGATAACTGTAAAGAGTGCAAGTCGAGAACTAATTTTTCAGCACTGTATGGGGATAGTGTGTTTCTTAGCTTATTGAAGAAAAGCTATTTTAGTAATAGTACCTATATGTGCATTTAAGGACAGATCTGAGTCGATAGTGACCCCAAGATTTTCTACAGTTGACGCAGGGGAAACTGAGGAATCTAGCATTAATCCTGAGAGTTTTTTTCTGGCAGGTTTTCAACTTAGAAGAATGACCTTTTTTCTAAGCAAGAGAAAGTTATGTGAGCTCTAATTTTTTATTTCTTTTACACAATCTGCAATCTTATTTCAGGTTAGTCGAATATAGTGGTCTATGGTGTCGAATGGTGTCGAATGCCAAACTAAGGTAAAGTAAAACCAGCAAAGATACAAACCTTTGCCAGCTGGCAGAGAAAAACCTTACTGTCTTTACTAAGGTTGTTTCGTGATGAGGATGGAATACAGACTGGAATTTGTAATATCTGAGAGTAGCAAAAATAACTGCATGGTCACGACTTTCTCTAAAATAAAAGTAGTAGATTAGAAATAGGTCTCTTTGAGAGCGCGCATGGAACAAGATTTGGATTATTTAATAGAGGCTTAATGACCTCTAGTTCAAAGGATTTTGGTAAGTAACCTGTAGTAAGACTTTCCAATACTAAACCAAACTAAGACCAAGACTTTCCTCAATTTTATTATTCTAGTATTTTTCCTCGGGTTGGGACAAATGTACAGAAATTTAAGTCGAAAATAAAGTAGAAAATATATTTATTTAGGCATGTGAATATAAAACATACTTAAACTAAATTAAAAATTGAAAACTTAAAAAGAACTGAAACTGAATTTCTGTATTCTGCTATAATATCTGCAAAGGGCAGAAGTGAATAATGTTTATATGAGCTTGACCCCTTTTTGTCTTGATTTGAGATCTAAGTTTTAAAAACTATAAAGCAGTATCGCTAATCAACCAATTTGGTCGCTAAAGCCTCATCACTAACTTAGGTTTGGGAGCAAGCTGTTAAGATTTTAGCCAAACAACTACTTCAATAATCATTAAACTGTCTGGGATTCGCTTAATATTACATAACTGTATCATACTCCCAAGCATAAAAAAAGATAAATGACTTTCTCTTCATAAATTACTTATCTCTTTCTCTCATGATTATTCAGTGATTCATGTTCAAAAGTCTGTTCATTTGTCTAGGGAATAAAAACCATAAAAAAATTAAACGATCCTCCTCAGCTCTTGTAGTTTGACAGTGCGGACAGTTATGGTCTTTACAATAAAGGTCGGCGCATCCAATGTCCCCATCATTCCCAGAGTATATGTGACACCGATGTTATAATACATAGATCAATGAGAAGTCTCAGAAACGATCAGAATTAAAGTGCATGTATATGGCAGCGTTATGGTTGCACATATGTATGACATGGCCCTTCCCTTCTCTGCTTATTTACTAAATTGTTTTAATTGAAAATATGGAAACTGCAGTGAGGGAACCTGAGAATCGTAACAAATCTAATACATGGACAAACATATCGGGACACCTGACCATTACAAAAACAGGGACTTTAATTACGTTGCATCCAAATACATAGACTTTAATATAAAACTGGTCCCCTCCTTTGCAGCTATAACAGCTTCCTCTCTTCTTGGAAGGCTTTCCACATGATTTTGGAGTTTCTGTGGGAATTTGTGCCCATTCATTCTGTAGAGCATTTATGAGGTCAGGCACTGATGCTGGATGAGAAGGCCTGGATTGCAATCTCCGTTCCAGTTCATCCCAAAGGTGTTGGATGGGGTTGAGGTCAGGGCCAGTCAAGTTCTTCCACACCAAAACTCATCCAACCCTGTCTTTATGGACCTCGATGCTGGAACAGAAAAGGGCCTTCAACAAACTGTCCACAAAGCTGGAAGCATGGCGTTTTCCAAAATGTGTTGGTATGCTAAAGCATTAAGAATAAACACTTAACTGTATGTAAGGGGCCTAGCCCAAACTTTGAATTAAGGGGTTTGTCTTAATACTTTTGTCCATATAGTGTTTATCAATCTAGTCAGGTTAAGAAGGATATTTATGTTACCAATAAAATGCATTTATATTTCAATGTATTTTTATTTTTACATGAACATGAAGTGATTTCAATGAAATTAAGCAGGTATTGTTATTTTAAAAATCAGGGACAAGTACTGTTCTATTGAAATCAGTGAACTTTTATTTTGAAGCTGCAGTGTGGGGCTCAGGCTGGAGGCGTGTAAGACGACCAGTTTAGATCTTCAGCTGCAAATGTAGAGAAGGAATTCGTAAGTAAAGGCAAACGCTTGAACTAAAAAGATCACATAGATGCTGCAGAACTGTTGATGATCTATAAATAGATTATAGACTTATAGAAATCCCTGCTGTAACACGGTAACCACTGTTAAATAAGTTTAATATGTACCACTATGGTTTATTATAGCATATACGTGTGACTGTCTGATGATACTGATTTATTTTTATTTATTTATTTATTTATTTACATCTGTTATGTGCAATAGTCTACCTTGTGCAATATTGTTATTATCAGGTGTTAAAGCATTATGTGCAGTAGTTTTATCATATGAATATCACTACTTATGTCAACATTACTTATATACTACTGATCTCTGTTACGTGCAGTAATAGAGATATGCAGTAATACATATATCTGTGTTTTTAGTAACTGTAAGTTATTTATGATAATTGTTCTTAGCATTTGTGTATATAACATAGTGTATTTCATATTGAGAATTCTACAGATTTTGTATCGGATTTATTTAGACATTATATTTATATTGTTCTTGTCTCTATATGTCTTTGTACCTGTAACATAGTCCTACCGGATTAGTAAAGTTTTCTGATTCTGATTCTTTTTTCACTCAAGGGCATGTCAGCAGGAGCAGTGTTGCGTGTTTTTCTCTCCGGGTGCGCCCGTAGACTCGCACCCGAGGTTCCGTGGCCCCACGCGTGGTGCGCCCGACAGTGCCGCGCGCTCCACGCATGTACCCCTCTGTGCGCGGGGCATAACAAGTGGTCCAAAGTAAAAGACATCAAGATCCCCAAGGACGCAGCCCGGGCACGCATGATCGCCAAGTTTACGATGATGATCAGAGTGGCTGTGAAAGGTATTACATTTTAGAACACCCTCTCTAGCTTCAAAAACCTCCTGAAGAGCTCTACTCAGAGTGCATCCCCCCTGATGCACTTCTTACACTACTCTTACATATCACTGAAATGACAGCAAACTTGCTTGACTTGAAACATACGCTCTAAAGGATGGTACCCAGTAAGTGGTGGTGGCGGCCTAGTGGGTAGGATGCTTGCCTCTGGACCATGCCTTCAGCATACCACCACTGAGCAAGACCCTTAACCAAGTTGCTCCAGGGAGACTGTCCCCTGTAGTTTGGGAATGGAAGCCGCTTTGGATGAAAGCGTCTGATAAATGCTGTGAATATAAATGTACGGAGTCAGATAGCACCTCCTATGGACTCAAAAAGGGCTTAGAGCAAGATAAATGATTTTTTGGAGACAGTAGTAGTTCTGGTGTTATTTCTGTCTAATTTCTATCGTCTAACTCACCTGGGTCTATTTTACTGTGTTTACTGCAGATTTGAATGTAGCAGGTAGTTATGCGTCTCTGTACAGTTTCCTGCCCTTTCAGCTGGTGTAACATAAGAAAGCTTAAGCTAGTCTCTACAGAGCACTAGCAACCAAGCCACTGCACATGGCAAGATATTGCACATAATGATGTTATTTTAGCACCCGGTAAGAACATCACACAGTATTGCACATGACTAATGCACATCGTAGCAAGATAATAATGCATGTAGTGATACACATAATGATAACAACAAATAGCAACAAATTATTGCACCGATTATTGTGTGGATGTGTGACAGAGAGGAGTTACATGCTTCTTAATATGTATTGTTGTTTGTGTTGGTTTGTTTCTAGAGGGAGGACCTAACCCAGACTTCAATGTTAATTTGGCACATATTATAGAGCAATGCAGAAACAAAAGTATACCCAAGACCACCATAGAAGCTGCTATTAAAGGAGTGGTAAGTTTCTTAGTATTGGTTCTGGAAATCAATTAGTAGATTATAAACTATATGTATTACCTGATTGAGCCTATGCAAAGAGCAAATTCCTTTATTCAACTCTTATTTAAAGCATTTCATGTTAAAACAATAACACATCAGAAAAAGGGACGGTATGGAAAATGCAAAACAGATCTTTTTTTTTTTTTTTTGACTTCTCCTAACACTTTCTCACAACATTCCTTCTCAAATGACGTTTGGCACACTCTTTATTGGGTACAGGTCAGGACTGCAGGCAGGCCAGTCCAGTACCACAGCCATGCATAAGTAATATATGCAGAATGTGGTTTTGCATTATCTTGCTGAAAAATGCATGAGCGTCCCTAGAAAATATGTCACCTGGAAGGCAGCATATGTTGCTCTCAAATATTGATGTACTTTTCTGCATTAATGCTCCTATTACAGAAGTATAAATTACCTTCGATAAATTACTGACACAACCCCATACCATGACTGGCCCTGACTTTTGGACTTTCTGGTAACAGTCTGGATGGTCCTTTTCATCTTGGTCCGGAGCTCATGGCATTCATTTGTATCAGATTTTGATGAATGAATGGTCTTGAAGCAGTGTCATCTGAGGGCCAGTGTTGCTCCTCAAAAATGTAGCCTTTTTGTGTAGACTGCTTTTGTGCAAATCATGAAATTATTATAATTTTTTTTTTACCTCATTGCTAGCCTTAAATTGCCCCCATCCCAGTCTTTTTTGGAATGTGTTGCAGACCTGAAATGCAGGAATGGATGTATATTAACAAATGAAATATCTGTCTGCAACGAAACAAAAGACAGTAAATTTAAGAATAACTGTTTTTGTTTTTGCATTTTCCATATTCTCCTATTTTTCTCTGATTTGGGGTTGTACTTGAATATTGGAAATATTTAGGGCAGCCACATCATATAGCATGAGTGGTCAGTCAAATATGATTTGTTCTGGAATTTTGCACTGGTCTCTGTCTTTCACAGGAGAAGTCAAAGCCTTGTGCACAGTTTCTGTATGAGGCACGAGGACCTGGCGGATGTGTGTTGCTCGTTGAAGTTCTGACAGATAACAACACGCGGTCGCACCGGGAGATCAAACACATCCTGATGAAAAACGGGTCAGTGTGCTGTAGAGAGTAAACGTGTAGGGTACAGTTCCCCAAATTTCTCTTTTTAAAAATCTGCACTATATATATATATTTATATTATATATATATATATATATATACACATGCATATATATCTGCGCTGTCGGGTGGATACCTCATATGTCCAAAACGGCTATTTTTCAGGAAACTCAAACTATGTATATTCAAAATAAAATAATACTGTGTCATCAAAATTGGTATAACTATTTTCAACACTTTTCATTGGTTAATAATTTCAAAATTTTACAGACCCGATTTAGGAAAGAAATGTATGAATTTATGAAAAAAAAAAACAAAGACGAAAGTGAAGTTACGAGGATTTTGCCAGACAGCGACGAGATATATATATATATATATATATATATATATATATATGTAAACATATAAAATTATGTGTGTATATAATTCACACATTTAATGTAATTATTTAAGAATCATGATGTAATCACATTTTAATAGAATCAATTTGAATTGACGTAGGTGGTTTACACCCCTATGTAATAACAGCTGGTTCACTGGCTGTGTTACACACACACAAAATATATATTCTATTATTAATGACCCGTCTCGTGTCCTTCACCGGTATGAGGTCTGGGTGATATTTCAATCTGGGGTCATTAAGTAAGGATATATTTATTTTATTTATTTTATTTTCATATTTTATGTGATACCCCGTGGGGGACAAAGAAATTGATTCAGTTCAATGTAATTAACTTTATCGAAGGATTTGTACATGTAGCACGATCAGCCGTTAAGACAGTGGCGTGTAAGATCTCTGTTTGTCCACAGGGGTATGCTGTGGGATGGAGCACACCACCATTTTGACAAGAAAGGTGTTATAGTGGCGGCCAGAGACGACATCTCCACAGAGAGAGCACTGGAGCTGGCAATAGAGTCGGGGGCCGAGGACGTACAGGAGATTGAGGATGAGGAAGCAAAGCCTATTTTACAGGTTAGATACACCAGAAATCTGAACCTTCAAAAGCTTACTGTACAGAGAGAATCCCGTCACTAAAGGCAGTACATCTTAAACTGCTGGGATGGAGTAGATTTTACAATTATTAATGAAAGATATTGTACTGTGCCTATTATTTTTCTCACAACCTTGTTTTTAGGAAGCCACCCATTACATTGAATGAACATTTCCTGACAAATAGAGTGATACACTTTTTTTGTCATGTAACATTTTAAGTCACATTAAGATGATGATAACCCCTTTCTGCATCCATCCTAGTGACCATTCTGTCAGTAGAATGGTAAATAGCCATTTTTAATAGTCTAATAGCTTTTTAATTGAATAACATTTAAAAATGAAAAAAAGGTCATTTAAAAAAATGCAAACATAAAATAAACAATTAATGTAACTGTGTCTTTAAGAAAAGCAGGGCAGAAGAAAACAGTTCAAAACATGTCAGTTTTGTAGCTGCACTCAGTCCCAATATATTTTTTAACCTCAAATTACGTTTGTGGTATTATGTACCAAACAGTCAATATTGTTTTTTACAGATCATTTTCCATCCTCTTTTTATCCCTTAACATGAAAAGAGCTGTTTTTGTGACTGTGAAAAAAGAAAATAACCAGTGCTCTGATTGGTCGTCTTATACAAAATGTGGTCCAGGCTAAAACTTTTCTTATGTAGGTGTCACTGGGCAGGGCAAAACTGCTGTAGGCGGAATGTACGGACATAGTTAACCAAACAGGATGTCTTGGAGCTTCGTCTTCATGTATAGACTGTGGAGTTTTATGAGGCAGGCCCACTAAGCTCCACTAATAGTAAATGAATTAAGATAGATATGATAAATATGATACGATATGGCAGCATGATGTATTAGGAAGGTCTTGTGATACTGACTTTTATCATTACCTCGCTTCACTATAGTTCCACTTCTCTCCTCCTCAGTTTGTCTGTGACATGAGCTCCTTGAAGACAGTGCGGGCGGCACTAGAGGCCCTCGGGGTGCGCACACTCTCCGCTGGGGTGGAGTACCTCTCCAACAGCTCCACACCTCTACCACAGGACCAGCTGGAGGCCAGTGCAACCCTGCTTGAGGCTCTCAGTGATTACCCAGATGTGGTTAGAGTTTGGGACAACATTCAGGCCCTGGAGTAGAACCAAAGGAGTGGGACATGAAGTGCACATTGCTGGTGCAGACCAATAAGACTAATACTGGATGTTACATGAGTCACCGCTGAAGCTTACTGAGCAGGAAACAGACCGCAGCACACCAGAAGCTTTGTGTCAGCTGACATCTCAGTGAGCTCTCTTGATAAACTGCAAGGTCGCAAGCCATCTGTTTGTGTTCAGAATAAAGAAATATCTATAATGAGGTGTTCATTCCTTACAGTGATACTGATGTTCACAGACATATTTGAACTGCTTGTTCTGCAAAGACCTTTACTCTCTTACCTAAAATGCGGTCAGTCAGCCAAAATATGTTTAATGTTGAAAGTGTCTTGAGGCTAATGAAGCTACCGATTAGTGAAGGCCGATACCCCACCAATTAGCATGGGGTTAACTGCATTCCTACTCATCAAACTGATAAGAATAAGCTTCCATTACCTTACATCTCTGGAACGAATTTAAAGAAACAAGAAAAAACTTGTCCACATTCATATCTAAGCTAAATTTAGGAAAAGGAAAAAGGAAAAGTTGTATAAGAACCTGCCTCTCTAAATTCATTAAAAGTTAAGGCTCGCTAGAAATGCACAGTGACCTGGTTTGATCATCTTGAAATTCTGAAGATGTCATCTTGTTTTTGCAGAGTATGCTTCTGCTGTTTATGATTCATGCAACCCTATTTCCAAGCTGCCACTGATGAATTTCACTGTCATTGTCAAATAGAGAAAGCATCACTGCAAAAGCCTGGACACTTTGCTAAAATTTGAGAAAGCCATGGGTACTACTCTCAGCTTATTTGACTCGTTAGATTCAGTGCAGAACATCATAAATCTGGTGATACTTCAGATCCTTCAGATTATGTGCCATCAGAAGCTGAAGATCTAAAACTAAAGATAACTGCGAGAGGGCAAAAGGTCTAAACGTCTCCTGCTTGTCACTGTCAAGGTCTGAAATGTCATCAAGAAATGGAAGTTAAGGACCTGTTGAGACAAGATCAGGGAGACCAAGAGGAAAAAGCGTCTTTTAGGCTGGTCAGGCATGCAAAGCAAAACCCCCACTTCACTGCTGAGGACCAACAGGAAGGCACGGAAATAGTGACGCACTGACCTACTGTGCAGTCTTGTCGCACAAACATCTACCCTGTGCCATCAGAAAGTAACCATAACTGATCTCACCACAAAATATGAAATCAAGGACTGGTCCAAAAGCTATGCACAAATCCACAAAATCAAGCTTTTGACATGGCGGTTCCAGTTCTCTGACCTAAACCCCACTGAAAATCTGTGGTTTGGGCTGAAGGGGAGAGTCTAATGTAGAGGACCCTAGAGGATCTGAAGAAATTCTGTGCGGAGGAGTGATCTCTGCTTGCTCTGTATTCTCTTCAAGCAGAAGAGAAGACTCATTTCTGTTATCCTGGCGAAGACAGGCTGCACAAAGTACTAAATGCAGGGATGCCAGTAACTGTGAAAATTGGTTTTGCTTTATTCTTTGATGAGACATGTTTTATAACTTTGTTTTTTAACTCAGATTTACCAAGGGTGCTAATATTTATGGAGCTGACTGTTATGCTCTGTAAGGAGCTTTTATACAGAAGAGATAAAGAAATAAATTGTAGGCTTGAAAATAAAAAGGCTGCTTTTACACTGTTAAAATAGTATTTTAGGTTAGCTGGGCAAGCCAAAACTCGGGTAATTTTCCAGGCCTAAGCCAGATTTCAGAGCCAGTGAATCACTATTGGGAATTCCTTTTAGTCAAGGCTTAGGTTTAGGCTTTTGTTAAATCTAAGTGGGATCACTAGGAAATTACCTACAAAATATTAACAAACAAGCTTAGTTATCTATTTCTGGGTATCATAAATTATTCAACCTTTGGGTAATATATATATTAACTGTATGGACTGAGGGTCCATTTACATATTAAAGAAGCATTAAAATGGTTTTTATAAACATTTTTTTTCGTAATATTCTTTAACACACATTGCTGGTGGGGTTCCCCTATTGTAACATCAGTAAGCCAGGCTTGTGTGTGTAGTGTGTATTCTGAAGGTCAGAGTCTTTAAACCAGGTCATTCTGCCGAATGGACCCATTTCCGGCCGCCTCCTCTCATATAAATGTGATGAAGCCAATCAGTCAATACCCTGCCACATTAACCAGGTTCTGTGCAGTCTGTTTCTGTTGTGAACATTGACTGGTTATGTGCCAGCATCATCACTTCCATTTCATTCATCTGATAAGTGAAACCTTTCAACAAGAGACACAAGAAGAATTGCTTCAACAAAGACAGCAAAATGAAGTTAGATATTGATCAAATCCTCATGGCTGTTGTTGGCCGGATGGGTCCTGTGGCATTGATTTATTTGTGAGTGTCCCCTGTTGTAGTATCCAATTGATCTGATCACACGGGCAGGGATGCATCCATGTGAAGGTTACCGCGCCAACACTTTGGGGTCGAGTCACAAGAGGATAGTCTGAACAGACCTCTTTGAAGTACAAAATCAAGAAGGATATTTGCTGTCTGTGCCATGTGAGGTTGGATCTACATCAGACTCTGGGGCTGAAAAACACTGGACACTGGACTGGACAAAATGAGACACTTCTGCGGTAAGAACAAAATTGTCATATGACATACAGCTTGTCCATTTAGATGAGGATCATTTAGATCATCAAGCTTTCCAGAGTAGGAGTGCTCATCTAGGTTCTGTTCCTGGGTGTATGATCATCCAGAGTTGAAATAACATCTGATCCTAAATTACCACCCATACTGTATAAAATTTGATGAAAATGAGTCCAGATCACTGCCCAGGTGTAGTTTAACATCTGAACATGGCTTAGAGGAACCGCCTAAGGAAACGTTTAACCCATTCTTTTGAACCTTTTCCAAAATGGAAAAGTTCATCTAAAAACAGAAAAGGATAGCTATGTTGGTTAGAATGATCCTGCTTCCAGAAGTACATCAAGTTAGGGTCTTAACAGGATATCAAGTAACTGCCTTTACACAAAGATTTGGTGGAAACTTGAATTGTGACTTGAACAAACCTTGACAGGCACATTTGCTAGCATAAGGATTAAATCAGGGTTGTCACGAGGAACCCCAGGATCAGGACCCAGATTGAACAATGAGCAGAGTGTTATTAATGCAAAATCAAAGTTTTGCCATTGACGAAAGAATATAATGGGTTGATAGAATAGAAACCTGATTGTTTTTATTGTAAAATCAAAGTCTTGTCTCTGGTAAGAAGATACAATGGGTTGATGGACAAGAAGCTTGAGCAGTCTGATTATACAAGCTGTGAGTGATTGGGAAGACCTTCCATTAAGCAGTGTTCAACATATTTATAGACAAAGTTTGGTTAGTACAATGACACCATTTTGAAACATAATTCTGATTTTTTTTTCCAGGATTTGATTGTGAAATCTTGATGCATCTGATCTGTCAGTTTCCCAGGGTAACTCCCTATTTGAATGGTGTGCCCGAGGAAACACACTCTGACTGGCAGTTGCAATGGGGAATCGCTCGATTCCTCAGTAATATGTGGACAGACTGGAGCTGAAATGTACATTCCAAATGTAAGTCTTCCCCACATCTGTTGCTTCTTGGATGTGACTAGCTTAAGGTTTGTGAAAAGAAGTTTTGGCTGTGGCCTTTATTTTTGTTTGTCCTCACTTTCCTCTTCTTCCATGATCATGCAGGCTGGTGTGCTGAGCTCTTCCTCTGACTTTGACCAGATGAAGTGCGGGATCACCAACCGTTTCCCACAGTTCTCCCTCAGCCTCCGCCGGCCCAGGCGGTCCGTCTCGGTCTCTGGCTTGCCCCCCAACATCGAGCTTGTGGCCACCCCTAAGGTGAAGGATCGCACGCAGAACATCACAGAGAGGGTCACCCAGGTAGGGTGGCAGGAGACTTGTGGCAGGTGTTGGCAAGTTCACAGAACAGTAGAAAAAGGACAGGGAACGACAGAGTATCAAGGATTTGGGGTATTTTCCTCTGACCCAAACACATGTTTTGTGTCCGAAGTTAGCTTCTTTGGTTTCGTGGTGGAGCTAAGATGTAATGGAAGCTTAGACTGCACCAATTCGTTCTGTGCAAACTGCATACCTAATTCATCACACCCTTCCTACAAACTCCATTTTTACTATGCTTAATGGTCTATGAAAGTATGCAATATTGTATGGACCAGTACTACTGTGAAATCTGCCCAACTGGTATCAGGGCTGGCACGTGGACGGCAGTGTGGTCAACACCCACCAGCGGAAAGATCGTTAAGACACAGAGATATGAGACCTGGGGCAGAGGGGAATGGCCGCGTGCCATAACAACGATCGATACGCGCAATGATGCATGTGCGTGATATCAGGTCAGGACCACCCTGTTTCCTTTGTGGTTATGAAGGGGTACATGACTGTGACCTCTGAACCTCCATCTATGGGTTCTCTCTTTCCCTGAATTGCATGTCTCTTTCTTCCAATCAACCCCATTTAAGTCATGATCAAAGTGTTGATATTACACATCAAGATTCAGAGAAAAGTAGCTCAAGCCCTTGATGAGATCTCCTTCACACTTCTAAACTCTCGGGTGCTGCACATTTATGCTACAACAGCACTGGTCCAGAGAGACAGCGAGTGTTTGTGTGTATGCATGTGTGTGTCCAGTGGTGCGAGCCCAGTGGACCCTCAGTGGTCAGTGCAAAAGACAGCTGCAAGCTGGAGTCGCAGAAAACTCCAGTCCCTGCCTTGGACTGTGGATCTGTGGCCGTAGTGGTAATATCTTCACTTTGATCGGAAAAGGCAGCGTGAAGGTGAAGGAACGAGCACAACAGTGCCGTCTGTGAACTGATGGACAGCATGGAACTGTCAACAAGGAAACAATAAACGTGTTGCAGACTTGTTAGGTTGGATAGCCTAGTTTTAGGGACAAAACTGCATGGATGTCAAGAAACCGGTTAGTACTGATGATTTTCTTTTCAGTGAACCTACAGTAGCCTAAAGCAAAATTTGATGATCGTAACTGAATAGCAGATACTGTACTCATTTATTTTTGGTCTTTTTTTTTTGGAAGTAAGTGCTAAATGTTTTGTCTTTCTTGACCGTATTTTCTAAAGGAGGCTGACAGGCTTCTGGATTTGTTTCTTGACTGAGCATGGATGGTTCAGAGTGTACATAGTTGTTCACTGCAAACTAGATCAAATGCCGTGATGTACAATGTTGTGACATACACAGCAACAATGTAAATGATTTGACTTTAGAAACCTCAAAGTATGTTTATGTTGTTTGAGTCATCTAAACAGCCATGTTTGATGTCCAGATTTGGACAAATAAGCTGAATGGCTATTTTGCTTCCTAGCTGTTGCTGCTTAGACCCTGTTTGCTCCTGGTCACTTCATGTGACAAGCGTCTGGATTGGACCTTGGAACAGATTTTAGCCTCATGCATTTACGCTTAGTGGTCAAATGCGTTTCTGGTCGACAAGACTGAAGTCCAATCACTATGTGACAGACATGCAAATAAAGGCATATACAACCAGTCATCTGGACTGATGAAATGATGCAACAATTAGTTGGTGAAGTTTGGTCTCTTCCATAAGCAGAACAGGAACGGGTAGAGTCAAAGCACCGGGATGGTTTTGGAAGTCAAATGTGTCTTGGGGAGAAGGATGTGTTTACACTGCTATAAAACATGGCTCAAATGCTTGATCTGATTTGTGCCCGTTTTAAATGTTTCTTGGGTGCATTTTAGTAGCCCCTAACTGAAGGCAGAAAAGACTTGAGCACAAACAAAACAGATGGTACTTACTACTGCCCTCTAAAGATGTTATAGCACCAGTCAGAATTATAATTGTAGTCAGCCAAAATACCTGCAATCAAGTGACAAGCCAAATGATGACAGTATGTCATACTTTTATGCGCGTCTGTTTCTTCACACAGGTGTTGTCTCTGGGTGCTGATGTGCTGCCTGAGTACAAGCTCCAGGCTCCGGACGTCCACAGGTGGATCATGTTGCACTACAGTCCCTTCAAGGCGGTGTGGGATTGGGTCATCCTGCTGCTGGTGCTCTACACGGCTGTCTTTACTCCCTACAGTGCCGCCTTCCTGCTGAACGAGCTGGAGGAGGAGCGCAGGCAGCCCTGCGGGTACACCTGCAACCCGCTCAATGTGGTGGACGCCATCGTGGACATCCTCTTCATCCTGGACATCATGCTCAACTTCCGCACAACCTACGTCAACCACAACGATGAGGTGGTGACCCACCCAAAGCGCATTGCCATCCACTACATAAAAGGCTGGTTCCTCATCGACATGGTGGCTGCCGTCCCTTTCGACCTGCTCATCTTTAAATCTGGCTCAGATGAGGTCAGAACATTTGAATGCTAGCGGAAAAATAGAAATCTAGAAACTTTTTGTCCAGAGACCATATGACTTGTTTCTGATGAAAACACTAAAGGAGAAAGAAATCTGAGAAAAACAATGCAAGTCAATGAGGGACACTTCCTGTATTTGCAGGGAGCAGGTTTCAGTTGTGTGTCCCCTGTTTGCAGTTCTTGTTATATGTGAGGTTAGATCTACTTACAACCATATGGAAGACATCTTTTGAAGTCTTTTGTTAATTGAATTCATTTAGAATTCTGAAGACATTGTGAAATTGTGTACCACAGTGTTTGATCACAACCTTTCAAATATGAAACATTCTACCTCATTTTAATTAATAAAATTAGACATAACTTTCAAAATGTCATTTTTGAACTGCTTTTCACCCCATTAGCAGGTCTGAGCAACCAACAGGGTCCCCGCGTAAGGGGAGCTTCGACAAGCCTTCAAATGGGACACTCCACAGAATGTCTTGGCTATTATTCTTACATGTGAAAAGTAATACGAATGAGTAGGAGTTTCCAAACATTTGACTGCCCCTATTTATTGCATAATACAACTGCTGCCCTTTTAACACTACTTGTCATGCTCTTTTATGTTATATTCAGACTACAACACTGATCGGCCTACTGAAGACAGCACGACTCTTGCGACTGGTCCGTGTGGCAAGGAGGTTGGATCGATACTCTGAGTATGGTGCAGCGGTGCTCATCCTGCTCATGTGTACATTTGTGCTGATTGCCCATTGGCTGGCATGTATCTGGTACGCCATTGGCTATGTGGAAAGGCCCTACATGAAAACAGGCTGGCTGGATAATCTGGCTGACCAGCTGGGGAAACATTATAACGACAGTGACTCCAGCTCAGGACCTTCTATAAAGGACAAATACGTCACTGCGCTCTACTTTACCTTCAGCAGCCTGACCAGTGTGGGCTTTGGGAATATCTCACCAAACACCAACTCTGAAAAGATCTTCTCCATCTGTGTCATGCTTATTGGCTGTAAGTTTCTTCAGCTTCTACATATTAATAGCTGATTCCATAGCAATGTAAAACTAAATTTACACACAAAAATGTTAACTTGAAAAGTGCACTTTTTGAAGAAAATGAGTGTGCAGTTTAAGCAATTTCCAGGAGTTATGAGAGAAATGCAAGATAGATTCTGTGTATTCAAGGTGATTGCCAGTGATTGCTGAGCAGTTGCTTAGGTATTCCAGATGGCTGCAAAAGTGTTGCTAGTGGGTATCTAGTGTGTTTTGGTTGCTGCTAAATTGTTGCTGTTACAGGTGGTTGCTATGTTATTTTAGGCAGTTCCTGGGTGGTTGCTAGGGTTCTGCAAGGGGCTTGTTCTAGTATTTTAGCATGTGAGGTGCTGCTAGTTGGCATTCCAAGAAGCTGCCAGGGTACTGCTGGCTGGTTGCAATGGTATTCCAGGTGGTTCCTAGGATACTTCTCGTTATTTGCTATGTTATTGCTAGTGTACTATTATCATGGTGACATTAGTGGATGTGTAAACCTCTGGCCACAATGCTGCATTATTCATTCGCATGGGGGGGGGGGGAATCAGACTTTAAACAGGTGCTACAAACAAACCATGCATCCGTCTTAATTTAAAAGTAAATTTTCAGTTTTAGTATTTGTTGGTCACTATTACACTTTGTTGTTGTTCTCCGCCTTTTTTAGCCCTCATGTACGCCAGCATATTTGGGAATGTGTCAGCGATCATACAGCGCCTTTACTCCGGAACCATGCGTTACCACACACAGCTGCTACGAGTGAAAGAGTTTATCCGTTTCCACCAAATACCTGGAGAACTAAGGCAGAGGCTGGAGGAGTACTTCCAGCATGCTTGGTCATACACCAACGGCATTGATATGAATGCAGTAAGAGATCCTTAATCCTACATGAAACAAAAGCAATGTGATTTCTTCAAACTAAATCAAACCAATTTTGGGTTAAACAAACTTAAAATGATTCACTATTTATAACAGACCTTCTGTTTAGTCAAGTTGCTCAGCTATAAACAGTGTCTTCACTTGTGCAACAAGAAGTTTGGCTGTTTGTCCCAAATGCTAATCTGTTCATAATTATAATAACTACATAATGTTTTTCCAAGCATTACTTTTCTTTGAAAATAACTGTATCGCTTACCATTATTCTGAAGTACAGTTACTCTATTTCTTGCATTTGTGTAGGTGTTGAAGGGTTTTCCTGAATGCCTGCAGGCTGATATCTGTCTGCATCTAAACCGCACCCTGCTGCAGAATTGTAAGGCCTTCAGAGGAGCCAGGAAAGCGTGCCTGAGAGCCCTTGCCGTGCGTTTCAAAACCACACACTCCCCACCAGGAGACACCCTCTACCACCACGGCGACATCCTCAACAACCTGTACTTCATCTCCCGCGGATCCATTCAGGTGTCCCGCAACGACATAGTGCTTGTTATACTGGGTGAGCCTGCTGTTAGTAATACATAATGGAAAAAATGTTTTGGCATCGTTGTTCGGTTAGAATGTCTAAAAGTTGTATTTGCAGTGCAGTCTAGACATAGCCCAACAAAAGGATGTAGTGTGTTGGGATCTGGGACAGAGCAAAAATGAGGAACCGTCAGGTAGATCTCAAAGATTGGGGTTGAGAAAGACTAATTTACGTGGCAGTTGTATGCAAAAGCATCCTTGACATGAAAAGAAGTAAACATGGCCCGCTCTTACTTGCAGAACACTTTTGCAATATTCTTGGGCTATCCTGCATGGAACAGCAGCACGTTTAAGATCTACCCAGAGACCAGTGATGTCAGGGAACTTTCAGGGTCACTCCAAAAGCTTCAGCTTCCTGAGAGGAATTAATGGTGGATTTAAAGATTTTATAGGTTTTATAGTACTACCCTGTTGTACAAACTGACTTTTACTCCTAGGATTTGCTATTTCGCTCTCTACCCAAGCAGTGCTGCTTGTGGAAAGTGAAAGCCTTTCTTCTGAAAGCCTTGATTTCTAGGCCTCAACTTTCTAGGCAGTTCTGTCATGTCTGTCAATTCCAAATGACAATTCTTAACAGCAATTCTTGACCTGTCCAATCAGGCCTGACAAATAAATGATGGCCCAATGGATTCATTGAGTTCTGAGACTTTACAACTGAAGTTAATCGAAGTTAATCACATTCAAATGAACTAAACATCAACATTTGCATATAGTTGTTTACTTCTTTCACGTAAAAACTGGAAAAGGAGTGGGTGAGTGTACGCTGCGCGCGTTCTGGCTGCCGCTTCTCACTGGATCTCTCCTGAATCTCCCTTTTTTCCGTTTTTTTTTTTTTGCCGCTGTATCAAATCTTTCTGCTGAGGCTGTACCTCAAACTCACCTGCTTCTACTCGCGCAAGCCTTCTCCCTCTCCTCCTGCACTGTGGCACTGTGGGAGGTGAGTTTCTACTCTTTTGCTCCATTGCTGTTCATTGCCGTTGCCGGCTTTTGGGTTGAAGTAAGGGCAGCTGACCTGCTTGCACCTCCCTCAGTCTCTAGCCGTGCAGTGAGTTTTGGGTTGGCTAACGTGCGTTAGCATGGTGTTGTGTGGCTTAGACGCGTTTTTTTCAGTCTCAGTCGCTTCGGGTCGCTCCGTGGTTTGTTTACATCTGAGAGTCGTGTTGCATCTTGCGCTACTCTATTGCCTGGCAATGCAGCTGATATACTCTCTACCTGAACTTATGCGTCTGATCTGTTATCCTCGAATGGATTCTGTTTCTTACAATTTGTGCCGGTCACTGGGAATTGCTCGGCGCCAACGCTACACCCACCGCTCCAAAAGAGGACCCTCCGTAATCTACAGCTCTGATTCACTAATCCCGACTGTATGGACATCTGTTCAACGTAGTAAAATACAGGCGAGCAGAGAAATCAACTGTGACAATCTTCGAATCTTACCTAAACTGCTCCTCCTTCTCCAGCCTGTTACAACCCTAGCCTACAGCCCTGCTACGCCGATGTTATCCAACTCTATCTCTCCTCCAAGACATTAACACCTGCCATCCACTCCACTCTCACCACCTGCCTCAGTGATATTAAATCCTGGACTCAAAAGAACTTCCTTCAACTCAACTGCAATAAGTCTGAAATAATCATCATTGGCCCACACTCCCTCACACGACCTGTCCAGAATTTTGCGCTCAACACCGATTTCTCCCATGTTGATCCCTCCAACCACGTTCGGAACCTTGGAATCATTTTTGACTCCACCCTCTCCTTTGTACCTCACATAAATCAGGTCACTAAATCAGCCTTCCTGCTCCTCTGAAATATTGCCCGCCTTCGCCCTTCCTTATCCTCCACTTCAACGGAAACCCTCATTCACTCCCTCATCACCTCCAGACTCGATTATTGCAACAGCATTCTTTATGGCCTTCCATCCAAAACGCTAAATAAACTACAATACGTCCAGGACTCTGCTGCCCGGCTGCTCACTTCCACTCGCCCCTGTTCTCCACAACCTTCACATTGTACCAGCGTCTTTGAGCATTTTGAAAAACGCTTTATAAATTGAATGTATTATTATTATTATAAATAAACAAATTATGTAAAATTGCCATGGATGCCCTGCGTATGTTGTAAAACAAATTTCCGGTCATATCCATTAAGGGCTAGTGCGGCTACAAGGTTTTTTTTTTATTCCATTCTGATTCTACTAGTTTAATTAATTGGTAATTTAGTAACCTTTATAAGTGCTAGCTAGGGAAAGTGTCAACATTTTCAACCTATACGGTCCCCGTGCAGGCAAAAACGATATCTTGGGTGAACCCATTAACCTGTATGATGAGCCCGGCCACTGCAATGCGGATGTGAGAACACTCACCTATTGTGACCTTCACCGTATCCAGAGAGACGACCTATTGGAGGTGCTAGATATGTACCCTGCCTTCGCTGAAAGCTTCTGGAGAAATCTGGAGATCACCTTCAACCTCAGAGAAGTGAGCATATCCACAGTTATCCTTATTACATGTATACGACACAAGATCTGAATCTTACGTCTTGTGTTTACCATAATTGTGAATGTGTTCCGTGTGACTAGACCGATCCAGTTGTGCGCACTCTCCACAGTGAAGTTTCTGACTGCGTTTACCACGGCAATTGCCAGCGACATCACAGAAACTCACTGGACCGACGCAATAGGCCAGGTGAGCGCACCAACAGTCACGTAACAGTGATACTTCATAACAGGTTGTTTCCTAACAAATGCACACAACGACTAAGGATCTCTGTTTCTTTTGGTACAACTGGATCAGATGGGATGGATCACAATGATTCTTACCCACTTCAGACATACTCAGTTATGGGTCATCACTGTTCCTCTGGTCCTCAAACCCACTGGGAGGAAATGTGTAGCTGCAGCTCCTCCACATCCCAGTCCAGTGAGGACCTCAACAAACCACAGAGGACCCGCAGCCAGGTCTACACTCCTAAAGGAAATCCCAAGAATTACCACCCGCCTGTTGTACGGTTGATGCCACCCAACAGCACCTCAGCCATGGGAACAGAGCCTGGCCAAGACAGAAGACACTCAGGTAAGCAACTGCTGTGAGGATTTCACTGGGTGCTCCTTGAAGTAGCTAAATTTGTTAGTGATAACTGGGTTTCTAGGGACTTTTGGGTATAAAATACTGGATAATGAAACTTTTTCCCCTGGATTACTCTTGTCCGTCTTCCAATAGGAGCTCATCTCTCGGGACTGTACCATTACTGGACAGACTGTCGGTCCAGTCAGTATACAGAGCAGTGTTGCCATTCCTCTTCAATCCAAGCACCGTACCTTCTGAGACCATTTGCAGAAGACTGTCCAACGGAGCTTGAGTCCAGGCTGGAGTTACTGCAAAGCCAGCTTAATAGGTAGGAGGCCTTCTGTGAAGACCAGAACCTATCCGTATCAGAACCTTAAGTCTGAAATACTGATCTTGAGAACATTCTCGGCCGACAAAGTTCAGATCTCCGATATGGCTGTGGCCCAGTAAAACACTGTCTAAACCTGACTAAACCCCAAAAAAGTGTTGTATGTTGTTATATGTTCTAGGCTGGAGGCAAGAATGACTGCAGACATCAACGTGATCCTTCAGCTCCTGCAGAGACAGATCACCCCAGTGCCTCCAGCATACAGCTCAGTGTCTCCTGCAAACCATGCCCCAGACCCCTCCATCCTGTATGGGACCACTGTACCAGTGCTTCACAGTTTGTACTCAATTTCCAATCTTCAGATGGAGAACAGAGCTACCACAATTCAGGTAAAAGTCTTCTCAGAACAAGGATTATTCCATGAACATGCTCTCATCAACGATTTTGCTCAAGATCGGTTCTCTCCAATCCACCTTAATTTTCAAATGCATTTTCAAATAATTCGCTTCTGTTGATCGTGATCTACATATGTCCTAAGACAGTGGTTCCCAAACATGGTACTGGAATGCTCCTGCCCTGGACATTGAGTTAGATGAGGTGGTGGGGCAACATCAAAATGTGCAGGACAGGGAAGCTCCAGGACCACGATTGAGAACCTCTCTGCATTCTAGAGAGAACCTCATGTTCCTTTAAGAGAACTTTACAACTTTAATCCTTGTATCCCTGCAGAGCGTGGCCCAAACTGACTCAAAGGTCAAACCAAAGTCACAGGATTCCTTACTCAGTGGCATCCAAGAGACGGTGGGGTCAAGTGAAGCTGAGAGCGTTCACAATATCTCGGAGACAAAACTAGCTGTCACCCCTATTCACCAGGCATCTCCCAATTTGATGGATGTAACGTGCCTACATGCTTCTCTTCGTTCTCCCTCACTGCCCAGCAACCTGGATGCCTCATCACATCTTGCAGAGGTCCACAAACAACTATCTGACCCTGTCTTGTCTACCAACTAATGGCTGCCAAGAAAACAACTTAAGAAACTATTTAAATTTGCATCTGGTTCATGTCAGGGAACTTCTTACATAATCACACATCAAAGCACCCTTGTAACCTCAAACACCAGGATTCTAGGTTTCTCCCGAAACCTGGCAAACTCGGAATCCCAATGAACAGAGGCATCTCTTCGGGGAGCAATTAACTTTTAAACATATGGCTGAAAGAAATGAAGAAACAGACAATCTGTAACTGTGTTATCTGGCTTAGAGCTATCCAGGCTTGTCTCCAAAAAACAACAGAAAGACATCTCTGGCATTGTTAACATAAAAGCAGATTTTTCACAAATTCCAAGGCAGATCTTATGTGCAAGCTATTGTCAATGGCTGTTCAAGGTTATGGCAACTTTAAAGACTTAAAGAGTCACCTGTAACTTCTTGTTTTACTAATAAATACTTTTTTTTATAACAATTAGGTTACATGAGTAGTTACAAACTAGACAAAAGCACATGGTGAGAATACAATAAATCAGGACAGCAACACGGGGTTTTTTTTTTTCAGAGCAATGCTGCAAAAAACATAATTCTCAGATAAATCATGCCTTTGAGGCTCCAGGTGTTGGAAGTGTTTGAGAATCCTAAAGAACTTCACTTCAGTGACCTGCATTTGTCCACCTGTCCGACTCAAAAGCCAGGTCAAAAAATTCTGTACGCTCAGGTTCATAAACAGTATACAGTGGACACAATTTCTTGTTTACGGAAATTGGTGTAGGATGGAAGATAGCGGATTAAGGTGAACACAAATTCAGTGTCAAAAGACTAGATGATTGACAGCCATTCAAAAGTAACCCATCTTTGACTGATAAAGATGTTTTATGATCAGACTTTATTATTATTATTTCAGTCAATTACCTTCACAGTTCTGTGATTTTGTGGTCTCACTTATGGACCTTTACCAATCTCTGTTGGTGATGGCATAATCCGTATTTGCTTTCTAAGGTTTTGTCATATCTCTTTTGTGCTGTACAAAAGAATCTACAATTTCAGATGAAGGTTCTTTCAGCATGTAGTCTTATATTACTCATTAAATGTACACAATGGTCACTGTGTACAACTGGTTGTAAGAAATAGTTTACAGCCAAACTGCAAGCAAAAATGTAAGGGTAACAAGCATTACCGCATGTAAAATGACAAAAATTGTGTTACGTCAGATAAGTGCTTTCCCTTGAATGTACTGTGATTGTGATAAATACAGGTAGGATAAGTAATTTACAAGTAAACAACATTTACATGTAAACTGGTAAATGAAATCATGACAAATTGTGTTTTGGCATCCACTGTATGGCATTTACTGTGTTCAAGTGTATGCAACCTTACTTGTTTTTGTAATTATATACATTGGCATGTAGAATAAACACTTTCCCCCCCCTCCAATTTCACATCATAAATCTCACAAATGACAAACAACAATAGGAACAGGTAAACAGCATTGCAATACAATATGACTTCCTTATGAAACCGGGACTGACCAATAACAACCTTGAAATTCGTCTCTGTCCAAAGACATCAGAGATATCTCCTAAAACTATTGAAACAACCTAAAACTAATGATTACAAAATGTTTAGTCTGTAAAAGAACTGCTTGAAAATATGGCCTATCAGGCACATCAGAGAGCAGTCATTAGTTTGTAGTGTTTGAAGCTATGAACAATGTGTGTCCATTTAATGCTTAATAAGCATGTACGTACAGCTCAGTTGCATGTTTAAAGTAATAGGTTATACAATAATACAAAATACAAAAATTCATACGCTTTAACCCCACAGCCAAACTGCCCATGTCAATGAATCTGAAATGCCTATGGCAATCACTATTTTAATACTAAAAGCTAACAGCTACTGAAAAGGTAAACCCACATTGTACTATGAACACAATCTTCGCTAAAATAAAATGCTGTACAGTGCAACTGTGTTGCTTTTATGAACTGTATATAAATCCATAATTTGTAATTATTTATATGAAACAAAGAGTTTGTCTTCACAGTTCAACATTTTAAAGCAGAGAAACAACAGTAAGAACCATTTGTTTAAGTCAAATGCAATGAAGACACAAACACAAGCAAGACACAGAGAGGAGAAGCCTTCCAGTTGTACCTTGTATAGGATGGAGCATCCATCTGTGTAAGTAGACTCCACTCTGGCTGGCAGAGTGAAGTGCAGACCACGGGAGACTTGGTGGTGCAAAATTACAGTCAAAAGAGATGCTGTCAAAAGAGGATTTATTGGAACCTGATGATTTACTGGATGTCCAGTCTTCACACCCGCAAGATCTCCAGGCAGTTATTATAGCAGATGGAGATCCAGTCAGGCTGAGTGGAAGCCCACTGCACGTTGTTGATCTCCCCTTCAGCCGTGTAAGCCAGGATGGGGTCCTCGATGGCCCGTGGCATCTGCTGGATATCCCAGATCAGAGCCTGGTGGTCATCAGCTAAAAGAGACAGCGATGGCATCAGATGTGTGAGGAAGTCGTTAGTAAACTGAGCAGGTACATCTAAAATGAAGAAATTCTACTCTACATTCATACATACAGATAAAACCACTACTTTTTATTGTCTATTTATATGTTAAGTCCACTTGTGGACAATGTTTTGTGTTTTTTATACATGACAACTGATTTGTATACGATTAATTTCCAACCTCTTGTACAAGTAAACAGGTTTTTCTTTGCTTTGTCTGATACAGTCTGATCAATGCAGAAGGTTAACAGTTATATAAACATGTGAAATGACAAGTTTTCTTTTTTAAACCTGCACTCCAGCTATGGACTGTATGGACTGGGGAGTGAATTGCCCACTTTGAAAGCTTTCTAATTTTTACGTGCTATGCTAAAGAATCCTGATGTGAAAGTGTGTGTCTGTAAAGCAGTTACCAGCTGTGCATATGTGGCACGAGGAGTGGGGGGCCCAGGCAATGCCATTTACACACGCACGATGATTATTCAGCCTGGCCACTGGAGTACACGGTACGCGCACATCCAGAATAACAACCTGGAAGAAAAAGACAAATGGGTGAATTAAGTTAGCAATATTGATAATACTAGAAAAGGGTTACCTCTAAAGAATATGAAGCAAGCAGACCTCCATGCCGTCCATTGCCATGGTGGCCAGGTAGTTGGCATCTTGTTTGTTCCAGCAGAGGCGCAGCAGTGGGTGGTGTTGAGGGTCCTCGTAGATGATGGTGCTGTGCTCCAGGTGCCGAAGATCAAACATCCGAACGGAACCATCCGCCCCGACTGACGCAAACATGTCCCGGCCCCCTCCTGCACGACTAAACGCAATATCATATACCTGCAAGGGCCAGAGCAGAAGCTTACACATAGGAATGGGATGGTTATTCGTTTTAATTGAATAAATAAGGATTTATGGTGCACATAAATATTCTAGTATTCCTGAAAAAACCTACAAGGACAACAAATTCACGTAGCTATGATTCAAATAGTTAATGCAGCAGCCATGTTGACCATTTATATATTCATATTACTACAATTCATATTACTACAATTTACAGAGCCCATTTCATGGAAACAAAATCCTGACTTTTTTTGGTTTGATGTTACATGTACAGTGATATAGATGTAGTTTTAATTGAGGCACAGTCAATAGTTACATATTAATATGTGCAGTGGATATAGAAATAATCACCCCCTTCAAAATGTTGCAGTGAAGACACACACACAAAAAACAACTTTTCCAGCTGTATTTACTCAATGCAATTTATATTTGGATCCTATATGTTGCACTGTGTAAACTCAGCTGGAAAATGAATTTGGTCTGTTCATGATCCATAAAACACAGAAAATGTGTTAGATACAGGGTCTTTAAATAAACGTTTACACTTTAAAGGAGGTGGTTACTAGCTGGTTACCTCTTTATCGTGCGCAATGAGCTGAGTTTTGACATGGCCGGAGACCAGATTGACTCTGCCCAACACTTGTCCTGTCTCTAGTCCCCAGATAGTGCAGGTGGTGTCAATACTTGAGGTACCTAGGATTCAGAAAAAAAGGTTTGTTTTATAGTGGAAACAAAGGCCCAGACTGTTAAAAACTGTCAAAAAGTCATTGCTATGGATTTGCTATGGATTTGCTAACCAAGCAAGTTGGGGTCAACCTCATTCCAGTCGAAGGAAGTGAGAGGTGCACAGAAATCAGAGTTTTTATTATTGTTGAGGAGGCACTCTAGTCGTGTGTCCGTGTCACCCACCTGTTTAAAAGAAAAGAAAATTAAAGCTGATAGTGTAAAACAAGCCATTTAAGAAGGACTTATAACGCACAATTCAACATTTTAACCCATTCACCAAGTGAAAAAGTAGGCAGCCAGTGATGCAGCACTCCCTTGCTCAAGGTTACCTCGGTGGTGGCACCAGCTGTCCTCAGATTAAAACCCACAACCTTCTGATTGCAGAATAATTTCCACAAATTTTGGTATATTTAATTTTATAACTTGCTTGTCAAGGAAAATTTGTTTCATAAAACTCCACTTTTTAATTCAAGGGTACAGCCATCCCACTAGAAAGTATCCACTATAGTATGCATAGCGTATCTAAATACAGCATTAAGGTGGATGTGCTCTTCACCCTAATCTATAATCTATCATGATCCATTTTTGGTAGATGATACGGAAGGCTTGTGTCTATAGGTGGGCATGTCCCTTCATGCTAATGCCCCCTGAAGTGTGATCCATACAAAGCAGTTTATGGCTAATTGCTTTACAACCGTTTTGTCCAGAAAAAGACAAAATTTTCAGCATGTTGGCCTCTAGGAGATTGATTTTGAGTTCACGTTGAGTCATTTGTGAAGTAATGTCACCTACTAAATGGCATCAGTGCAATAACTGCACACTTGACAAGTCGGTATCTTGTGAGGTAATGGTTCAAACATCACAAAATTCAAAATCCTGCATCAATACCATGTTCTTTGGAATGGCACCAAATTTTGTCCCTAGGGGGCGCTGATGCATCTCACAATTTCACGAACCTAAAATTCAGCTAAAATTTTGAAACTTGGTTTGGCATATTGCAAACAAATCAGCTGTACAATGTCATTACAAAAAGCTATTACACTTTTCCTTCAGTTCCTCTGACATGGTGTGGTCCATCCTCAAAAGGCATTTGTCTTTAAATTCACTTAATGCTGACAACTAATGCGGACATCGTCGATTGCCATTTATTTCTGCAGCTGTTACATTATGCACCGCAGTGCAGTATGTATCAATATTATTAATAATGTTTCCCTTACAGCTATCTTCAGTGAATCATTAAAATGAATAATTTTGCAGTTATGACTAAAACCTCCACTAAAGAGCAGCGCAACAAGTAGTAAAAGCTATGAAGGTGCTCCAGCATGAAGGATGAAACATGCCAGTACCTGAACGGTATATAAAATCTAATACAGGATTGTTACATTTCAGAAACCTGGACCAATGTTTTGTATGATTTTTGGGGCCTTTTCTTATAAACATACATACTCAGTTTGTAACTCCAAATGTACATTTATAAAAACCTCTAAAATTTCTGTTAAGCACTAAAACACGTCTGGTGAGCTAACCTGGTGAGTAGCAAATAAAACAGAACCAGGACAGACATTTTAAATAGCTGAAATAAATTTAAAAATGACTAACAGTACTGTGACAATTATTTGCCATGGGATCATTATTTGTTAAACAACATTCACGTTAAGTTCATTGATTTGTCTGGCCAAACTCTTGAACGGCATAACTGACCTAGCTAGTCACTGCAAAATGTTTATAGGATTTGTTTATTATTGTGGTATTTCTACACATTTTAAGCAATCAGTTCAGTTCGGGCTGAGACACGCAAAAGACAGGGAACATTTTGACTCTGATAATGTCTGCTCCCATTGTGAGTAAATAAGTAATAATGCATTGTCAGAGATCTGCAACTGCACAAGCAACTTTTATAATATTAGCACAGCTATTTTATCAATAATGAATTTAATCAAACTACCCAACAGCTTAACTGACCCCAATATCATCTGACGGGTACACCTTTTCAATTTAGGCCTGGTTCTCTTACCCTCCAGATCCGCAGGTAGTCCCCGCTGGTGGCCAGTAAATCTGGGTAAATTCCTTTAGAGTCAGGGATCCAGATAATCTTTGTCGTCGGGTATGGATGGTCAAAAGTGTTTCTGCACACAAACTCTGAGCTTTCTTCTTCCAGACCAACCAGCTGCACCTGCGACCAAAGAGAAATGCACTGTAATTATCAGGATATTCATTTTTCATATCCGCACATGCTAATGTGCTAGAATTTTCTATTTGCCCAAACGGTGTGAGCTTTGGGTTAAAAGGTCAATAAAGTTCAATAATCAACGCAAACATTGACCAAAAACGGCCTAATAAAGAATTCAAAGTCAGAATTCTCCGTAACTACTCAGAATCCACACATCCCTGCTACTGATCAAGTCCTCCATGAGCTGGACCACCCCTTCACATAGCAATGGGCTCTGCGTGGGCCAGTCAAGTTCTTCCTCACCGAACTCATCCAGCCATGTCTTAATGGGGCTTGCTTTGTGCACTGAGGCACAGTCACACTGGAATAGAAAAGGGTCTTCCCCAAACTATGTCCATAAAATCGGATCCACGCGGTTGTCCAATACGTCTATGTATGCTGATGCATTAAGACTGTCCTTCACTGGAAGTGAGGGACCTAACCCAAACCTTGACTAATAAGCTGTCCCAATACTTTTGTCAATGTGGGGTATGTAAGGTGGAGGTGTTTACACACTTTTAAAGATATAGAGCGGAAGCCCGCAGGCATGCTTATCCACGGTACCAGGCTGGTGGGTGTGTGAGAGGGTGGTAAGTGAAAAAGCTCTCACTTTGTTGTTGTATTCCTCCACGAAGCTGCCGAGGGCCAGCCGAAAGCGCCTGTCCGGCCGGACGCTCCAGCTCATCGCGAACACCGTCCATGGAGCCTCGTACTTGTAGATTTCCTTGCGTTTTCCGTGAGACATTTCTTTTACACAGCTTTAAGCGTCTATTTAAACCTTTGAACTACTTCCAAACACCCAAACGAGCCTCAACAGTCGTTTAATTTCAAGCAATCCTCAGATGTATTTTTAAAAACAAACAGCTAGCGATAATGGAGCCTGACAGGCTAACAGAAAACCAGCATTTAACTGAATATTTTGGTCTAAAACAAACCACAAGCGGCTAAGAGTGAACGTATTATTGCGATTACTGCCAAAGACGTATTATAATACTGTACGAGCATGACGCTCCAGCGGCTGGAAGGTTTAAAACTTCAGCAATTTTTTTATTTCACAACTAGCCATTAGCTGCTAGCTTGAGGTTCGGAGACTATAGTGTGTTTACGACAGCCGGGAACTTTTTTCGACTAAGAGCCCTGGACCAAAGATAATTTGGTGAGAGCGAGATACACCACTTTAGGCTCAAGTGCAGCGAAAGGTTTAGAAAGAGTTTTTTCAGTATTTGTTTACTTTTAATGTGCCGTCACGTTTTATGAAAAAAATATAAAGTTGAGGAAACTGAAGCCCTGTAAGGACACACACTTTTTACTGTTTTCTATGAAAACTGATCTCCTTAGCTCTAGTTATTTACATAATTATCTAATTATATTAAATCGATTATTTTTATTTAACATTTTAAAAGAAAATTAAACGGGCTGTTTCAGAGAATAAAAACACATCACAGCAAAAGGGGTAGGGGGGTGGTGGCGGCTTCAACTTCTTACTGCACCAGCAGCTTTTTTAGGTCCAGTAAGTGCTGGCTTATTTATTGAACCAAAGATGCATTCCATAACATTAACTACCCAACATCTCGAATGGTGAAAACGTCATTTCCACATTTTCTTGCCTTCAAAAATGAGGTATTTGTCTCAACCTCAGCCCCCGTGGTCACATCGTTGGATGATTTCAGGCAACTCGTGAACCTCAGCCCTGATCTGCCTCATGGAGTCCTGGTTTCTGAGAGTGGCTGTATGGGGTGTCTTGTTGACTGTGTCAAAATCAACTGTGATCCCGAATGCCGCACTGATCTCATCTGTTCTGGCGTAGCGCCTCCCGATGGATCCTGAGGGGTCGCCTACCTTGTGGGACACGTTTTTGGTCATGGCTTCAGGGAACGCACAAACGGCACGGATTCCTGATTTGGGCTGAGAGGTAGGACGGAACATTTGTTGGGTGCTACAGGGGCCGGGAAACTTAAAAACGTTCTTTGCTCATGACCCTCTCTGATGCGGAATGTGTGCTCAAAAATAGAGTACCAAAGGAAGGCTTGATAACACTGGGGACGACTTAAACATGCAAGGTCTTCCAGAACCTCTCACCCAGTCTCGATAGTGAACTTCCCGTTCTGACTGAGCAGCTTCTCTGTGATAACACTCATCACACGCAGCAAACTCCATCACCAACTTCACTGCCCTCTTGTGTGCCTTGACAATGGCTCCTTTGTTTGGCTCAAACTGGGCAACATTTACAACTTTGGGTTCCTTTATCAGGAGCATTCATCCTGCAATAAGGAAGTTGTGGGTTCGATTCCCAAGATTGCTAAGCACCACTGAGGCACCCCTGAGTAAGGTACCGTCCCCGCACACTGCTCCCCGGGCGCTGTGTTCCTGCCCGCTGCATCACTTAGTGATTGGGTTAAGTACAGAGGAAGAATTTCGTGCTGTGGTGTGTTCACCTATGACAAAACTTTCACATAAATACATGCACTTTAGAAGTTTCTCAGCAACGAGGAGGATCCTGGTAGCCCGTGCATGGCCCAGCAAATCATAGCATGTGAAGTGAAAGTGATCATTCAGTCACACGTGAACACACCACAGCACACAGTGAGAACAGCACAAAATTCCTCCTCTGCATTTAACACATTCACCAAGTGAAGCAGAGGGCTGCCAGGAACACGGCACCCGGTGGGGTGTGTGGGGACAGTACCGTGCTCAGGATACCTCAGGGGTGCCAAGCAGTCTTGGGAATCGAACCCACTACTTCCTGGACGCATGGCGAACACCCTAACCACTACCAGCTACCTCCATGATAAAGTGCTCAATCACAGCCATTGTAAACTCTCTGTCACGAATAAGGCCTGAGCGAGGTGAGATTTCATTTCTAAAGGAGATTCCAATTTGAGCAGCAGCGAATGGCAATTAGCCTTGGTTGAACTCCCAACAGACATTTGAAGTTGAGGAAGGACTTCTTGTTGTATTGCACAGGGGAGTGTAGTTGTCCATCTGCGTGATGACGTCTTCCATTTCAGTCTTCTTTTCTGCAGTACATTTCTTGTCACTCATCAGCTTTTGGAGATGAGCTTTCAAAAGATGATCAGCATGGAAGCACTCTCCATTCTTGTCATCTTTCAACCATGTAGCATGCAAACTGATCCACATACCCTGATGTCTTGAGGACAGGCTCAGGGCTCTGCATGGTACAGTCGATCTCCAGAATCTGCGCCTCCTGAATGAAGTCCTGCATCATGTTGTTCCTTATCGCACAGCTGACAGGTCCGAAATCATAGTCTGTTCTTTATTTGAAGATTATTCTTTGTCACATGCATAGTCATAAAACACAGTGAACATCTTTCTCTGCATTTAACCCATTCACCTCGGCGCCCAGGGAGCAGTGTGTGGGGACAGTACCTTGCTCGAGGGTACCTCAGCTGTGACACTAGTAGTTGGGATTCAAACCCCAACCCTCTGATTGCAGGGTCAGTGCCCTAACCACCATCCAGCTGCCCAGTCAATGGCAAAAGCTTGGTCATAAAAGAACCCTCTCTTTAGCCTATCCTCCATTTTAGTTCTGCCCACGATGTCGTCTTTGGGCTGCAGGGCAAGTTCCTTGGCCTTAAGGGACCTCTTCCGAGCCTTGAGCTCCATCACAGCTTTGGTCACATCCACCTTCAGGGCGTGCACCTGCAGCTCTACTGACCCTCCCATGAAGGTCCACTGACAGTGTATAAGTGTGCAGAGGGGGTAGATGTGCTGTAAAGACCAGAGCGAGGGCTGCAGGACATTGAGCCGGAGACACAGTAGCACACAGAACAAAGACTATTCATACACCTCTGATTTCTGAGATGGTTTCTCCATTGAGAGAGAAATAAAACACCACACCCCGCAGACTGAGTGGGTACCGATTTATTACCTCAAGACACGCTAAACATGGTTACAAACACTGTTTACAGAAATTTCACACACCGGAAGCTGTTACTTGTCTTCAAAGCCTTGCTTTATACATTATAAACAAGAGTTGAGAAAAAATAAGTAGTCAGCACAGAGAATCTGCATCGAATACCCGACGTCCTGCACTAAGAGTCATTCCACAGCAATGTACGTATAAAAAAAGACCTCAAAACATATAAAAATATACATTAGGTTAATATGTATAGAGACACTCATTTTACACCTCCTTCAGTGTGCTTTGGCCATGGACTGAATTTCACCATAAGAAAGTTGTGCTCAAATGGTCAGATATGGTCAAAAGTTCTAGTACCGTGAACACATCATTCAACAAAAAGCTGTGAAACATGATGGTGGTAGTCTGATGGCAGTCTGGGCGGCTTGCTGTACCTTAAAACAAACAAACAAACTTTTCTATACCAGATCGGCGTGTCCGGTAGTCAGTCTGTGATCTGAAGGTCAAGCACATTTAACTTATGCAGTAAGACAATGATCTGAGGCACAAGAGCAGGACCACCTGTGTATGGTCATGACACGATTCATAAATCTGCATTCTGAGTGTTGCAGCAAGGGGGTGCTATATTCTCAAGTAACATCCAAGCCTGGATAAACTACCTCAACCCAGGTCGATGAATCGCAGACCAGTCATGTGCAAAAGTAAGAACATGCTCTACAGAGAACACACTTCATGATTCTTTAAAATGTGGCCTGTGCAAAAAACAAACAAAAAAATTATATATAATTTTTTTGTATTATGCTGGCCAATTATTACATTTTTAAATTCCCAATTAATCGAATGCATTTCTGCAATTAATCACATTGTTATACGCAAAATTAAATAATTCATAAGTAGTGTATTGCACACTTTTGTTTTTAAAGTACCGCTATATAAACAAAAGTGCAATAACATTTGGTTTGCAAACATAAAAAAAAATAAGGAACTTTTTAAAAGCAGTGTTCCCTTTAACAGTTACACCGCTGCATTTCAAATATTTCTGTAAATCTTAAACATTAATGTAATCAAATCAAATATAAAACCACAGCTATTTGCCAGGGTATTCAGTCTCTGTAGGTGTAATGTTCGGGTGTCCCAATACTTTTGTCCATGCAGCGCACTAGGTCTCGGCTGGTTTTCGCACGGGATGGGTGTTCCATTACTTTTGTCCATAATATACAGCCATAGACAAAATATATGTCTGTGTAGAGCTGTGTGCTGCACACATGAGCACAAAAAAAACTATATATATATATATGTGTGGCACCCATTGTTTTTTTTATTTAATATTTTTAATTCAGCAAAGCTAAAAATGACTGGAAAATGCCATTTTGCCAAATGTTTGTGTTCTCTGTAAAGAATGTGTTACATTCATTTCCACAAAAACAAGACATTTCATCTGATTGTGGATGTTCAAGTTTTGCACTGTATGACATGTCACCACTTCATCCCACTTCAGCAGGACACACTTGTCTGTGTTAAGCATGTTCAGCCGTGGTGCCTGGTGGAATAACAGGAGATTGTGCTCACGGATGTTCAGATTGGTCCTTGAGTTTTGACACTATACCAGAATGCATGGTGAGTTCAGGTAATTCATGTTGGACTAACTGTACCAAGAAAATATGGAACAAAACAAACATCCATTTCTGATCGATGACATGTTGGATTGTCCAAATTGATAGTCAGTTTGATAGTCTACGGTTGCTTTACTTCACAATGGTGTAAAAGTCGAACTGGGCCAGAGTTACACAATGTGTGGCGGTCTTGGCTGGACTGAAACTCAAACGGTGGCTACCCCCGACCCCCTCGCTCTGAGATACAAACAGCCTATTGTGTCGATTAATATCAGTAAAAATTAACATGCACAGGAGTGCCACTGGATTTCTTCTCAGTGACTTGATTCATGGGGTCCGTCCACAAATACCAGTGGGGAGTTCTAGCGTCCGTGTTGAAACAAGGCATGCATTTACATATTCAGAGCAACATTCAGTGTGCCAACAGGTCATATTCACCAAATTCCTCCACCAGCTACTGGCGTTCAAAAGTTCGGAATCATGTTTTCGGTAAAATAAGACCGAGTTGGTGGCAGATACATGTAAAAGAAATCTACACCTAGAGAAAAAATGAGGAATCCCTTCCACAGGTTGTTGTTAGAAGAGCCATTTTTGTAAAACAGAACTCATAAATTTTAACAAACTTTCACAGTGTAGTTTCTGAGCGACTTTGCAGGTTTCATATAAAAAAAAACGTAGGAAATGAAAAAAACAAAAGCCAAAAAAAAAAACCAAAAAAAAAAAAAACCCCTAAATTAAATACTAAAATGACTGGCAAAATCCAGAATACTAAAATCTGTATCTAAAGTAAAAAAAAAAACTGTAGGAACTGTAAAAAACAAAACAAACAAACAAAACCTGTCATTTCCCAAATTAAAACGAAATCTTTTGGAGCTGATGAATGACAGAGATGGAGGGGTACGAGTTGGGCAGCGTGACACATTAGCCAGACGATGAAGTGAAAAGCACACTTTAAAAGAAGGCACACGTTGTAATTTGGAACAATGGAGTCATTCACGGGGCGTGAGCTCACCCGGGGGTCACCGCCATTCAGATATGGGCGTCAGATCGCACACTCAAATGCTCGCCATGAACTCGTCTGTCAGGGATTGAGCTGGAGAACCAGCTCTGAAAGGATGGATAGGTGGAAGAGGGATCAAATGACCTCACAAGTCATGTCTGGTGTCTGAAGTTTGCTTCTTTTGTTTTTCTTTGAGGCTAACGTAGTGCAGTAATGGAGGACCCAGATGATTAGCACTGTGTTAAATCACACACTTGGCTCTCTCAGAGAAGTATTCTCTAATAGGTAGTAATATTGGGAAAGGTCTTAGAATTCTAGTTTCTGGTTCATTTTTTACCTGCTTGAAACAACTGGAACTGCCATAATAAAATTGCCCAGATACGACTAGAAGGTTTATATGTATATATAAAAGGTTTCGATTGATGATGCATGACTGCATAAATCCTGATGTGGGTTCCATAAGCCTTGTAGCTCTAGTGCAAAGCTGAAGAAGCAAACTTTAAACACCAAACATCTCAAGGCTCATTAAGCACATTCAGCATAAAGAAGTGGATCTGTGCTGATTGGACTTTCGACCAAACTGTTCCTTTAAGCCTGAATTTAAATCAATCAAACATTCTACAAATCATAAGCTGGATTTATCAAATTTAAGGTTAAAGCTCCAAGTAATCTTTTTTTTCTATCCCAAAGTGCGAATAGTCTAGTCATATAAGAAATCATTTGGAAATACACCAAATTTACATTACATGATAATCACTCATACTACAGATCAAGCTGAAGGTAACTGAAGTTCCTCATTAACAAAAAGCCTGTCCTCATTAAAAAAAGGAAAAAAAACAGCCCCTAATTTATACAACACTTCATACTAACAAATTAAAAGCTCTAGACCTCAAAGAACCAGGTCTTGTGCTATACATATAGTGCTCTTCTTGTAAGAGACCAACATAGTCGGCAGAAGCCTCTGTTTCAACATAACAGAATGAAAAAAGAAAACAGCTACATTAGAACAGCATGCTAACATGAATATCCCACTGTTTTAATCTAATCTCTATATGCTGCAGTAATTATTAGTTTTTTAACTAAAATACAATAACAACACAATTCTCCGTGTCCTCAAGGAACTGCCCACTGACGTCTATTGTACATGACTTTTACAGGTTTTCTGCTCTTTTATGAGTACAAGAAAACGTCAAAATTACTGGTCTTGGTAAAAGGGTGGAGGCAGCAGACAGAGATTAGGTTGAAATGTGCTGGAGTATTCCTTTAGCATGCCAGATGTAGATTTCAAGCCAACGAATCCTTCTCACTTCCTGCTGCCTTTTGGATGCAGAACCCTCCTGCATCACTCTTGAACGCTCTGACTTGGACGACAAGAAAGCCCCTTTTTCATACGTTTTCATAATGGCCCAGCTGCTCTGGCTAGCCGTTTGATTGTGGATTATTCCAGTATCCTTGGAAATATCTGATGCTGATGATGTTATTCTGGTTCGTAACATGATTGGACAGGAGAGGTAATGGGGGCCAGAACAATGACTTATAAAATGAACAAAAGCAGTCTTTTTGAGATACATGTCCAGTGTATCATGTTTTGTTTTTTTTGTACATTCTTCTTTGTTTCAAGGGTGAAATGTCTTAAAAAAACATCCACTATAGCTCGTACCATCCTTGGTTAGCCTCTCGATGCTGCACGTGGATTTGTTTCTTTGAGTATGAGAGACAAAAATCCATCCATCATAGTTTAAATGCTTTAATCTACATAAAAGATGCTACATTGGATTGTAGGGGTGATCTGGAAGGAAACTGAGGAAACTGTGAGAGGTTTCCCTGTAGGAACTTCCATCACCCAAAGTGTGCCCTCGAACAGTGAAGCACCAAATGCCTTTCTTTCATTCATTCATTCATTCATTCA
>JBBPCX010000114.1:30078643-30098554 GCA_037974365.1 Hydrocynus forskahlii | reverse complement strand
ACCATTTGATCAGATCAATCATCTCAGGCTACATTTAGATTACTAGGTTGAAGAGGAACAAACATATCACATTTGCCTTGTGACAGATCTATTGTCTGAAGATCGTATCTTTTCATGAGATCAAAGTCACTTTCATATGTGGTCCTAGACTGGATACATGTCTTATTCCTGGCAATGTGACCTTAATGAGAACGCTTAGATTGCAATGGGTGTGTGTTTGTGCTTACAGTTAACTTGAAAAAACTGCCTTCTGTGTGAGTGATCTGATAGAACCCCTGGTGGAGTACCAACTCCATTTCTGGTAGAATCTTAGTCTACAAGCAGCTCTTAATTTTTTGGCTAATAAGTGTAGGAGATGTGTTTTCTTGTAGGCTACAAAGCAGCCAAGTACATGGCTCAGGATAAGTGCCTCTGAAAAATGCAGCGAATGTAAATGAGTCTCTTAACCACACAATTGTGAACCATCATGTTAGACAGATCGAATCTGAGCAAAAATGCAGCACTTGGAAATGAGCCTTGGAATGTGAAATTAGACCAACGTGCTACATCATTATGAAAGAGTCTGTCTCACCATCTTAAAAAGAACACTCACATTTGACCATGATCATGTAGACATCAATGGTGCAGATAACAGGCTGGGGGAGCCGCTCTCCACCCTCCAGCAGCTCTGGGATATCCCGCGCCGGAATGAGGTCATACGGCTTCATGCCAAAGGTCATCAGCTCCCACACGGTTACTCCTATGTCATGAACACAAGAGTCACACAGCTTTTTATAACACAATGGATTGTGACTGACCACAGAGTAATTTTAAACCCACTGCCAAACACGTTCAGTCCCAGAGAAGTCTGGACACACTTTTTAGAACAATCATCTTTATTTTAGAAGATCATTTCTATTTTGCCAGTGTATAACACAGACATTAAAACAATGAAACAACGCTTATGGACTAACTCAAATGAGAAAAACTTACTTGGGCCATATAGAGCTAGTTAGACCCGCTCTGTTAACAACACACCTGGGTTGGCTAAAGCACATTAATGAGGACAAATTTGGCTTTGTGTTTATAAAGAAATTAAAATGTCTTTAAGATTAAATTCAACCAGGTGTGTCCAAACTTTTGACTTGTACTGACCTTAAAATGTCCACACACACACACACACTAAGCAGACAAGCTAATACTGACCGTAACTCCACACGTCACTCTGGTGTGTGAATCTCCTGTGAAGAATGGACTCCAGTGCCATCCATTTGATGGGCACCTATAGAATATTGACAGGACAGTCACAATTAACAATTCCATGCTTGACTAGAATACTACAGTCATATCCAAAAGTCAGAAGACCCCCTGGCCTAAAAACATGTTTGGTTAATGTTTTTTGAATAAATCCTGCCCAATTCCATACGTTAGGAAAAATCCCTAATTACACTGGGAGGCTATGGAAGCCAGAACGGGCTACACCACATTTTTTAAACCTCCATTAATGTAATGTTGCTGGACAGCTCAAGGCTTTTGGAGGAAATCTTTTTCCAATACGTTATTCAGAATCAGAATCAGAAAACATTATTGGTCCCGGAGGAAATTGCTTATGTTATGACTATACAGACACACAGAGACAAGAACTATATAAATTACAAAAACTGGTAAAAATCTGTAGGAAAACCTCAATGTGAAATGCACTATGCTATATACACAAATGCTGGATATAAATGCTATAGATAAGTGACTTACACAATTACTGATGTACAAATTACAAATGACACAATGATTCGTCTAATAAACAGTAACAGTGCATTAAAAATGTGCAGAAGTGTGTAGGGGATGTACTGTTTTTCACTTTGAAAATCAACAAAGTGTGTCATTTGACAAGAGGCAAACATTATGCTTAACTATGCTCAACTTTGGTTTATACTGAAATGGAGTAAAGGTGTGATAATTCTGTGAAAGTTTGTGGCAGCAGGGCAAATACTATTAGCCTGAGTAATTCTTGATCTTTCTTTAAAAACCCCACTAAACACAAGCACACACCTTCCCCCCATCTGCGTGGTACTCCGTCTCATCTATGTCCAGGAGCCGAGCCAGGCCAAAATCTGTGATCTTCACATGGTTGGGGCTTTTCACTAGAACATTCCGGGCTGCAAGATCTCTGTGGACCAGTCTGACATCTTCAAGGTAACTCATACCCTGAAGATATCAAATCAAAAACAGATGACGTCAAATACATTATATATGCAAAAGTTTATAGACACCTATTCATCCACCATTTCACAGACCCATTTTTTACTGCAGTAACAGCCTAATGGATATAAAGAGGTTGTAAAGCGGTCAAGTAAAAATGAAATACGACAAAAACATAACTGAACTGATGAAAAAATTAAATACAGGAAAATATGGTATATAGGCCCTGGTACTAAATCTGAACTTTGAAGGAACAGTTTAGCAATAAATAAAATCAAAAAACTATTCTACTTTCAATTATATGTAAAACAAATAATTATATATAAAAAATAAAGAATACATAGTTTACTGTTTCTAAATAGTTTATGTACAAAGGGTATTACTTAGTCAATCATTGCCTTTTGGGGCAGACTTGTGATCATTTAGGCATTGCTGATTGGTTGAGTATGAGCAGGGCTGGGTATCTGAATTAAGTACTTATATGGTATTGCTTTAATTACTTTGAAGTATCATAAAGATCCACATCATGCAATGGCAAATTTTAATAGTGAGCATTTACTAAGCATGTTTATTCCAAAATCTAGACCGTTGACTGGCTATTTAAATTACATTTCAGTTACATTTTACAACATTAGCACTTCTTGATTATTATGAAATCTGTTGCGGATGTTTAATAACAAACTAACATCTGTGAACTGGAAATGGAACTACAGTCAAGATATCAAAAAATCCTGATTAATAGCCAGCCATAGGTATGAAGTAATGCCTACTGTTTTACAATCGAATGTGGTAGGATACGCCTTTGGTGCTTTTAACTGACCTTAGCAATCTGCACACACCAGTTCAGCAGGTACTGGGAGCCAATGTGGTCCTTGTTCTCACGCACGTAGTCTAGCAGGCAGCCGTACGGCATCAGCTGAGTAACCAGCTGCACTGTTGAGGTCAGGCAGATGCCTAGCAAACGGCACACGTATGGACTTGCTACCCCTGCCATCACGTAGGCCTCCTACACACGTACAAAAATAAGGACACACATGAAAGCAAATGCTCAAGATATAGTAAGAACATTATTTTATTCACTGAACAGTGATAACATAGTAAAAACTCACATGATGTAATGTGCCAAAACTTTTGCATTTGCATGTGCCATGTTTTAGGGTTTATTTATTTTAATTTTTTCTTTTCAATTCAGAAAATGTTTTATAAAAAATACAGTAATTCTGCCTTAAGTGTGTTCTCTGAAAAAGATGTACTAATTTTCCTTTAGATATCAACAAAACAGTGACCGGGGGCCCAAACTTATGCACACAACTGTATATCAGAGCTTCCAGCTAAAGCTAATTTGCAGAACCCTGTTCCCATTCCAATGTATAGTCTGTTCTTGTAATTTGCTCAAACAGTTTAGAAAGATTTTACTCACGTCCAGAATCTCTTTGTTGGCTTTGGGGGAAGTGTTTTCTCGCAAAACTTTGATGGCCACCGGAATCTTCACACTTTCTCCATCAGGAGCCCAAATCCCCTGCACACGCACACACACTGATTACTTCCTGCAGTGATACTGATGGCTCCACATTTTTCAAACCACATGCGTTTCATTGTTAACAGTGACGCCTGACATTAGACCTTGTGCTCTCCTCAGAAAACTGACAACACTTGTCGCTTAATTTATAGTGAAAGTGAAAGTGGCCATTCTGTCATACGTGAACACACCATAGTGTGAACAGCACGAAATTTGTTCTCTCTATTTAACCCATTCACCAAGTGATGCAGCGGGCAGCCAGGAACACATCGCCCGAGAGTGTGTGGGGATGGTATCTTGCTCAAGGGAACCTCAGAGGTGGCCCTAGCAGTCAAGGGATTCAAACCCACGACTTTCTGATCGCAGGGTGAATGCGCGAACCACTAGGCCACCAGCTGCCCCTGTAGCAGCCAAAGACAATTTGTTCTAAACATATTAAAGTACAATAAAGCAAAAATAACTACTTTTCTAGGGGCAGAGAAACAGTACTACTAAGTGCTGACTACTAGTAGTGCCTTTGATTTATTCGTGCTCTCAATAGTGGTTTTAGTAGTAGTGGTCCGTTTATACTGACCTTATAGACAGTGCCAAACGCTCCAGAGCCTAGCACTCTGAGCTTCTTCAGCTCAGTCTCTTTCAGAATGCGCATCTGTGCCTGGTTTGGCATAGCTCCACTCGGGGTCAGCGGCTCCACCAGCTATAGCAGGAAGAAATTTGCCCAAACGAAAAAGTATGAAGTGTTCATCCAGTTCAACCAGTCTGTTTTCAGACATGATGTTCACCCTCCTAACAAAACATGGTTACATTTATATATGAATGTGGAATCCGCCATAATGTGCAGAATCAATGTTAAATATTTTGTTGTCAGCATTGCTCAGGTCAATTAGTCGATATCTGCCCTAACAGACCTACATTGTACAACATGGTTGTCTTCTTTTTCTACTTTTGGCTGCTCTGGTTTAGGGGTCACCACGGAGGATCAACTGTATCCATTTCCTTCTATCCTCTGCATGTTCCTCTCTCACACCAACTGCCTGCATGTCCTCCCTCACCACATCCATAAACCTCCTACTAGGCCTTCCTATTTTCCTCTTCCCTGCCAGCTCCCAACATATTCAGTCTCTCCTCAGCATACGTCCAAACAAATAGTCTTGCCCCTCTGACTCGAGTTGTCTCTCTAATAAATTCATCCCTGATCCTGTCCATCCTCATCACTCCCAATGCAAATCTTAACATTTTCAACTCTGCCACCTCCAGCAGTTCTTCATGTCTTTACATAGGTGCCACTGTGTCCAAACCAGATAACATACAATAGTACAATATGATCTACTGTCTGGGAGTCACCATATGATGTTAACACCAAGCTAATGGAGGTGTACTGTTACATCTCCACAGTTACCTTAATAAGGATATTTGATCTAGCAAGACATACATATACATTCATATATAGATGAACATATTGTTTAATTTATTTGATAGTTTGGCAGAAAATATTTAGCTTCTCTAAATGACACTGAATAACTTAACCTCCTAGTCTGTAAGCTACCTGAGCTTTTTTCTGGACTGGTCAGCCAGTATGTTGTTAAACTAACTATTTTCACATGAATGATTAATACAGTTTCAGACATTTACTTTATATACACAGTTCATTGTCCAAAACTACTTCTGTCAGTACAACTTGCCATTTTTTTTTACGATGCAAGGTTGCATTTCGCCAATAGAAGAGAATTCATTTTGCGCAGCGCAGAGGAAGTACTAATACAGTTTCACTTTGCTGTTTTGTATTGTGACATCAGAGCAACCTAGTTTTTTTTCATCTCTATGTGGTCATATCCACAACTCGCATGATGCTATACATCTCTTACCTCATGTTCCTGCAGGATTCTTCTCAAGGTTTCCTTTTTCTTCAGGTGCTTCTGCCGGCGCAGGTAGAAGACCAAGAGAGCCACCAGGATGAGGAAAAGGACCACACCGCCCATAGCAGCCGCTATGGTCGTGCCAGGCCTACGGGAACACCACAACAACGAGAACAACTAATTAAATTGTGTAGAATACACATTAACATTCATGTCCGAAACAGTGATTAAACAAAATCACCCAAACAGACCTCACTGATATCCAGTTGTGCTTATTTTACATATGTTTAAGCGGTGAAATGTAAAGCTTACCCAGTTTTCTGGTGGATTGGACAGCCTCTCTCATCCAGCGGACAACTGTGGAACAAAAAAAACATTAAATACTTAATACGATCTGTGTTTCCCATGTTTAATACCTCCTAAGATATGTTCAAAATAACAGTGGACTAAGATCAGACCAGATTAAATCATATTTTTATGGATTGGGTTTAGGCTCTGCTCTAATCCGTTGTTAAGATCAGCACAGAGCTGATACTGGATCCATTAAATATGCTTGAATCTGCTTTGATCTGTTGTTAAATGTTTTTTATGCTGCAGTTACACCACTACATAGTTAAATCATCTGACTTGTCACACAATTAAATAAAGAGCTGTAAAATGTGAGCTGTGAAAATTAACTAAACTTTACAGTGTAGCTGAATTCTGTGGTCAGCCTTTTTAGACAACAAGGTCTGTTTTTACAAACCACTTCAGGAGTAACATAAACACTGAGGAATCTGATCCAAGGTCAGACTGTTTTGTGAATAGCAGCCCTGGTATTTTCTGAAACATTTGCCTGTAGCAGTCGAGTTTATCTCAGATTTATAGCTCACTGGGGCATAAACCACATCCACAAGTCTGCTTCACCTTAACGAAGAGAGTCATGCAGTTTGAGGAGGTGGAGAAAAATTTTGTTGATGTATTGTTATAAAAACAATTTAGATGACTGTTATTAGCATTAGCCTTAAAGCTCCACTGCCAAACAAAATGTTGGCCTCCGAATATGTCTTATTAAAAACCTGTGAACGTTTCCAACCTCAAGGCTCTAAAGAAAACTGTATGTAAAGGGGCATGTCACCCTGGCATTAAAAATCCAATTACACTTTGGATTCCATAATTTACTCAAGTTAAAATATTAAATGGACAACTGCAAATGTTCATGAAATGCAATCATTTGTGCAGATGCTTACGACACAGAGCAGTTCTTGGGACATGGTATGCAGTGATTACTCTCGTTGCTGTATTTCCACACAGTGTGTTGGTCCTCTTTAACACCACTGGGACAGCGCTCCACACACGTGTCTCCGTCCTGGTAGTGAGAGCACTCCTTACACTGACCCGGACCCTAAAACAAACAGAGGTCAATTATAACTATGACAGGGAACAGGGAATTCCTTTCAACAGGAGAGAAATAGAAAGCTCACAGGCCTAACAATAATTAAAGCCCAATAGATATTCATTTTAACATTAAATACCATGTTTGTTTACCATTTTCATGTATTTGAAGGTAAATTTGAAGTGTCTTACCCGGCCAGTGCAGGAGGCAGAGCCATTGACTGGTTGGCACTGAGGGTGACAGGGAACGCAGGAGGAGCCATCAATGAACTCCCTGATCAAACTAAAAACACACAAAAAGAGGAGTCTGACCCTCTGACATTTTGCCTGGGTAAAGGTACAGCTACAAGTATCACTATTACCCTATTAGCATCAGTCATCTATTGTCTGGCTGATCTGATAGACAGATCATAATCCAAAACCCGCCTCTTCATGTTAGTCGGGTTTGGACATTTTTCCCTTAAATGTTTGTCAATGGTTAAATGTTTGTCAATGGTTCAAATGTTATGTCTGGGTTTTTCACAGTCAAACAAAAGTGCACCAATATGATAGCTGATAAGTAAACTATTTATCTTTAAATTTTCATTATTTATCACCCAATAATCTAATGTCACCCTTAGTCAGGCTGCAGTTTGAATCGGGCAACAGTTGGGTTGAGCTGGCCACAGTTGTGTTGAGACAGAATTTAGTGGGGCTACAGTCAGTTTCAGACAAAATTTTAGACAAACTTGTGTCTAGCTAGAGTTGGGCTGAGACAGAACTGTGTCAGACTACAGTCAGAAAATCTGTATCCTGTAAATCAAAGTCAAAGCCTAGACACTACACTAGACTTAAAATTCAAATGTTACCCTCAGTTCCACATTCATATGAACTAAGAAAAAATGTGCAGGCATTTTAACCCAAAACAGATAAACCTGAAACAGATTCCACAGTATAAATGTATATAGATGACATAATTCTGGACATGTCCCAGTTGACTGTCCTTGCTCACCCGTCCCCGACATTGCACTGCTCCACACACTCTGTGCCGCGCTGATAGAAAACACAAGACACACACTGGCTTGGGCCTGGACCCCAGCAGGCTCCATCCGCGCAGAGGGGGTCACACACGTGTCCCTCCTTCACTGAAAACCCAAAGTAAGAAAATGCTTAAGAGAACAAATTTAAACCCATGGTCCCACAAAACTCACATGTACAGAATCTTTCCTTATACCCCACATATAGTCATTCAGGCAAAGTTTGATTTGTACTACAAGACTAATATTCAATTTTCAATTCAATTCAATTTTATTTATATAGCACTTTTTACAACCAGGTTGTCACAAAGCAGCTTTACAAAGTCCAGGTCTGAGCCCCTAGTGAGTAAGTCAAAGGCGACAGAGGTAAGGAAACACTCCCTCAGCTAGAGGAAGAAACCTTGGGAGGAACCAAGACTCAAAAGGGGAACCCATCCTTCTCAGGTCGACCCAGAGAGAAAGGAATGAAAATCTTTATGGGGATATATAATTTATATATTTATAATCGATAACTTAACAGAAGCTCATACCTCACCAATTAGAGGTGTGAGACTGCAAGAGTTGGGCCTACATCACACTTAGAATCAGCCAGCATGAAAACCTTAAGGTTGTCTGTACTTTTGTCTATTTTTAGCTAACAGAATGTAATACAATGTCCAGAACCACATGAGCACATGTTTATTACAGACTATTTAACAACTCAACAGTGCAACTACTTGTTATATATTCACTGTTATGGATGGAATACAACAGTGCAGGTTACGTAAACACACACTACCAACTTCCACCTAGACAACTATTAGGGACATATAAAGTGTGACCAACCCTGCTAATGTCTACTGCAACACAAACTAAATGAAACAGAGCAGCAGAAGGAAAAAAATATAATTTTAATACTTTTGAAGCATGAATTCCAGAAGAACATCCCTTTAGTCTCTTTGCCCTTAAGGAAAGCTTGCAGTTCCATACAGCAGAGTCTATTGTTGGGCTAATATAGTGTTGTTAACACAGCAAACTCTACCTGAAGCAAACCACAGTCAAGTTCTAATCACTATGAGCACAAACCGGTTTTTGACTAAAGAAGCAATGCTAAAGGAAATGAAGCAATGCCCAAAGTGTGTGATGACAGCATGTGTGCGACTTGTGATCCCTGATATCAGATCCTAGTCTATATGCTCATGGAAATGAGGATGTCAACATAACTGTGTGCGTCCATTGTGATCTTACCAGTACATACAGTATAGAATGGTGTGTAAAAGTAACAAGTCTCACAAACAGGGCAAAGTTATGTAGTTTATATAAAAATTAACTGTTTATCCTACTCCTGTCAAGTACCTGCTGTCATAGCTTTCATCATGGAGCATAAACAACAAAGTAAAACTGAAACTTAGTAAACACAAAAATGTAAAACTATATGATTACTGTGAGATATAGTTTTTTGTTGTTAGCTACATTAGCCTTGTAGTCCTAGTGCTAAACTAAAGAAGGAAACCAAACCTGTTTCGGCTGGTTGACTACATTTGGGGTAAATGGGAATTCTGCAAAGTTGCAAGTCGCCATCTAAAACTTATGCAAATGCATGCATCTCTTACTGCAGGCCTGCTGATCTCTGTTGTTGTTGCTGATGAGGTTGGACTCTTGGCTGGGGTACAGCAGGCTGGACCAGGGTAGTGAGGAGGTGTAACACAGCTGGGAGTTATTGTGGACCAGCACCAAGCCGCCACTCACTCTGCGCAGAGAGCGTAGGCCAACAGACTCAATCTGCAGCGACTGAATGCCCAGAGAGAATACACCTCTAGGAGAGACAAGATAGCAGGAGAAACACTGATTATTTCCTTGAAACCTTTGGTCATGGTTATCCTGACTAGTGACCTTGTACTTCCACTCGCTGGCCGCTTTGTGAGCTGCATTTACTTCATCCAATTGTATGCAATAGCTACTGCACCACTGAGAAAAATACATATTTTTCTAACGCTTGACTTAAACATTACTTGAAAAAAATGGGGGAAAATTATGAGTAAATGCATTATGTGCAAAGGTTTGGTTACCCTTCTAAAACCAGTTCGACAGGTGAGGTGTTGAAAATTCCAGAGCATAATCAATTATTTGATTCGTCAAACATCTATGGGCTCCTATAAGCAGTTGGCTGAAATTCTGAAAGCCAATGTGTGAGTCAAGAAACTGAAGCTGAATAGTTTCTGCAACAAGACAAAGATCCAAATCCAACTACTTTGCAAACTACTTTAATGCAAGCTGGAACTTTTGTAATGGCTCTCACAGTGCCCTGATTTGAATATTGTTGAAAATCTGGGCAGAACTTGCTGTGCATGCCCAACAGCCCAGGAATATTGCAGAACTAGAAGGAGTCGATAAAGATGGAAGAATGGGTGAGAATTCCTAAAACGAGACCTAGCTGAAAGAGGGTTTGCAAGCTGTGAAATCTGCCAGAGAAGGGTTTTATTAGGTGTTGCCATAGTTAGATGTCCAAACCTTTGCACAAGTCACAATTACAGTTTTTTTCTATTATTAAAGTTAATCAAATATGAAGCATCTGTGCACTGAAAGAAAGTACTATTTAACAAAAAATGTTTTCCTGTAGTGTGTCCAGTGGTGCCCAAGCTTTTGCATACAACTGTAGGTCCACTATAGGGGTTAAAATAAATTTTACAGTGAATGGCTATCATGACTGTGAGGTAAACACAAAACCTGATTGCATTTTGTCATATGCTGTTGTGCTGAACAGAAGGCAACAATGTGGTTGCAGGAGGATAATCATTAACTTTAATGAGCGGCGGGTTTGATAAGCCTGACTGAATCAGACACACAGACACACAAAAAATATAACAGGCCAAGAAGGGGCAGATTAAGGAAGAGATGAAGACAAACAAGCATGCTAAAGGAAGGAGGAAGAGGGAAGCTGTGGAGAAATGCTCCCAAGTAAGACAAAAAAAAATGGAAAAAAATAATAACGGTGGCGAAAATAAGACCAGCTCACTTGTACAGCATTCGTCCTCTGATCACCTTCAGGTTTTCAAACACACCCAAGTCTGTCCAGTTACTTGGCCATGCATCAATGTACAGGTAGCCTGGGGGCACACACAAATTCAGTCAGACCTTTACAGCCAACCGGCTGACCTGTAAAGTTAGCAACATGTCAATTTTTACCTGTGATTTCCTCCAATGTCCTGAACACCTCAAGGTCGGAGGGCTGCAGGCCAGATAAATTCGTGAGCGGGTCACTGTGGGGAAAACACAGAGTGAAAAGGACAGTCTCTGCCTCTTACCCCAAATTTAGCCAATTAGGCGAGACATGTTTAGTGTCTGAAGGTCCAGTCTAGCTACTAGCTAACAAGTAATGAATTCTCAGTACTGTATTCATTCCGTATGGTAGCTATTTTTGACTGCACTAAATCTTGACTTGTCTGGTTGTTTTGTTGCTCTTGTGTCTTTCTTGCACTCTCTTTTGTCCTGTCTGCATTTGTGGTCTCGTGGTGTTTCTTTTTCTGCTCTTTTGTTGTTCCATGGTCCCGTTTCACTGTGTACTGTGTGTATATGGTTGAAATGACAATTACCCACTTGACTTGACTCTTTGTACTCTAATTAGTATCGCTTAACACTTGCCTCAAACTATGTCAAGTAGTAACAGAATCAGAAACAGACTTGCGTATGTGATTTTGGACACAACATGACACTCTCTTCTCTCTATATACAGACAATAGGATATCACATAGCTAAAAACAATAGCAGCCACCCTGAAGCCTGTCTGTACTCCTCACCATTTGTCTAGAGTACATTGTCAAAAAAACAGACAAGCCAGTCTATTTGACAGTACTTGCAGAAATTGAGGCAAGAGTGTTATGATTTAGAAACAATGCTACCCTGGTGTACATACACTTCTATTACTGAGCTACATCAGCCTCGTAGCTCCTTGTACACTATATGGACAAACGTATTGAGACACATGACCATTACACAAGGACTTTAATGACACTGCATTCAGATACATAGATTTTAAAATGGAGCTGGTCCCCCTTTGCAGCTATAACAGCTTCTATTCTTCTTAGAAGGCTTTCCACACGATTTTGGAGAGTTTCTCTGGGAATTTGTGCCCATTTATTCTGTAGAGCATGAGGTCAGGCACTGATGTTGGACGAGAAGGCCTGTCTCACAATCTCTGTTCCAGTTCATCCCAGAGGAGTTGGTTGGGGTTGAGGTCACGGCTCTGTGTGGGCCAATCAAGTTCTTCCATACTGAACTTGTCCAGGTCTTTAGGGTCTTTGCTATGTGCACTGGGGTACAGTCATACTGGAATAGAAAAGGTTCTTCCCCAAACTGTGGAAGCATAAGCCCAATTCTCCCAGGTGTCCCAATACTTTTGTACATATAGATTAACCCAGCATATGTGAAAGCTACTCAGCGCTGTGCATCAGTCAACAAGACTGGTTCTACTGGTTACATTACTCCCTTATTGTATACCCAATAACCCCTGATCATCACTGTTTGAGTGCTGATTTGGGGTTTAAACCCTCTGAAATACATTGAGAGTCCCAAATGGTTCATGATCACATGTACAGCAGAGCTGATTATATGTGTGTCAAACTGTATTATTTGCCCAATAACAGTGTTTGCAAAGAGGCATGAAAGGAAGTAATGATTTCTCTATATTCAACTGCCCCAAGTGTCTAATGAAAATGTCCCTTAGTTTGTTCACTGACATTTTGTTGTCTACTATAACGAGAAGCATGATTAGCAAATCGGGAACATGCATTTTCCTCATTTCAGCCTGAAAGCTTCTAGCCAGCAAGCTAAATAGAGGTGGTGAGACTGAGTGGAGTATTGTGTGTGACACTCAACCTATTACTAGCATATCATTTAGATTAAATTCAGTGGAAAGGTAAAATGTCATTTAGATTAAATTCAAAGGATAGGAATTTTATTTCCTGTTAATGCTATTTGAAAGGTAGAATACGCCTTAAATAATGATAAATGAATGTCATATTCTGAACACCACCACCACCACCCCTACTGTCTGGCATCCACCCAAAATGTAGTGTGTCTCAGCTATTTTACAGAGCACATTTCCTCATTCCCACCTGAAATTAATCCCTGGTTATGATTGGTCAGAAGGCCCACATCACAGTAATATAGGTGAAGTGAAGTGAAAGTAACCATTCTGTCATACATGAACACACCACAGCACGCAGTGTGAACGGCATTAAATTCTTCCTCTGCATTTAACCCATTCAATGCAGAGGAAGAATTCAGCCAGGAAGACAGCGGGTAGCCAGGAACACAGTGCCCGGGGAAAAGTGTGTGGGGACGGTACCTCAAGGGTACCTCTGAGGCGCCACTAGCAGTCCTGAGAATCGAACGCACAACCTTCTGATCACAGGGCCAACTATCACCTACTATCTCTTCATTGTAAAAAAATAAATAAATCTATTATTAGGTATCATCTGGCAAAAACAGCACAGACAAAGGCGAGAAAACAAACCTGCATTATAATGAGTCCCTCTCCCAGATAAGCTAAGATATTCAGGACAACTGTGAAAACACCCTGAACAAATGCAGTGAGAGTTCAAACTTACTCTTTAAAGGACACTGGAAGGAAGGCCAGGCTGCCATAGATTTTCTTGCAACCTTCAAACAAGCCGATGTTGGAGGAGTTCACTGCTGACACCCCCTGTAGAGTTCCCATGCCTAAACCGTAGCACACTGACCAAGGGAGAAACACACAGAAATGCACAAACAGTCAAGACAGAGTCAAGTTTCATTTGTCATCTGTTCAAGCCTCCATAATTGGTTCAGTATTCACCATGCATACCACAACTGCATCTCGTTAAACTTGCAGTGTTCCTGTCCAAAAGTTGGGCAAAAACACTGTCATCACCCAAAAAAAAGTAACTCTGTAGCACAGAGTACACTAGTGCTAAGATTTGACAACATAAGTGTGTTATCATGAACAACATGGCTGTGATACGGCTGCAGTAGATCATAATCTGCAATCTCGTTTGTTTATGGTGAACTCCAGTTTGTTTCACATTAACTGTTGCTCTGTGATGTGAAATGGTATCTACAAAAGTTATCTAAAGTATTCATTTTTGTATGCTAAAGTCAAAAGCTAATGGTTAGTTGCAGCTAGTCGTAACCAAGTGCAAAATTATAGTTATTGTAAAAACCGTCAGAAAGTATTTCAACCAACCAGATTGGGCCGTTGAAACTAACTGTTGTATGATTGCATGCTGTGGTCTTCCCTGAGCCACTCGACCAGAGGTCGTCAACTCTGGACCTTGAATTCAGTTTCCACTCCTGGAATTTGCAATTCCTGGTAGGTAAATTAACTGTTGATGTAACTTATTATGTAACTGAGGGCCAGGGCTGAAGACCTCTGCTCTGGACCTTCATTAGCTGCAGCAGGTTCATGCAAAGCGACTTACAATTTGAGGAAACACTCAAGTACCAGAACAGTGTGAGAATCAGAGGAAAGTTCTAGGTCCTACAATTTTTATGTAAGAGTGGTGCAAGAAGATAGATCATCATCAAGTGCATCAGGAGAGGAGATGCTCTCTGAACAAATAAGTCTTCAGGAGGTTTTGGAAGCTAGAGAAGGATTCTGCTGCTCTGGTCAGCTTAGGCAGCTCATTCTACCAGCGAGGAACCAGGAATGAGAAGAGTCTGGACCGGGTTTGCCCTGTGTGTAGCAATGGCAGAGCCAGGCGATTTTCCTTGGCAGAGCAGACAGAGCGAGTCGGAACATAAGCCTGAATGATAGGATTAAGATAGCTGGGTGCAAACCCAGATTTCACACTGTAGGCAAGAGTTAGTGACTTGAATCCTCAGTGTTAAACTGGGTTGACAAAGTCTACATTTTCAAAACCACACCTACCTTTAGGACATTGTCCTTCACACTTTTCACATTTCTGTGTTTCATTGCCATCTGATTGGATGGTGATGACTTCCTGATTTGCTTTGGGGCAGACCATTGTACATGCCACTTCCATCGCCAGGTAGTTATCTACAGAGAGAGAGAGAGAGAGAGAGAGAGAGAGACAGAGAGAGAGAGAGACAGAGAGAGAGAGAGAGAGGGAGAGGGAGGGAGAGAAAGAGAGAGAGGGAGAGAAAGAAAGAGAGAGAGAGAAAGAGATCGAGACAGAGAGAAGGAGAGAGGGAGAGAGCAAAAAGGGGAGAGAGAAAGAGAGAGAGAGAGAGAGAGAGAGAGAGAGAGAGAGAGAGAGAGAGAGAGAGAGAGAAAGGAAAGGTTGAATTAAAAAAAAGTAACTTGCCCCCCTTTTTTAATCTGAGTTTGTAGAAAAGTGACCGATTTCAAGATCACTAGTTTGCTAACAGTTTTATATTTGTTTGGCTCATTCAAAGTTCGGTCTGTGCAACAACCCATTTCTTCTTTTATAGTATAATGAGAAGCCACATCACCCTTTAACTTCCTGTAGTCCATTGCAATCTGCCAGAATGACCACAAGAACACTACTTTTGTTTGTAGTACAAAATAAATTACACCCAAGACCATTTTCCATTAAAAACTGATTTACTGCCTTGTAATAATAAATATCAGTCTTGTTGAAATAACAACTTTTCTGTCAATATGACATCATTCTGGTGGTCACTTCCACATCCACATCCACACCACTTCCTTATGTGCAATTTTGCTATAGTACAATTCTACATAGTACACAACATGCAGATAAGTGGATTAACGTTTCCACCCCTGAACAGAATATAGCAAGAACAAAACTGTTGTTGAGTTGTTGTCACTCTCCAACCTAATCTTAGTTACAAATCTTCTAATGGGTTGTTTTAGCACCAGTTTAATGAAAGTGAACATTTATTTCTAAGTCTAGCTTTAACACCACGCTCCTTCAGATGTCTGTGTGTTCAGAGAATTTAGACGATACAAACGTGGGACCTACGTGGACACTGTTTTATACAGGTGGCTCCAAAGCTGAATTTCTTATTGGGATTGGGTTTGGACTGAAAGATCACAAAATCGTAGAAGCTGGGCGGCGGGCAGTTGTCTTTACACATCCCGCTGTCATTAAAGTGACGGCAAGCCTGTGAAAAATAAAAGTTTAGGTCAGAAATCAGCCCTTTCCTAATAGAGACACATATATTTTACAACTTTGGCACATACTGAACAAAACATGTTCTACTTCATGTGAAAGCTTCTATTTTAGAGCCTCATAATTCATCCTTAACACAAACATAACTTGCTCATAAATCATACGGGCTATTATGAATGCTTATGTCAACAACCACAGGCTTGACGCTGCCTGCTGTTATCTCCATTGCCGCTGTCTGCCTGCAATAAGCAACAACAAATGTCTATTTATGTATGAATTGTCAGGCCTTAAGCTCATTTATCACTGGATGATTTCCTACCTCACGAGCACTGTTGTTTAGATGTAAGGTCCATTCTCAGCATAGTGTTTGTTTAAAACACAAATATAACAAGGGAACAAGCCACAACCTGGCTATGAATCTGCTTATCAGTTACATGTCCTAATTACTTTTGAAAACAGAGGGATTCTGTTTGCATATCAAATTGATTTTTAACAAAATATCAGAACTCACAGGCAAGAAAGTTATTTATACTGTGAATGCACACCATTCACCCGGAGTCTCCAATCAGAACTAGTTCTGTAACATTCTTCTTTCTCATATTAAATGTAGGTGGTCATAAATGGGTTAGTAAGAATTGGAAATAGGCTGAAAGAAATCACAGACCAGACAGTCAGAGTCCTTGGGTCCTGAACACCCTGCAGCACACTGGACATGACAGCAGTCACTGGCCTCAGGACCTTTGCAGCGCTTACAACCGGACGCACAGTTGACGTGGGTCACTGGTACACACAAACACACACCAAGATACCTTACAATTGAATGTGTTCAAAGAATGTTTGGATTACTGCCTGCTCTATTGATTGTGAAAATCTGAAAAAAACAAGCAGTTCTCACGTGTTTGGCAGTCTTCTTCCTCTGGTCCCCAGCACCCTACAGAAGTACAGGCTGGAGAACACCCTGTACCTGAAGCAGCAACAAGAACATCTCATTGCAGAACAAGCCATACACATATTAACCCTGAATTACACTACCAGTCACACAACGGCACCAGACTGGGAGGGTGAAGGCTTCCATGCGCTTATTCCAAGTCACACTAACATCTTCTTGTACTACCGCTAATAGAACATAATTGGACTACACACTTTGAGAACACTACGTACTAATCACAACAGGCTGGAAGGAAGGGCCGTCATACCGACCCACAGAAAACAAAGCTCCCTGCCACTGATGGCTGTTTCATCACTGCGGTTTAAATTCACAACCTCCCAATAATAAGCCAACACACAGACAGCTGCACCACTGAAATTTTATACTAATTATTTCTCACTCATTGCTCATTCATACAAGCAGTTTAAGTGCATACTATATGTGTTAAGTCTGTGTTTGTCATACTTACAGTACGGGGCTGCCGCCTGTAGACGCGTTGACTTGTCATTGGTTTCCTGCTGACCCAAGACATCCTTCCAGTTGATCTTCTGAGGGTCAGGGTAACATAGCTGGGGGTTCCCCCAAATATACACACCACCGAGCAAAATCTCTATGAATGGGCAACACATCAACAGTTAGCAACAGATGTACTGCTCTATGCAGGGTTTAAAGACCATATTATTTGTGTTTGTTTCTAAAAACAAAAATAAAAGAAATGTGGGCTTTCTTGTTCTTCATGGGCATTTGCGTGTAATGCCATTTTTAAAACGCCAGTAACGCTTATTATTTTGTTTTTCACATTACAATAACTTTGGTTCTACGTGACATAGGGACACCAAACAAATCTCAGCATGACATCTGACACCTGCTGCTTGTGTTGTACGGGTGAACCATGACTAAACAGTATCAAACAAATTTAGAACAATAATCAAATTTGCACCTCCATACCTCAAATGTAGTTGACTGCAGACGTGTGTCTGTCCCATTAATTAACATTGCGCTAACCGCATGCTGGAATCATCACAGCCTCAAACTACACCACATGAGTTGTTGCGTAATCATAAGACTTGCTTATGTGGTTTATGACACTAGTGGAGCATCCACATATCTGTTAGAGATTAATCAAAGCGCTAGATTCTGGGAAAAGTTAAATTACCCTCAGGCCCTAACAAGTTTTGACTGATCATCTGACGTTATCTCCAATCTGTGTGCCTTTACCTGTGAGGCTGCGGAGCTGAAGCCTCTGGACTCCACGGTTTTCCAGAGCTGCCAGTGCGTAGCTGGAGTTGTACAGCTGGCTGCCTCTGATGATGCGCAGATTCTTCAGGGGAATCACACGTACCGATACGCGGGCAATCAGCACATAGCCCTGAACCTCTACTATACCCTACAGAGAACATTATACACAGACCATGACAAATTGAAAGGGAAAAAATAAAAAACAATATAAAGTGTCTAAGTAATGTTTGGGCGACTTGAACAGATTCATCATGAGAGAAATTCAAGACAAGATAAAGGTGAGGTCATCAGTCAGAATAACACTGCAGTGAGCCCTCTAATAATAATAATAATAATAACAATAATAATACTGCATTTTCCTTATAGCCACTTTTCAAGGAACAAAAGGACACCTTACAGTACAAAGTAAATTCAAACATGGCTTAAACACGGAATTGCTAAGGATAATGTTGAAGAAAAATAAACGCTTAAGTGCGTGGTTACACTTAATGATTGATACTGTCAATGCTGTTTATAAATGAAAGTCTTCACATGTGAAAGTGGAAAATACAACAGTTTGTAGACCTATCTTGAAAACTATACACGCGATTTAGTGTAGTTAGCCTGGGACAGACTTTCACAATGTAATCACTAGTGGCTTGTGTAGTTCTTGAATACCAGGCTCGATAATCTTTCTAATAGAATATTGCGAGAGAAAGTGATGGGGATGAGGGTGAGACACACAAAAGAATTAAATACTGTTCAACAGCTATTCCAGCACAGTCACACTTACCTCCAGGAAGGAAAGGTCCGGTGTCCCTTGTAAGTGCGTGATTTCCAAGTTTCCATGGACGACCTGGCAGCCGGTGTAAAGGAGCCGTAGCATTTCATAATGATTCTCCGGACTGGAGGGCATGTCCAGCTTCATATCTGTCCCTAAGCATACTGCAAGACACATACACACACAATTACAATGTAAGGGTCTCTCAAACTCTGTCTCAGGTGAAGTCTAATATTGGACTCAAAATAAAAGCTGGTTTCTTGGACACAGGTTAATCTTGGTCCAACACCAACATAAATCTACTATCCACAAAGACTGAACAGGGTCATTTAGCCGCGCCCAAGATGAAAGGTAAATTACACAAACCCCTTTAGCCGCATAACCTCCACACACATTGCTCTAAGGCAGGGATGTTGGAATCCAAGCGGATGTTTTAGGACCTCTTTAAGCCCTGAGGCTGCAGTCCACTAGAAGATAGGGCTCTACTCTTATCATGAAAAGTGTATGTGTGGGTGGGTGGTGTCGCTTGCGCTACTTCAGAGTATGCTCTGATTATTGGCCACAAAGAGTCTAAGAGCCATGTCTGCCTGTGCATGCATATGTTTCTTTACTACCATGAGCACACCATCCCACACTCACTGGTATATACAAGAATGAGCTCTCTTAAGGCCACTTTGTGGGAAGGGCCAAAGACTGACCATACACAAGACATTATCACTGTGATGTGCTTCATCTGTGGTTAGAAACACAGTCTACATTAAACACCTAATAAACAACAGTAGAAGGTCTAACAAGTCGTAAGAGTCACAAAAAATTGTGCTATTCTCCAAAACAATCCTATCATAGGAAAAAAAACATTCCTTACTTTCAATGTAAGTTAAAAAATAATATGTTTTTCTGATTTATTTTGGTCCATTTTGAGGCCCATTCATCATTAAACTTTGAGGGAATTTTCAAATTCCCTCA
>JBBPCX010000114.1:30068483-30078543 GCA_037974365.1 Hydrocynus forskahlii | reverse complement strand
CATATACACACACACACATACACATACATCAGATCACAGCAGAGATTATATCTACTGAACTTTCTGTATCATGCTGTTTTCTGTTTTGTCTAGGCTCGTTGGTTTTGTCTCAATGCAGAGCAATAAGCCACGGTGGAAAACAGAGCAAAATCTTTCACAGCCCCGCGTGTTTTGCCGCTTTAACAAAATGGAGAAAACTTTCAGCATAACATAACTAATGTGGACAGCATGGATGGCCAGACTGATACTCATGATTTTCATATTCAGTGCATCTCAAATCTGTAACGGCCTCAAAAGCAACCAGTCCATGTTCTCTTGCAACTACCCATACAGTAGCAATCCTAACTCGAAGATGCATTTCCACAAGAAAAGTGTGACTGCATGGCTGCTATAAAACCAGTGTTTGGAGACACTGGTAAAAAAAAAAAAAGTTAGCCTCTCACGCAGTCTCCCCAATATGTTCCAGAGGCCTCTCGACCATTTTTTAAATGATCAATAATCGGCCCCTGATAAACCGATGACAAAACTTTATACTCTGAAAATTAATGGACGATTTTTACATTGGAGCGGTTCTGAAACACAGCTCAAGCTCAGAGGAGAAGCGACGCCTATCTTGGCTGTAAAAAGAATAAAAATAACATTTAAGAAGAATAGCTGAATTAATCACACCCTTGTTTTTAGATGGGGTTCAATTAATGAAATGTTTATCAAACGTGGTTCATCAAACATGCAAACCACAGCCATATGTTTTTCACGTATTTTAGGACATACCTATAGCTGTGCAGCTGACCATAGCTGTGATGACATCTACCAAACATTCTGAATCATTCTGCTTTCTGTTCCATCTAGGCTTGATGGGTTTGTTTTGTTGCAGAGCAAGTATTAATGCAAGTAGTCAGTAGGGATGGCCAGACTAAAACTCATGATTTTCTTCCAGATCTATAGTGGCCTCAAAAGCAACCAATCCACATGTTCAGAGCAATAAGCCAAAAGAGGCAGTGGGTTTGCATGGTGCAAAGTGGAGCAAAATCCTTCACAGCCCTGAGTGTTTTACTCCTTTAACTTTCAGTATAAATGCATAAAATAACTAATGTCGGCAGTAGGGATGGCCAGACTGATACTCATAACTGCGGATAAGTAACAATTACATGCCAGTGTACTACGTGCTCACAAACCCGAACCCTCCAAATCACCCACATACAACTCCAGCAGGCATATCACAAAATAACTCAATATTATATGTGCACAAGAAGATTATCGGTATCGCAATATTAGACTTGGCATTACTTGGAATTGGATCAAATATAAAATGTAATGTTTGACATTGTGCTGTCAAACATGTGCATACAGTATAATACCTTAGAATGTGCTTGAGTCTCATTTTAAAACTGAAAGTGTTCCATCACTACCTAATTCAGAGCCCGTGAGATGAACACGTGCCAAAAAAGCATCACAGGAACAAATATGCTTTCAGGATTGGGTATTAGCTGGTGGCATAGGAATTGTTGCGTGGACAGAGGAAAGAAAAGATTATTACAAGTATCAATTTTGGAAGCTACTGTCCAACAGTTAGTGAAGAAACTGAAGTAGAAAAGAGGCTGGATATTACAACAAGGCAATGCATCAAAAATCATACACCAAAACATACATCAAAATCAACCTTGAACTACTTTACGAAATAAAACATTGAAGCTGACACATTCTTTTTCCACCCCAGAATATTACTGAACACATGTGATTAGATTTTAAATATGCTGTGATGGTATATGAATATTTCTGAACTAGAAATTTTCTGTAAGGAAAAGTGGAAAAACACACAGCAGACTGGTGGATCCCCTCACAAATGCATTAAACTTGGCCCAAAAATAATAACTCTGCATTTACAGAAAGACAGAAAAAATGACATATTTAATGTATGTTCCATGATATTTTCATGTTTCACGCAGAGGGACAAAAAAAAAAGGTGTCATTTGACCAGGGCAGCACAAACCTTCACACACGACTAATTTGTTTATCAGAGGTTTACGGAAGAGCTGGAATGGACAAGCAGTAAAACAGCAATGCAAGATTTGTCAGAAATAGTACAATTGCTTTTTCTAACTCTACATCTGGAAAATTATTTGCGATAGAAGGAAAAACAAAGACTATTCAAGGTAAATTACAAGAATAAGGGCTACTGACAATGTTCTAACATTCAATCATCCACTGGTAGCATTGTTTTATTGGGGTTTTTTTTACAATATATGCAGGTTTTCAGTGCTCTAGAGCTCCAGGAGATACTGCAGAAAGCCAACATACTACTATCAGGAGTATGTTGTACAGAAGTAATCTGATAGTAGTATGTTGGCTTTCTGCAGTATATCCTGGAGCTCTAGAGCACTGAAAACCTGGATATACTGGGAAAAAATGGTGTCAATGGCTGATTGAATGTCAGAACATTGTCAGAAGGCCTTATTCCTCTCATTTATTTTGAACAGCCTTTGTTCTAAAATAAACAGAAGGAATCCATTGTGGCCTTTGGAAATGCAGCTGCCCAAACCTCACAGTACAAGGCAGTGGTCCAGATACAGAATGTTAAGATGGGTCCTGAGCCATTACTGCACTGCCAATGGACACTCTTTGGTTGAAAACATGGTGCAGTCTCAGTTTAGACTCCCGTCTGTGTGTGCAGAGAGCACAACAGCATTACTCAGTAAAAGAGACTGGCAAAGAATTCCAGAAATTCCCCACTGCGTGCTGACCGTTCCTCAGATGGTCCAGCTGAGCGGCCAACGAGTGGTCTGACCAATCGCACGAATTCATGTGAACTCTTTTTGCACCCAGTTGCATTTAATTATCCTAGTAGGAACATAGGTCACACATCCCAACACCATTACTTTCAACCGTTCTGAAAATCATTAACATTTCTATTTAAGTTATATTTAATTTTATGAATTACTGGACTCTTTTAACACCCAGTTCCAGTTCATTATCCTAATAAGAACACAGGTCACACATCCCAACACCATTATTTTCAACAATTCTGAAAACCATTAACATTTAATTTGATAATTTAATTACTATCATATGGACATTTCAATGTTAACATGCCTCCAACATGCCTCTAACTGTAACATATATATATATATATATATATATATATATATATACACATACATATATATATATACACACATATATATATATACACATATACACACACACACACACACATATATAAATAAAGAGTTCACTTGATGTCTTCCTGTTACAAACGTTGTTGTTTATGTAGCGCTGCCGTAAGTGTGAAGTTAATGTATTACCTCTGCTCACCTAACAATACAGAGCTACCAATACAGAGGCCAGCATTATTATATTATAATAACACTATAGCATTCTAAGGAAATTATTACTTTACCAGAAGAAATGGAATAAAACAGACTTTTAAAAAAACGAAAATGCCTTATGTTCCAAATAATCAGAAGTTGTGCTTGGCATGTGATTCTGATGCATGCCAATGTAATAAGACCTCTAAAAATAAACAAATATATATGCTAAAGTCTATAAGGAACACTTAAATAAGAAGTATTGCTAAAAGGGGTAAAAAACCTTATGGCATTTTTTGTGTGATTTGTCCACACTAGTTTGTTCACAACACTCAAAAAAACTAGATGACAGTTTATAATTTATATTGTGTCTCTCCGAAGTGTTACGAACATAGAGAATGTAAACAACAGCCTAAATACATTGCACGCAAAAGTCCTGAAACACTGTTGATTGTTGCAATGCTGGTCAACAACTTGTCATGCACTTCAGCACAGCACTGACCAGATGAGCTGCTCAAGGACACTGAGCACTGGTCAGTTGACTGCATGCCAAAAATACTTCGCCTGGACAAAGCACAGTGAGGTTTTAACTTTTTTTCCCCCCTTCCCTAATCCAATAACATGCACGCAAACGAGAAAGCACACACAATCTGTGTGCGGAGTCTGGGTTTGTCCATGAGTAATCAAAACCCTGACACAGTTAAGTGTAGCCTTTAAACTAACGACCTTTGAAACACCTTCCACTCGACTAGCAGGGTGTGTGCGCGTAGGGCATAAGCACTTTCCTAAGACATACTTGATTTTTTTGTTGCATTTCCCCGTTGCTCGTAACAGGTGAGGTATCATAAAATGTGCAATCACGCATGAACACAACACAGCATCGCACACAGTGTGAACAGTGTGAAACTGTCCTCTGCATGTAACCCAGGGAGCAGTGTGTGGGAACAGTACCTTACTCAAGGGTACCTCAACGGTGCCACTGGCAGGCCTGGGATTGGAACCCTCAACCTTCCGATCACATGGGCAACTCCCTAACCACCAGGCCACCAACTGTCCTATTGTACAGAAACCCTTACAAACGGACTGTGCTGGGCTCTGCAGACAAAACTTAATATATAAACAAACATTTTGGGGTCTAAAGTTTGTTTCTTTAGTTCTGAGCTGAAGAAGTAATGAACACATATACTCGTGGTTTAACAGTTCACTCGTGATTTAGCTTGATAGTTCTCACGGTGTGATACAAGTAAGACTGCAAACAAACTGAATCTCATTCTTATTTATTCTTTCTTAGGCATGTACACTAACAAATGCGTGTTTCCTTCCTTCCTTCCCTTGTTTCCCTTGTCCCCTGTTGGAGTGCAACATTATTGTGTCCATGATTCAATATTCTCACAATATTCAGAATTTGAATGAAGCAAAATAATACCTGAATTCAGTTCTAGTACAATTTACTAATAAGACCAGTGTGGGAAGGCTGGGGGGCGGATGAGGGTGGGGATTGGTTGATGCGTTAGATTGGATTGTTGTTTGGTGCTGGTTAAACAATAAGTAAATTGAAATTGCATAAAATGTAACTAACCGAGTTATTCTCCACAATGCACAGTCACATTTTTGCCTTGCAAGATCATGATATTTCAATGTACTGTTGCATCACTAGTGTATACAATTAGGACCAAAATGGTCCTAAGTGTATTCTTACACTAAATCATACTAAATCATCACACTTGTCTTAAATGGAACAAAGAATACAGCGATTATACTGCTATTGTGACATATTAAAGGGCCGATACCATTAATTAAAAGGCAAAAAAGAATGGTCATTGCCCCATCCATACAGACCATATTTGGAAACTGAGCTGCAAAAACAGTCCATTTTTAAATCATAGATTTTGGTGGACAATCAGGAAAGAGAACATTTAGATGTATTTGGCTTAAGTGTCCAGTAACAGTAACAGACTGTTTAACTGTAATGAACAATGAGAGGTTGTGTCTGTACTTGTAAAAAATTGGCTAAAATCATTAGATTTGTGTTAGATTACCTGAATACCTTGATTCCTCGAAACACCCATTAACACACTTGGAGCTGTGATTGGTGACTTTTTACAAGCTCATTTGCATATTGTCTCCTTCTAAAATATCTATATTGCAATATAACAAAGAGCAGATTATTTATTGTGTCTGGACATCAAGCCTGGACACCCATAAGGGAGCAAACCAAGCACATGCGTCAACCTGAGCTTGCTTCCTGCATATGGATTTCTTGACAGCAGAGCCAATGCTGTTCCTTTCACTGTTCCTCTCATCAAACACAGCATCTATGTGAATGACATGACACACTCCAGAGGCCATCGGTTTGTTTTGGAGATGATGTGGTGTTGAATTTCATTCTCAATTTGGATGGGGAATTATACACTATATGGACAAAAGTATTCGGACATACCTGTTTTTCAGGATTTCGGCTAGGCCTCTTACTTCCAGAGAAGGGTAATCTTAATGCTTGAGCATACCAAGACATACTGGACAACGCCATGCTTCCAACTTTGTGCACACAGTTTGGGGAAAAACTTATTCTGTTCCTGTGCCCCCGTATTTAAAGCAAGATCCATAAAGACATGGTTGGCTAAGTTCAGTGTGGAAGAACTTGACCGGCCCGCAAAGAGCACTGACACCTTTAGGATAAACTGGACCGGAGATTGCTAGCCAGGCCTTCTCATCCATCATTAATGCTCTACAGAATGAATGGGCACAAATTCCTCACAGAAACTCCCCAAAATCTTGTGCAAAGCCGTCCAAGAAGAGTGGATGCTGTTGTAGCTGCAAAGGCTGACCAACTCCAAATTAAAATCTATGTATTTGAATGCAAGGTCATTAAAGTCCATGTGGGTGTAATGGTCAGGTGTCCCAATACTTTTGTCCATATGGTGTATGTTTTGGAGGACCTGGGCATGGCAGGTGCAGTGTAAACAGTGGTATGTATAGACGAAAATATCCAGTCTTACAGCTGAAGACACTAATAACACTGAAATAACTTCATTTGTAACACTTCATTATGAAGCAGCCTGACAGCCACCCACCCCTGGACATTTCTGAAATCACTGCTTTACACTCCCGCCTGGAACTTGAAGCTGGTTTGCATAAAGGTGAATATCGACCCTAAATCACCTTTATTCGCCTTCAGGTCTAAGACTAAAGGTCCTGGTCGACAGGGCAGAGTTGTAAAAAGTATTTTTTCGACTTTTCTGATTCTTTTATGTGCTTGTGCTGTCAGTCACAAAGTGGCAGAGCCAGTTTGTGGACACGCTCGAGTAGAAACTCCGAGGAACTAAATGTCCAAAATTCACTCAGAAACTCTGTCCAAGTATTTACTGGGTCCTAAAACTGTCTAGGTTTGGCTGTTGAAGCTTGTTTTGGAGGCGAAGGCCTGAGTTGGAGGAGTGTTCTGGTGAGGAATGTGTCGGTTTGACCCACCTTCTCTCCCCGCGGCTCTCGCCACCACGGCCCCGAGCAGCAGCACCCACACCGGGGGAAAACTTCTCCACAGAGCCTCCATCGGTCCACCGCAGCGCTTCAGTCCATAATCACCCACTCACTCAGCTTCAGAGGTCCACGAGGAGATATTCAGGTTGGGAAAAAATATCCAAATGTAAGCCAGTGGCGTTTTTCCCCCTCGGCCTGTTTCAAATCTTCACAACTTCCTGAGACTCAGACCGAGAGTGAACTCCACTCTGGCAGTTCAGGAACGCGCTTCCCGCAGGCGCGCTCCCAGGCACGGGAAAGGAAGGGCGGGACTTGCTCCCTCATAGGCTCCTCCCAGTGTGCAGGGATTGGCTACTGGTGCCAGCTTGTGATAAATATTAACTACTTTCCAATGGCAGTGATACAAACTATCCATTCACAAACCAAGAGGTGTGATCTGACACCCAATCACAGGAAAGAAGTTGAGGAATTAATCAACCTTAGTCCAAGGGAGCAATTACGAGAAAGGAGTTTGCGGTTTGGCCTTTTACAGGCTCCTCCTTTACAGGCGATAAATAATAATTACTTTCCAATGGCAGTGATACAAATTATAGACTCACAAAGCAGGAGGTGTGATCCGTCAGCCAATCACAGCAAAGAAAGAGAAAATTAACCAATCCTAGCCCAGGGGAGTAATTATTAGCCAACCCCAAAAGCCAATCTCCTCCCACTAAGCATTGTTTGTTTGTGCCTGCTTGTGATAAATAATAACTACTTTCCAGTTGCAACGAAACAAATTATTCACTCACAAAGCAAGTTTGGTCCGTCAGCCAATCACAGAAAGGGAGGCAAGAAATTAAACAATAGTAGCCCAGGGGAACAATTTTAATCCGAATTCACTTTATAGTCAGCAATCAGTATTTATAAATTATTCATCCATAGTACTATGTTGTACAACTCAGTCACCTTATACATTCATTGAACAGTATTTGTACTAATCCGTACTTAATTCCTATTTTTTTATTTACTGCTGCTTGTTTTACTTCATTTTATTATTATTTTACTGTATTTTATTGTATGCCTCTCTTGCACAATCTAGCACCAAGCCAGGTTATCATTTCACTATATGGTGTCCTGGATAAATATTTATGTGACAAATAAAGCTCTTGAATCTCTTGAATTTCAATCCCAAAAGATGCGCTCCCAGGCATGAGAAAGGAGGGGCGGGGTTTTCCCCGTACAGGCTCCTCCTGCTGTGTATGGATTGGCTCGCGGTGTCTGCTTGTGATAAATATGAACTACTTTCCAATACGCAGCGAAACAAATGATCCACTCACAAAGCAGAAGGCGTGATCCACCAGCCAATCACAGAAAAGGAGAGTTGCCCAGGTCATTATCAGCCAATCCCAGAGCAGGAGGTAGGATTTGACTCCGATCATTCAGGATTTGGGTCTCATTGTGATTGTGCGCTGGACTAATTGAGTGGGAAATTAAATCTGGTCTGGTCAATTTACTCACGGGCATCTGAACAGATTATTTTCGAACATCGGAGAAGCCTAGTTTGTGACCTGTTTGTCAAGAAGTCTGACACACACATACATACACACACACACACACACACACAAACACACACACACACACACACACACACACACACACACACACACAAACACACACACACACAATATAAAACGTTTTGGAACACACTAAGATTTGCATGTTACTCACTTAATATTGACAAAAATTACACTCAACATACTATGCTAACAAATAAATGTACAGTATTTTAACCATTTGAGTTCATTTATTGGCCAGCAAATTATTTTTATTAATAACAATTAATAACAACATCTAATATAATTACAATTATAATGTGGATCACCAGATAAATGTTAGATCCTTAATGAGCTATTAGGTGACAGTAAATGGGATGAAACACTTAATGAGTGCATTTTAAGTTAAAGGACAGTCTAGAATTTGACTCTGCATCACCTCACAATCTGTTAATACGATGTCAGACATGCCCTTTTACATTTTGTTCCCAAGTTATAGTTCACAACTTTCCAATGGTTAACAAGAATACATGTCTGCGATTAGTGAAATAAATGGATAAGTGGTAAAAAAAAAAAAAACCTTTGGTGTGCTGAATAAACAAAATAGATCAAGTTTCCCCCACAGTTCAGTGTACAAATTGCCACTAGGTGTGAAAGTGTGTGTGCATGAGTGTGTTTGTGTGTGTCTGCCCAGCAATGGATTAGTGACCTGTCAAGGCTGTTTCTCCAGCCCCCTCTGACCCTGGTTAGGATAAACAGTTCAGAAAATGAATGGATGAATTAATACAGTTTTTCATATATCATGTTAATAATGGACTTTAAACATTTTAAGACTTGAAATACAGATTAAGGGAACGCCTAATGGCTGTATTGACAAGTACTACTCTTACTTACACTATATGGAAAAAGTATTGGGACGCCTGACCATTACACCAACAGGGACTTTAATGACATTGCGTTAAAATACATAGATTTTAATCTAGTGTTGGTCTCCCTTTGCAGTTACAACAGCTTCCACTCTTCTCGGAAGACTTTCCACAAGATTTTGGAGTTTCTGTGCAATTTATGCCCATTCATTCTGTAAAGCATTTAATGAGGTTGGGCACTGATGTTGGACGAGAAGGTCTGGCTCGCAATCTCCGCTCCAGTTGGGCCAGTTTTGTGAGCAAGAACATCACTCTTGAGCTTCTGCGTGTTCTAGATAGGCTACTGACCGTGAATACAATCAGAAGCCTAACCAATGGGTGTTTGTCAGATGGTGAATAGCAGCAGTTCTATGCCAGGACTCTTTACTGAAGGAGTCACTGTAGAAATGCTGTACACAATCTCACAAGCTCACATGGAACATCTTTTAAAGCGAAGTCACCATTCTGTCATCTGTGAACACACCACAGCACACAGTGTGAACGGCACAAAATTCTTCTCTGTATTTAACTCATTCACCAACAGAAGCAGCGGGCAGCCAGGAACACAGCGCCCAGGGAGCAGTGAGTGGGGTACCGCAGAGGTGCTTAGCAGTCTTTCTGATCGCAGGGCAAACCCCGTAACCACTAGGCCACGGGCGCCGGAACCATTACAGCGGGGGGGGCATGTCCTCGCCACTCTTCAAAATCATTCGTTTCGTCCCCCCACTCTTTTTGTTTCCCGGACAACGACCGAGACTTTGCACGCACGCACCAATAGCCTGACCCCCCCCCACCCCAAAGGAACGAAACACCCATCCCCCCCCATAGCAATCGATCCGCC
>JBBPCX010000114.1:30017432-30050923 GCA_037974365.1 Hydrocynus forskahlii | reverse complement strand
GTGTTTGTGTGTAAATATATGTACAGTATATATTCGTTGTAGGGCGCGTGGTCTTGACTTTGGGCATTGCTCCTCTGTCCACATGTGCACAGTCCACAGTGTCTTATAAATACGTCACTCTGACAAAACAAATAATAATAATGTGACAGAAATTGTATTACACAAACAATATAATAGCATACATTTCATATACCCATGAAAGGTAATTATACAAGCTTAAATTGTGTGTTAATCACCACAACTTAGTAAAGCATGAGAACAACTTCATTATCTTGTTCCCACTAAGTTGTTGCCAGGACGTATCTTTCCCATTCCTGTGCATTAGTAAGCTTTGTCTTTGTCTTAATACCCTGTTCCCATGCCTCAGTAAGACAGGGCACTGAATTAGGATCTCATTCCCCTGGTTTATATTTCATTAAGAGGAGGTTTGAGCGTGGCATGGTGGCGCAGCGGGTGACGCTGTCACCTCACAACAAGAAGCATTTTGGGCATACGTTCCCTGCTGTTTGTATGTACTGGTTTTCCTAAGCTCATGCATGTCAGTGGAACTGGAAATGTAAAAAGGCACCTAGGAGCGTGTTTGTCTGAGTGTCTGCCCTGTGATTGACTAGTGGCCTGTCCAAGGTCTTTCTCCGTCTCTTGCCCCTTGAAAGCTGACTAGCTCAAGTGATGGATGTATAGATGTACGTCACCAGCAGGGCTTCGTGCATGTATACTAGTTGGCTAGCATCAGTTTTAACTGTTTGATCAAATTTTGCTTGTGTTAGGGGGCGCTCGCCAGCCAACATTGGAGTAGGTTGCAACATTATTCACAACACGACCATGTCGCAGGATCAAGGTCTGAGTCAGTTATAGTCAGGTGTATGAAAGTAAAGTGGCTCTTATAGTCACATGTGAACACAGCACCGGTGTGAACAATGTGAAATTCTTTCTCTGAATTTAACCCATTCACCAAGTGAAGCAGCCACCCGGGAAAGCACCCGGGAAGCAGTGTGTAGGCATGGTACCTTACTCAAGGGTATCTCAATGGTGCCACCAGCAGTCCTGGAATTGCTTTTGCTCAGGAAATTCATTTGTATACATCTGATCATTTTAGACTAAGAAGAGGATATCACTCCAACTTCAATATCAAGTCCAGAGGGATAGCTATTCTTATAAATAAGAATGTCCCAATTGCTATATTTAGCGTCAAGACAGACTCAGGATGCCAATTCAGAATAGTATTTAAAAAACAACAACATAACACTCATAATACTTGCTAATGTATGGGCACCAAACTGGGACAACAGCAATTTTTTACTGTTATTTTTTTTATCTCATCTGCCAAACGTTGACACATACTATCTCATATTGGGGAAGGGGAAACCGTGTAATGTCTTCCTCGCTAGACTTCTAAAGCCATGGCTCCATCGAGGTCTGCTCACACATTCCAACTATTTCTTGATTCTTAACAATTATCTGATGTATGTCCCTGGCATTTAAACACTACGCTGCTTTCTGATGAAGACTTTATAATTTTTTTAAACAACTTAAATATCTATGTTTAAAGAACACAATAACACCCCAAGAATGTCCTCAGTCAAATACGAAACTATTAAAGCATATTTGACAGATTATTTTTATTCAGGCCATAACTGAAACTAGATGCATTTCCGTGAGCAGACGCAAAGTGTGAGTGCATACAATCAAGTGCGGTTGCTATAAAACCAGTGTTTGAAGAAGCTTGGTTTGATGGGTAAAAACAGTTTGTGTTAAAAAAAAAAAAAAAAAAAAAAAAAATTCACACTGTGGTTTTGAACCACCGATCGTCTGATTGTGTGACTGGTGCTCTACCGCTGCACTACGAGAGGGCGAGCTCATATTCTCTTACCAAGTAATTTATGGTTAAGAACAGCTGCATGTGAAGCTGCAGTCACAGGATGATGATAATTTTTTATTTAACCACAACAAACTGCAACCACACTACCGTTCTTCTTAAGTTCTATAACTGAATAAATGTGTCATTTGATACACATAGTGAACACTTACAGATTAACTAGTGTTTCAGTACATTTTCTCTAAGTTATACACTTAAGAGTCATGTAGGAATGAGTCTCTATTTCAGGCCTTTTTTTAACAATGTAGAAGTTTTTTTGTTGAAGGTGCAGTGACTAGGGATTGCCGCGTACAATTATTAGTTAGGTCCTCCGAAAAAATCTTCGTTAGACTGATCCCGCGACTCCTGATCCGCGTAAAAGCGGGGTGTTACTATACATATATATATTTCATCTTAATATTGTTAAAACTGACCCTTAAAGATAAAAAAAAAGATGTGTTCCACAGTTTGGATTTGGACCCAAATTTATCTGTTGGATTAGAATTCTACACTCTTCATCTGTAGTAGTAATTTGTACAAATAATAATATAGTGTGAGTAACTGGTGGCCTGGTGGTTAGGGAGTTGCCCCTGCAGTCGGCAGGTTCAGAATCAGAATCAGAAAACTTTATTGATCCCGAATCTGGACCTTCCGAACGCAGGGGCAACTCCCTAACCACCAGGCCACCAGTTACTCAGACTATATTATTATTTATATGAACTACTGCTACAGATGAGGAGTGAAGAATTCTAATCCAGCAGATAAAATTGGGTCCAAATCCAAACTGTGGAACACATCTTTTTTATCTTTAGGGGTCAGAATTAACATTATTAAGATGAATGTCCTGACCAGATTTCTTTTTCTGTTCCAGTGCCTCCCTATCATTTTTACAAAGTCATACTTTCATTCATGTACTGATAAACTGATTTGCAGTTTTGTCTGGAATAAAAAACTCCTTGTATCCTTATAAATATGTTACAGAGGAGTCGCATTAAAGGGGTGGGGGTGTCCAAAATGAAAACCTTCTCTTAAGGTTTGGATGCCATTTAGACAGACCTTCTCTATCTCAATTCTAATCCAGCAGATACATTTGGTTCCAGATCCAAACTGTGGGTTGTGGGTTCAAATGCTGTACCCTTGAGCAAAGGACCATCCCAGCACACTGCACCCCAGAGCCCACTGCTTCACTCGGGGGAACAGGATAGCTGCAGAAGACTCAAGCAATTTCCTCTGGGATCAACATGGTATATAAAAATATCCTCCTTTTTCCATTACAGCGTGGCACCAGACAGAGTTGCCCTCCATCAGCTCTTATATTTGCTTTATCATTTGAGTCTTTAGCAGTAGCACTATGCAAGGATCCCACCATCAGGGGTATATATGGAGGGGGTTCTGAACAGACGTTGTCTTTATATGGAGATGACATGCTTGTTTATCGTTTCGATCCTCAATCCAGTCTACCAGAATTACTCTGCTAACTTGATACATTTGGTAGAATGTCTGGATTTTAAATCAAACTACAGAAAATTGAGCCTACATCATTAAATCAGGCAGCACAAGTAGTTATGTTCAATAATTTTCCAATTTAATTGAACACAGAAAAAAATGAGGAATTTAGGAATCTGGGCCATACACAAATTTAAGGACTTGTATGAGGTCAGCTTTCCTCAGCTCCTGATCTGTTTTGAAGATTTAGAGCAATGGAACACATCTCCTTTATCTTTAGGGTTCAGCATTAACATTATTAAGATGAATGTCCTGACCAGATTTCTTTTTCTGTTCCAATGCCTCCCAATCTTTTTTACAAAGTCAGTCTTTCAATCACGTACGGATAAACTGATTTGCAGTTTTATTTGGAATAAAAAAGTCCACGTATACATATAAAAATGTTACCGAGGAGTCACAGTAAAGGCAGCCTGTCCAAAATTAAAACATTCTCTTAAAGTTTGGATGCCATTTAGACAGACCTTCTCAATCTCAAAACCTTTCAATATATGGCCCCTTAAGAAATAATATGTTCACCCCATCTGCTACGCATCAGTTAGCCATTCAGAGTGCGGGCACAGAAAGATATTATTATACTGAAGGATCTGTATGTAGCTGATCATTTTATGTTTTTTCAGCAAATCAGAAAACACTTTTGTATATCTAACACACACTTTTTCAGATACTTGCAGCTCCGCAGTTTTATAACATCAAATCTCACTCGCGCTCCATTAGTGCCACCTGACACTTTCCTAAATACTATCCTAAAGGTTGTTCCATAATCTCAAAAGGTTATACAACAATGTGCTTTCTTCTATTTTCATATCATACATTGCATGACTTTCATTTGGCAGACGATTCAAGTTTCAGGACAGTGTGAGAACCAGAGGAGAGCACTAAGTGCTAAGAGTAGTGCAGCCAAAAAGTTTTGATCTGGGCGGCCATGGGTGGCCAGTGTAGGTCAGTAGCACTGGAATGACATGCAACCTTTCGGGTTGAACGAAAACCAGCCGAGCTGCTGCGTTCTGAACCAGCTTTAGAGGTTTTATCATACAAGCTGGGAGAGCCATTTGGAGGGCACTGCAGCTCAAGATCAGGGCGAGATATAGCCATGGCTTGTACCATTGTACCATTAAAGGTGGCATTAAACCTTTAGTCATATTAAAAGAACAGTGGGAGGAGGAACTTGATACATAAATATCAGACAGTCGTCCTCAGATTGTGTACAATACACAGTTATTCAGTTTGAAGTTCCTTTTTGCCTATAATGCGCAAAAGTAGGGCTTCTCATCAAATTTTGATCCCATGTGTGATAGATGCAGCATAGAACCTGCTACCCTATTGCATATGTTTCGATCCTGTTCGAAAGGTATCAGATTTTGGCGATCAGTATTTGCTTTCTTGAGGGCTGCATGACATGCAGTTCTGTTACAGAGCTGGGACTCAAAATGATGAGACAGTTAAACAGTTGTGGCATTCTGGAGCCACAGTGGTTCTTAAATTTATCAGAGACAGAATGGGATGTTAATCATTTACTCAGGACGCTGATAACAGTCCTCAAAACTGTTCACCCATTTGGTCATATTTGAGTTCAAACAGTATACACTGGTGTGCCACTTACATATTTGTTGTCAATTTTCATCCCCTTTACCCCTTTTATCAAAAGCTTAAGACCCCCACAGGACCACCTGTCAGCTGATCATTCTCAGCACAGCAGTGACACTGGCATGTTAGTGTGTGTGAGTGGATCACATGTAGGTCTGATTGCTTTCGGCCTGTTATTAATAATGAGGGCAGTGCTGCTTTCCCGCTGTTTCATGGTGCCAACATTTAGAGAACTTTTTCCCACCAACACGAGCAAAGACACAAGAGTACGAAAGACTTAAGTGGTTTTATTCAGAGATGGGTGCTTCTTTGTTGTAGTTACAGTGGCTTTGGACAGAAAGATGAAAAAAAGCAAAAGAAAATGAAATGAAAGAAGAAACTGCGGAATGGAGGAGTGAGGTATAGCCCCCTTCTCGACCTCCGTTTTCATCTCTTCCTTTTTCTTTACCTCCAGAGGGGGCCGAAAGTGGGGGTGTTAAGAGAGGGGGGTGTTCTATTGTAGATGGGATGGAACCCCCTCTTTCAAGCGCCTCCCTTTCGTGTCATCAGAAGGGGAAAAATACTGCTCCACATGTTCAGTAAATCCAGGTAAACAGCCCTGGTGGTTGGGGTCTAACTGCTGACCTGTTGCAAATCAGCAGTTGCGCATGCAGCATAGCACCCAAGAAAGGCTTCTCTGCTTCATGTTGTATGCTAGAAGTGAGCATAATGTTGATATGGTACATGCACTGCTTGTCTGGACTAAAGGAGGTACAGAAAACTAAAGAGAGTGTAATGAAAAGGAGAGAGAGAGAGAGAGAGAGAAAGTGGATGGAGAGATATTGCAGTTTAATGACAAAGCCTTATTCTTTATTGATCATGATCCCACTATCTCCACGGCTAACTCACATTCAAACAACCCAAAATCCAAATTCCAAGTCTCTCAGTTGGCTGGGCGAGTGAGGTATCATGGCCCCATGGAGAGAGGGAGGGAGAACGTGAGCGTGTCATGGAGGAGAAGGAGGTCAGGGATGTTGTTTGGACGGGAGGCAGATGGATGAATCTGTTGGAAGGAGGTTTATTCCTCCTCCTTCTCCTCTCCGTGTGTAATGACGTAGCAGATGTTCTTGTAGTCAACGTTGCCAGCCACATCTGGGGGGAAGGCAGCCCACAGGTTCTTCATCTGAGAGACAGAGAACAGCAACGTTACTTATCGACCGTGACAGAGCGCGGAAGAGCAAAACCCAGACCTGTGCTGTGTTATAAGTCACCACTATACTGTCAAAATGAGAAAGCTATAGAACATCCAGAACGATAATATTGATAATATTTCATTTATTGGAGTTCCAACAACAAAGTTCTAACTGAATTCATAAAAGTAATGAAAAAAACAATCACTGTGCTCCAGTATCTCTTTCTGTCAAGCACTTTGTACATTTGCAAACTTTATAAATAAAAGCTTATTATTGTTATTATTATTGTTGTTATTGTTATCAGTAGTAGTAAAAAAGTTAAGGTATGGTTGGAAAACATTAGTGTACAGAAAACTGATACTGACCTCCTCAGCTGTGAATCTGTCGCACTGGGTGGTCAGAAGCTCCTCAATGCTGGAAAGAGACAAAAAAGATGGTGTTACAGCTCCATCAAGAAAATTATGACACCTAAATCGGTACACTGGAAATTCCATACGTACAAGTCCTTCTTGATTGTGCCGGTACCCTCAGGGTCCAGGACCTTGAAAGCGCTCAGGATGACGTCCTCGGGATCAGCACCTTAAACAATTAAGAGATCATGAATTTGTTTTGTTCTGCCTTTGAGCAAACCCACTTAGCTGGTGTTTCAAAAGAAAGCAAAGTGTTCCCAAATTTTTTACAACATATTGATGAAGAACGTGTGAGGACTTGGTATTAACAAGGGGAACCTACCCTTCAGCTTCTCGCCGAACATGGTGAGGAAGACAGTGAAGTTGATTGGGCCGCTGGCCTCCTTGACCATGGCCTCCAGCTCCTCATTCTTCACGTTCAGTTGGCCCATGCTGGCCAGCACGTCCCTGAGATCGTCCTTGCTGATGATACCGTCCCTGTTCTGGTCAATGATTGTGAAGGCCTACATGTATGGGAACAAAAAAAACACTTTCATTTCGTTTACTTCTACAAAGCAAACCTATGAGGTGCAGTGGCAGGACTTCAGTCAGGCTCAATCATTTGTTCAATGAGTGTGGATCACAGTGTTCATCCATCACTGAAAAATATGTTCTGAATCCTTGAGGGCATACAACTCAATCAACCTGGCTCACTCTGAGCAAAGCACATCTATGTTGTACATGACTACAGACCAAAGGAATAATTAAGACTGAGTTAATCTGTCAACATAATTATGAAATGTGTTTACTCTCGTGGCGCAAGATCTTGGTATGCCTGTCAGGACCCAGTGAAATCCGAGAAGCCAACTGAGACACGGAGGACTCTTGGCAGCTGCCAGCCACTTGTCTTTCCGAGGCGTTAAAATGGTCTTGGAATTCCTGATAAGTCTTTGCAGACATTTAAGGAGAAGGATTCGATTACACTCTTCTGTTCTCCTCTACCATACCCCCCCCCCTCTGCTTTCATGCCCTTCCACTTTCCACTCCTCTTTCCTAATTGCATTAGCCAGTAGAAGTCCCCTAAATCTTTTGGAATCTCACAGAAAGCCGGAAAGCCAGAAAGCCAATTTACCTAAAGATCATGACCAGGAGGCAAGATCTCTCAAAATGCTCCTGACCAGTGAATCTAACTATGCTAACTACTTTCGTCTCACTCTTACGCAACTTATCCTCCACAGATGTGAGCCTGTTGCATTGCGAGTAGCAGTTGAGCAACACATTCCAGCGGGGTCATCTGTAGAAAGTCTACTGCTAGCATCAGCGGTTTTAAGATTTAGAGCATTCTCTGCTAGCATGAGCTTCCTCAATAACAGACTAAAATAAACAAAGAATAGGAGATCCACCACCTCTTCACTTGTAATAACTACTTGTTGGATTTATTGTTATGAGGCAGATTAAAGGGGTGATAGAGGAACTGTAGCATCAGAACATGATCTATTTTTATCACTGGCATTTTGGGAACCCTCTTCAACACTACACCTATAGAGTGGGTAGAAGGTGGCAGCCGATCACAGGTTTTGCCCGGACAGCAGAGCTAATCTTTGCCTTCATATACTCAGCAACACCCTCAGCATTGGGAGTTAATCAAGTGTTGCAAATGTTGAATCAACACCCCCAGCTGCAGAACTGTCACAGTTTTCATTTGACACCTGTAGGTCAACACTAAAGATTTTACTGTTTAGCGAACAATTAATTTGGTTCTTATTCCTGAAAGGTAGTGCCTGGACATCTTGAGTTACCAGCAATTCTAAATATAAGTGATGTGTGGAGGTAGTTTTCTTACCTCCTTGTATTCCTGGATCTGGCTCTGCTCAAACATAGAGAATACGTTGGAGCTACCACCTTCTGCTGCCTGCCTCCTCTTGGCCTTCTTGGGTGCCTGGAGACGAAAAGACAGAGGTCTTCTTAGAGAACATACACCAATTACCCACTCACAAACATTACGCTTTTGTATCCGTAGGTCATCAAAAACTGGTCCACTTGGTCCCTAAACCAAGACCAAACTACTCTTAAATCTGCTTGTCATCTTCAGGACCATGTTTTACTTGGCTCAAACATTTTAAAGACCGTTCCAGATTCATATATGAGAACATCAACAAGCAGAGTAGCATAGTAAGTTCTAATGCGGTTTGGCACTGGACACCAAGGAATGGATGCCTTGGCTTCTAAAGCCATTTTAGTTCCAACCTGCTTTCAAGGATGCATGTCTAGTAAAGCTGTTTGGCAAGCTGCAGTTGCATGCCTTGCCAAGCATCTCTCTCGCTCTCTCTAGCAAAACAGCCAAAGAGAGGGCACCAAATCAAGGACCCCACAGGTCCCATTTGCACTTGAAGCTCCATGGTTCTTCCCAGTGATACCTTCATATAAATTACTTCTTTCAGTTTACATTTGAAGTCTTTTTCTTTGAGGTGTTCTCCCTGACACAGTTGCAAATCCTCAATGCTGCCAGATATCCGCAGATGCACTCACCATCTCTCAAGGTTATGTGGAGTTTTGGGGATTGGTCAAGAGAGGAGAAGCCTACGCCAAGCTGGTGTGACTGACATGTGAATGCTGAACCTATGGGGCCTTATATACTGGTTCGGGTGGGCTAACTATAGCCTTGCCATCAGGTTTGGCAGTGAAAGAGAGAGCAGGGGAAAGTAATAGAGAGGAGGAGTGTGTGCTGGGCTTCAAGTGTCACCTTTCGTTCTCCTCATCCAAAATAGGACCTGAACGCCTTGGAATGAGGTGAATTCATAGTTTGGTACAGCTTCCACACTTATAAGGATATCTAGTGTTGTGGCTCAGACTAGCCTCGTTATTTTAGAAATTTTATTTTGGAAGCTCGAAAATTCCAGATAATGGTTTGAGCTTTAGGGTCTTCAGAATAGCCAGCTTGTGAATCCTGTGTGGGTTTGTACACAGAACCAATATGAGTTTGAGGTTAGCATTACCATCCCAAATTAGCCTGATTGCATAGAATGATGTGTACCACAGTCAACACTTGGCTCATGAAGGGGCTATATATTAGCGGGCGTAGCATAAACACAGCTATGAAACTTTAAGAGAGTTTACTGAAGGGCTCTGGTTCAGATCCAGAACGGAAACAGACCTTCATCTCATGCTTGATATCATCACAGTGTCAGTGACAAGTTGATGAGCAGAAATCAGGTTTATGGAGCATTATATTGAGGTCAACATTTCATGGTCAAAGTTTAGAACAGTAAAAAACGATATGAGTGTAATCTGGGGACGTTAGACAGTCCTAGCCTAATCACAATATATCTCCAGGAACCGTGGGGCATTCCTTCACATTGGAACTATCTGACCTACATAGCTGTTTGTTGGAAAATAAGACTTCAACGACAAAAAAGTCTTAGCGCTTTATTGCTTTCCTTTTCTCATTGTCTCTTTATGTTTACTCATAAACTTGAAAAGAATTATATACATTTTCGAAGAGAGTGATGACTCAACTGGTGTGATTCTACTGCTACTATGGCTCTATATTGGGGAGCTCAAATTGGGACCCCCCAGTTTAGCGTTAGAGAGTGTAAGACTACAGCCCACCTACTCAACGCCATATATGAGCTCCATTGCTAGCCATCTATCACATGTTGAACAGAGCAGGCATGTACTGAAATGCAGAGTTGGGAGAACTGATATGTCTTCTCTCTGAGGTCTTGGAGGTCCACTTTCTCTCCCTCTCTGACATTCAACGCCTTCCTGCCCCTCCCTTTACCCTCTGTCCCCTATATGGACGGCATTGTATTGGGACAGCTCTTTTTATACCTACTTCTCTTCTGGTCAGAATATGAAAAATTGATCTATTGTCTATATTAAAAAGATAATAATAGGAAATAAAAAAATGACTACTACTACTACTACAACATATAACAATAATAATAGTAATAATAATAATAATAAGCCCCGACTCCGAGTGCGGGACAGAGGGGTAGAAGATGGATGGATAATAATAATAATAATGTTCTCAAAATCAGAAAGCAAAAAGCAAAAAAATTCCCCAAGCAATGAGATCTTTCTATAGTAATATATTTATATTCAAAATTGTTGACTGAAGTATAAGTCCACATCCTACACAGAGAACACACTTGTGCACACTTTTTTTGCTGAAATTAAAATGCTGAGTAAAAGAATGCGAAATGTAAACAGTGTAAAGTTATGGGAAGCTATATGTGCATATATATACTTTATGTTAAACTTAGCAAATAAATAGAATGCATTCAAATGTGCAGAACATGTTTTTATATTTAGGTTTATCTCCTGTAAAGTTTGTGTTAAATCGAAGAAACAGGTAATGTTGAACTTCACTCAATGGAAACTCAATGTGCAATAAATATCACTTGCTTTTGGAACAGTTTGATGCCTGGACACAGGAGGGATGATGGGGCTCAGCAGGCCTTGGCCCACCTACTTTTGTCACTGACCCACCCAAACTGACTGCTCAGACTTAGTTTCAATAATAAAACCTTAGCAACGAACCAAGACAGATCAAACTGAATCAGCTCATAAAGGACATTTGAAATTGGATTTCCATCAAAACTGCAAATGAACCAGTAACCATATCTATGAGGAGTTTAACTGAACATGGTTTGAAACAACGGAACACACCATATAACAAGAATCATCACATCATGTACTTAGGCTGTATGTAATAGGAAATAAAGGCAAATGTAACAGAACATATAATAATGAACTATAACTATAGCTGCCTTGTTTTTAAAAATATTTTTTAGTTTTACATTATGACATCCAATAGAAAGACGAGAGTCTAAGAAACAGTGCAGGCAAAAAAACTTGTCAGCTGTTGCTGTTGAGACTGAAATAACTCTTGCTTCCCCCAGTTCACACAGACCAGTCTCTTTTAACCACCCCGACCAAAGTAATAATTGCGAAAGGCCAAAAGCAGCCTTGTCTCAGTCCGTCACACACACTGACTTCCCGTCTCTCACACCAGGCCTCACGATAAATGAGCCATGTACAGAATCATTTAGAGGGCTTTGTGCCTAAATGGCTGCAGGAACTGATAATTAAAGAGTTCCTGCTGCTTTTTCCTTATCATCATATACTTTAAAGCACCACCACAGTGTCACTGGACTCAACAACTTTGGAAGAGACCACTAACTCCTAATTATGTTAGTAGTATTTGAAGTAAAACTAACAGGGGATCAGTATCAGAGATAAATATCAAAAGAGAAAAAGAACCATTGTTCAGCTGTAATAGACAAACGGTTGTGTAGGTTGTTGGCAGATTGACCGCATGGCCTTCCTGCGGTCTTAGCTTTTTAAAAAAAAATCACACACACACACACACACACACACACACACACACACACACTTCTTTTTGGTTTCTACTGTCCACTTTCTCTCACCCAGTCTTTGGCCTGAACACACAGTGCCCTTTTGACCCCCTCAGCATGTGTCCTCCTCTGTGACATTCCTAGGGCTCTTTTTGTTCTCAGCCTTAAGGGACAATAAAATTCCGCTTGTTCTACATCAGACAGGTCGGGATCAGGAGGTGAAAGCAGAGCACAGTGCTTCTGAGAAACTGGTCAGTACTGACTGTTAAACATTACTGACCGATTTCCGTTGTAAGCGGCTAAGCTAATAGTTTACCAGCCAGGCTTGAAACTTCCCTTTGCTGTATTAGGGGGTCCAATTTACTGTTCCTACAAACTATCCACGATTCTTTCGTTTTTGCACTGGCTGACGTACTCTATATGGACAAAAGTATTGGGACACCACTACAATGACTTCAATGACATTGCATTCAAAAACATAGATTTTAATATGGAGCTTGTCCCCCTCTGCAGCTGAAACAGCTTTCCCCAAGATTCTGGAGTTTCTGTGGGAATTTGTGCCCATTCATTCTGTAGAGCATTTATGAGGTCAAGCACTGATGTTGGACAAAAAGGCCTGGCTCGCAATCTCCCTTCCAGTTCATCCCAAAGGTGTTGGATGGGGTTGAGGTCGGGGCTCTGTGCGGCCAGTCACGTTCTTCCACATCAAACTCATCCAACCATGTCTTTATGGAGCTTTATTTCTGCACTGGGACACAGTCATGCTGGAATAGAAACAGTCCTTCCCCAAACTGTGTCCACAAATTTGGAAGCATTGCGTTGTCCAAAATGTCTTGGTATGCTGACGCATTACTTCACTGGATGTAAGGAGCCACATGAATTCAATAATTAAGAGTCTGTCCCAACAGTTGTGTCAATAAAATGTAGCTGACAAGTTACAAAAGCTTATTGCCTATTAAATAGCACTCCAACTAAGACATGTTTGGACCACATTTTTGCTTCTTTGGCTTAGAACTGCAGCTGCAAGCATAAAGTTGCTGACACTAGAAGGCAATAGTCACCCAAATAATCTGCATAAATAATGATCCAAGATCAGTCCTGGTGCAGTCACACTGTATCCTAAACCACATGCACAACTCTGCTCCACCTTAATGCATAGCTAAATGAACAGTGGTGCCTTCTTAATCCCCAACCAACTCGAATGAAAGAAAACAACTCACATGAATAAAAGGAAGTATCACAGCATGATATAACAGACTTTATCAGACATTGTAACAAAAATACATTGTTATAGCATCCAATAAATATGGTGGGTAATATACACCAATCATCAGTGTCTTAAACTACATGTTAGAAACTAACTGATTGGAAATTTGGCCTTTCTTCACACAGCTGTATTAAATACTATAATACACTAATTCTGCTAAAAAAAATTGTATTGTACCCATTTGAATATTGCAATTACATTCCCCTTTTGAAACGTTCACTGCAATTTCAGTACGGATGCACGATTGTATTAAATAATATCTGTATGGGCAGACAATCTGACACTGTACAGATTTTTATATATGTCAAGGATTTAAACACAAAACCTCCCAATGATAACATGAGCTGCACTTTGACATGGAACAAACACTAAACAGCAGTAAAGAAAAGAGCTTGGAGACGTCGATGGCTGGTAAAAAGGAGAGCAACATGGAATGGCCTTCTCCAGATCTCTAAAGTGAGATTCAGGTCAACAGGGTAACCTGGCCATTACACAGCTCTGTCATTTTAGGGCAGATCACTCTCAGTGTGTACTGAAGGCCGGGTCAGGCCAGCATGCATAAGTCTATTGTGAGCAATAACGTTTTTAAGTAATCATCTTGGTTCATGCTCTCTCATGGTCACAGATCAGTTTATCATATTAGTGAAAAAAAAACAGCTGCAAAGGTTTTGTTAGCTTAAAACAGCTATGAGAGTATATCTTTCTGTCAACACTCAGCTTCACATTCTCCTTGGTGTGAGGAATAGGTTTAAAATAATGATTTGGGAGTTTTCTGTTATGATATATTCTTAAAAGCACATTAAGACTTATTTGGCCCAAACAGGTGGTTAAAACAGCTGAACGGTCTGAGTGCCGACATCACAAGAAGGGGATAAAATGGTAAGGCTTTGGCTTAACTCAGACTGGAGTACTTCTATCAGCTGTTCCATTAGTTTCTGATAAGTTTTCATTATAATTTGTAAAGTAATTACCAATGACCAATGAAAAATGTGCTTATTTCCTTTGAGACTTCTTCAGCCTGTCAGTGAGCTGTGGACAACCCAGCTTTCCACCATTTCCAAGATGGCTCTCCTTTTATCCTTGAATAATAAAGTGGTAATGCATAAGCTTACACATTTTTCCCCAGATGTAGCTGATCAGCCAAGATGTTTATCCACTGTGTTTCAAATCTGCTTTTAATTTTTGCACTGGAGCCACTAGGCTAATGTAGCCATCAAGTAATGGAAATTTTAACCCTGGCAAACAGCATCATGCTACCTGCATGCCAAAATCATACACGCTTGTCTCAAAATATGTAGAGTTGTTAAGTTAATAACTACATAATGAATCTACAAACATAGGCAAAATTCAAGACGTACAGGCCTATTTCAGATTGCTTAAGATGGTGTGAGGCCACAGTCTGATAATTTCGTCATGCAGCCTGCGCAATTCTAAGTGGTGTGGTATAAGCTTCCATTACTACGTCAGCCTCACAGTTTTAGTGCAAATTTAAAGAGCCTCATAATTTAAAGAGCAACCTCAGACATTAAACGTATCTTGGATGATCAAATATTACTTGAAAGGAGGTATAAATTTAACTATAGCTTTAACTAAAATCAATCAAATCTCCCTCCGGCAAAGACTGCCCCCTCTTCCGCCAATCAGCCACCAGTCGCTTCACTTCCCTGCCAAAGTCCTCATGCATTTTGATAAAGTCCTCTGTCGGCTCGGTCCACTCCCCGAGGGGCGGAGCTGGGCCGTTAATGGGTGTAACGTGGGCATGACGTTTAGACCAGAGTCTAGGGGAGCGCTTGCCGGCGGACTTGTCACCAGTGGCCTGGGCTCGAAGCAGCTGGTTGTTTCCAAGACCCCCTGATCCTTTAACCCCTGGCACAGCGTTCTGTGTGTAAAACACAGAGGCTATATGTGGCTTCTGAGAATAAGGCATGCCGTCTTTCACCAGACGCAAACAGTCCACTGGATCCACACCTGCCGCTTTTGTCACTTCTGTAAGACAAGAATATCAACAATTAAGATAACCAACTTTAAGCTAATTTGCAGTAGGGCCTGAAGAGTGTTTTGAACCCTTAAGGAAAAAAAATATTTAAGAACACCAAGCCAAATCCCAACTATAAAGGATGTTTGACCTTTTTCCTCTACGATTCCATCTTGTTCCAAGATGTCCCTCAGACAACCTGCCTTATTTTTACCCCTATAACCGAAATACTGAAAATAGCTACTGGCTTGTTCTACTGGCTGGTGCTGTACTGAGTGAACAGCTAGACTTCCTCCCTGTCAAGAGAGTCAAACAGTGCCACCTAGGGTACTAAAGCAGTCAAACAGAACTGCATGATCAATTCTCAAAAACACCTGAAACGAATATACTGAGAAAACAATTTCAATGTTCACCCAGGAAAGCAGGAAATAAAAACACTCTTTTCAGTAACAAAAGATCAGTTTGGTTGCAGATAAATGCATAAAATGTTAATCGTATGAAATGATTTTGTAAAACTTTCTATTAATTTCTAATAAATTCTAATAATTCATTAGATGTACAAATATTTTACTTAGATGTGTCCAAACACTGAACAGGTGCATATGACTATTAAATGTGAAAGCTAAATCAAGGAGTTATAACAAATTCATATCCAGAAATAAATTCAGTGTATTATTTATCAATACATTTATTAATTCATCAATTAATTATTATGCTCCAGATACTTGAAATATAAGTATGAAATACGTATGAATATATTGAACATAAAATTACCTTGGAAAGTTGAGTAAAACTTCTCAAAGTTCTCAAAGAAAGTAACCCAAGCTCTAAAAATGAACCATACTCTTACCAATGTACTGCTGGTGGAGGTCTTGCAAGAGAATGGAGAGGCAGCTGTGGCTGGCTGAGTGGATGGCTTTCACCCAGCTCTCCTGGCTGGCCTGGTTCTCGGCTGAGAATTTGTATGTGCGCAGACCAGCCTCGTTGAACACCAGTGAGAAGGCAAACTCCTCGTCAGAATCACACAGCTGAACAGCACAGCTCTCCAACACGATGACCCCTGAAACCTCCCTGTCCCCCGGGCGTTCCCGATAAAACAGCAGGTTCCCTTTGAGGGTGACCCAGCGCTTCTGATAGGAGGTGTTCACTTCACCCTGGGTAGACATCAGACAAAACATGGCGTTTGCAATGAGGACTTAGTAGGGGAGTAAATCACTGACATCATGATTTCTTAGGAATTCATTCAGATGAGGAAACAGTTTTAAAATAATGATTCGGGAGCTTTCCGTTACAAATTATTGATAAAAGCACATTTCAAGTTAAAAAGCCAACCCAGATTTCCACCTTTTCCAAGAGGTTGTTCCTTTTGGATTTAATTAATTAAGTGGTAATAGATAAGCTAATTGTGGCTGTGTTAATCAGTTCATTAACGCTGCCACAACTGTAGTCTCTGAGGTTCCATGTCCTAAAAAGAGAAAAAAAAAACCCAAAACAAAAAACAAGTAAGAGACAATCTGTTTGGCAAACCGAAAAACCCCCCACAAATGCCAGGTGCAAACTCCTGCTCAGCCCACGTATAAAATGTATAATCTTAAAATGGTCACATAGTTCATCTTCTTTTTATGAATGAAACAAGCTGTTTTTATTGCTGTGCCTTTGAGACTGACCTATGTAAACAACATCTGTTGTTATGACCATATTGCACTTTGTTCAAAAAGAAGTCTGGGCTGAAACACTTCTGGCAACTTCAGTGTGAATGGGTGGAGCTAAACTACTGTAGGCTGCATCAGCATACATATTATTTTTTTGTGACTTCGCAAAAACACTTTTCAGAGAGACAGTTTTGTAGCTCAGTCTTCTAACCTACTATAAGCTGTCAGTTAATGCATGATTGCATGTTTGGATATTTATCTAATTTTCCATTTCATTTTATTATCTAGGTCAACACTTTTGGACAACCACTCAGCCCATACATTTCTGCACACTTAACGACTCTGCTTCTGGAATACAGCATCTGGCATTATACTGTATTTATTCAAATTTATACTGTTGCAACTACACTAAGTGTCTTGTCCTGTTGTTTTGTTGCTCTTGTGTTTTTTTCCCACTCTCTCGCTCTCTTTGCACTCTACAAATTTTGTCTTGTCTGCATTTACGTCATTTTGTGTTGTTTCTGTTTTTGCTTCTTCGTGTTGCATCATAATCCTGGAGTAGTGTACCGTGTATATGCCTGAAATGGCAATAAACCCACACTATATGGACAAAGGTATTGGCACATGTCTGTTTTTTCAGGGTTTGGGCTAGACTCCTTAATTCCAGTCAAGCAATCTTCATTCTTCAGCATACCAAGACATTTTGTACAACGCCATGCTTCCAACTTTGTGGACACAGTTTGGGGAAGAACCTTTTCACTTCCAGCATGACTGTGACCCAGTGGACAAAGGGTCCATAAAGACATGGTTGGATGAGTTCGGTGTGGAAGAACTTGGCTGGCCCGCACAGGACCCTGACCTCAACCCCATCCAACACCTTTGGGATGAACTGGAACAGAGATTGCTAGCCAGGTCTTCTTGTCCAATATCAATGCCTGACCTTAGAAATGCTCTACAAAAATGAATGGGCACAAATTCCCACAGAAACACTCCATAGTCTTGAGGAAAGCCTTCCAAGAAGGGTGGAAGCTGTTATAGTTACAATGAGGGACCACCTCCATATGAAAGTCTATGTATTTGAATGCAATATCATTAAAGTCCCTGTTGCTGCAATGGTCAGGCGTCCCAATACTTTTGTCCATATCGTGTATTTGAACTGATTTGACAAATAATCAATCTATCTATATACAGTGTATATTTAACCCACCTTTTTGTACAGATAGCCCTCTTTATCCACATGTGCACTACAGAACAGGTAGTGATTTAGGATCTTCCCATGGATCTTCATCACTGGACCAGACCATGAGCTTCTTCATGCAAACACCAGAACACAAGGACTTTTGGTTGGCATTAGAGACAATAAATATTATTTTTCAAGTGACACACATTCCTACACAAGATTTAGCCCATGTTCTTATATAAAGTTGTAAAAATATGTTTAAAAAATGTAAACACAGCATCAGAACTCCTCAAGGTCTACAAAGACGCACAAAATGACGAGACTAAAAGTACATTTAAAAAGTAACCTAATTCTTCTTCGTATGTCGTGCTGGAATGGAAAATGGTTTATTTTGTAAAAAAAAAAAAAAAAAGATCGTTAAAATATGAACTTAAAGGCGTATTTTCTTACCACTGCTGTTGTACACGTCTCCACTTCCGCAAAACCCAGTTTAGACTGATCTGTTCTCCGAAGCCCTCAAGCAACCTGAAACGTTTTCATCGTGTTTTATTGTCATGAATATTCCTTTTTTAAGCTCGGACATGCCAAAGCTCCTCCCTGGGTCACTTTTTTTGACACAGTTTCAGCTATTTTCAATGTACCTTTTAGCTTTAGCTTCCTCTGAATATAAAGGCACGCTTAACTCTTGTCAGTATCACCTTAAGGGCGTCTCATTTCTGTGTTTACATCCTGAAGAATTTCCTTGTAAGCTTTCCCTTTAATTTTTTACATCCCTAGTCTGATCATTTGGTCATTTTTGACCCTGACATCCTGTAAACAATTTATTTTTATGACATTCATAAATTAACTGTGCTCTAAAGCCCAAGGCAGAACAGTCTCATTTTTTTACCTGCTATTTTTAGCCCCACCTTTTTTTCACCGCTCCAGCTCTGGGATTGGCTGCATCCTGCCTTCCAGAACACGAGCCAATCAACTAGCCAATCAGAGCGCAAGGACAGGTGAATGCTCGGTCTTTATCTAATCTGTCAGCAGAACCGCGGACTTGTGGACTTATGCCCTTGCTGTTTTAGATCTTCCTACACACACACTCACATACATATGTTGTCCGTATACACATATATGAGCAAAAGTATTGGGACGCCTGACCATTACAGAGACTTTAATGACATTGCATTCAAATACATAAATTTTAGTATGGAGTTGGTCCCCCATTGCAGCTATAACAGCTTCCACTCTTCTTGGAAGACTTTGTAGTGTTTCTGTGGGAATTTCTGCCCATTCATTCTGTAGAGCATTTCTGAGGTCAGGCACTGATTTTGGACGAGAAGGCCTGGCTTGCAATCTCTGTTCCAGTTCATCCCAAAGGTGCTGGATGGGGTCGAGGTCAGAGCTCTGTGCGGGTCCGTCAAGTTCTTCCACACCGAACTCAGTCCTGCTGGAATCGACAAGGTTCTTCTCCAAACTGTGTCCACAAAGTTGGAAGCATGGCATTGCTGAAGCATCAAGATTGCCCTTCACTGAAAGTAAGGATCCTAGCCCAAACCCTGAAAAACAGGTGTGTCCCAATACTTTTGTCCATATAGTATTTACGATGTTTTCACACACCCTTGGAGTACACATTTTACTATGAGCTATGAAGCTGACATTGATAAACAAGAGACAGAAATCAAGTCAATGCAATCAGACAACAGGACTGGAAAGAACAGCTCTTAGATCAGTTTTCTCTGTATTTATTTCTCTTTAAAAATGATTCTAGATCAGTAAGTCATACTGTGTCCTAAACCGCATCCAGAGGTCTGCATCACCTTAACGAAGAGCTAGATCCGGTTTGAGCAGGGTGAGAGAAGTTTTGGAGATGTGTTTATGGATAGGATTTGGGCAACTATTGCATATATACGTACTTTAGTTCTAAATCAAAGAGGGAACAACTGGACTCCAAATATAGCTTGGATGATCATCTACATTCTGGGGGAAGTGGAAAATTAAATTCGATTTGCCCCTGAACTATTCTCTACATCCTGAAACTGGAGTAGGAAGATGCTGGGGCAACCCAAGTCCACTCTCATCAGCATGTACAGATCTAATTGACTATATAAATCTCAGGGACAAATAGTTTTTTTGGATGATTTTTTATTAGATGAACAATGAACAAAATCAAATGTAAAATCCATAATCATCAGCATTTGGTGCAATTGGTCATCACAGTTATGGGAAATCTACACTGAGTAAAAGGAAAAAAAAAAAGCTGAATCAACCCTCCAAATCACTGGAGCTTCTTCAGATTGCTTTACAGAACCCTGGACTTATTCCTGAAATACATATGCAAGTGGACTCCTAGCATCCATGGCTATGGACTCTTTGCCATCCATGGCTATGTAAAATCAGGGCTGTCCAAATGAAGTATTTTACTCCCTAATCCTGATCCTGGTCCTTTCCTATCAAGTGATATATTTCATATTTGTACTTTTGGAGATAACTTCAAGTACAATGAAGTTAGTAGGACCTAATCTGCATGAGACATGCTTATTCTCCACTTCATGTGACACAATTTTCTAGTGCTGTGAATGCCCCACTGTTTCAGATCTACTGCGAATTAAGTACACTATAAAAATGTTTCAACCTAGAAAAGTTCATTCATGTGGTCATGTGGCAGCTGATCTTGTTTTATCCAGCTCGGATGAGAACTTTCAATGACAACAACCAATTTAAGATGAACAAAAGCAATATTTTACATCAGATTAAACCTCAAAAACTCTGTCCTGTTCCACTTTTCAGTGCCATTAAAAGAACAATTAGGCAGAAAATCAAAAATCTAAATTTTCCACTATTTCAGATGTAATCAATAAGCCAAGACATTTATGGAGTCCAAAGTTTGCTTTTTCTAGTTTAAACCTGGAGCTATGAGACTAATGCTAAGTCTATAGCCACCCATTTTTTTCCCATTAATACAGTCCCCAAACTAATCTCAGTTTAAATCTCAGTTCATTTTTATAGGTTACAATAAGCCACAATGAGTCCTAAACCACATCCACAAGTCTGCACCAGCTTAATGAAGAGCTGGATGCAGTTTGAGAGGGTTGAGATAAGTTTTGGTGAAATATTTTCCTGGAGAAGCTGTGGGTGACTACTGGCTTCTAGTGTTGGTTAACATTAGCTAAAGGGGAAACACTTCATCTTCAAACATGTCTTGACTGTTCAGCTACATCTGGTGCAAGTGGAAAATTGTGTAAATTATTCCTTTAAGTGTGTATCATACACACACACACATTTTGTGAGTGGCTAGTTTCACCACAGTCCAGATCAAAGCAGTTCCACACTGTAGATATTTAAACTGCTTTGTTATCTTCTGAAGGTTACTGCATGTTACTTATACAACATTAACAGGGGTATGAGTAATAGTCACATAATAGTCAGATATGAAATTCGATCACACTTAATGTAGCCAGTACTTATTTAGTAAAATATTTATTAAATAAAAGTATTCATTAATTATTATCAGGGCATCCCTATGTAAACATTTTTGAATGCTAAAAATGTACACTGAAGTGAAGAATCCCTGAGGGCTAGGACTGGGCGGTATATGTTAATATTAGGTGTGTATTAATTTTTGCGATACCTTAATAGACAGTACTTTTCTGTTCCATTAAAAGTTTGAGTATGTGCATTTATTGTGAACATTTTGCATTACATTTCCCCTAAACCAACCCCCCCCCCCTCCAAATGATGTAACAGCTGTACATTGCCGTAATCAGTGGTTGCTGTCCTCGATTGATACATTTCTCATGTAAGCTTCACTGCAAACTGAAATACAGTCAAATGCAGCAATGATGGCGTTTTCTTTGGCCATTTCTCGCAACCTTACTGAGGATCCTTCCAGAAGCGCTGGTGATGTAAACTCTCTCCTATGTGGATCTTCTGATGCCGTTTGAGGTTCTCCCTGCGGCTGAAGCTCTTGCCGCACTGGAGGCAGTAATAGGGCTTTTCTCCGGTGTGAACTCTCTTGTGCTTCTTCAGGTCTCCGGCCTGGATGAAGCAGCGGCCGCACACTTGGCAGCAGTATGGTTTCTCTCCGGTGTGACACCGCTCATGGATCCGAAGGTTCCCCACTCGACTGAACGTCTTCCCACACACCTGGTGGTACAGATGGATAGGATTTTATTTCGTAATTAGGCCTCAAAACAATTCAGTTTGACTGGAATTCTTTAGGACGGTGGTCACCAACCCTCCTCCTGGAGATCTTCCTTTCCTCCTGTGTTTCGCTCCAATCTGCATATAACTTGCTGCCCCTGCCCCCTTACTTAACGTTCAGCCATTTAGGGACTTCTGAAGCAGGACAGGTGTTGCAGACCGTGGCTAGAACTAGACTTCTCCAGGGCCAGGGTCGGTGACCACTGCTTTACATTTACATTAATTGTTGTTGCTTTACATTACATTTATATTTGCATTTAGCAGACACTTTTATCCAAAGCGACTTCCATTCCCTAACTACAGGGGGCAGTCTCCCTGGACCAACCTGGGGTTAAGGGAACCCAGTGGTGGTCTGCCGAAGGTAGGATTCGCATCCATGACCTCTTGGTCCAGAGGCAAGTATCCCCACCACCCCCTTTAGTCAACAGTGCAACTAATTCTTCTGTAACGTAAGATGTGCCTTCCTGGTCCAGTGCTCCTTATTATTTACACGTTACCGATTGCATAATTATGAATAGTAACGTGCCATTCGAACCAGAGAGCATCCTTACCTTGCAGCCGTGGTTCTCTTCACCCCGTGGTCCCTGCAGGCCCCTGGCCCTCTCCGTGGCTGACTTTGAGCTCCTTCCGGGCACTGGACACCTAAGGTCTGACTGGACAAAGACAATGCCATACGAGCTCGTGCCAATGAGTTCTCGTCCAGTTGCTGGGTTGCTACGATCCTCAGCAATATCATCAAACCCTACTTGGGACATCTGCTGTTGTGGGGAAGACTGTTCCATAGCAACAGATTCTGTCTTAATGTCCTCCACAGCTATGCTGGGATTACAGTGTGCAGGAGAGTGTCCTGAGGGTTGTGCACTTGGTTCTGTGTCATTGTCGTGCTCCGTTTCTGATGTACACATATCTGCTAATGTCAGTGCGACTCTCAGGTCACACACTGTCTCGGCGTCAGCAGCATTCGCCAGCTCTTCTCCTTTAATGGCTGGTTCCTCAGTCTGAGTGGGCATGGATTCCAGCCTCAAACAGTTAACATCTGAGCCAGGTGTCCGTTCAGGCGGAGTGGACAAGCTGTTCACCGACAAGGAGATGGAGGCAAGTCTCGACACTGCAAAAGTAAAGAAAAGAGAGTAGGAATGGATCTATACAGTGTAAGGCTATTCTTTTCCACCAAGCATAACATCAAGTCCAGGGCTCTTCAACTCTAATGTACCAGAAACACCTACATAATTAGGAACTGACAGTGGCATCAACCAATCACAGTTTTATTTACAGTGAGTGGGATAAATTTAGTGAGGGAAAAGGCCCTCACATACATAACTAACTGTGAATATGATCAGCAGCCTCACCAGTAGGTTTGTGTCAGATCGTAAACTCTGGCAGCTACAGGTAAAATTTCACGGTTCAAGGTTACTTTATTGAAATTTGTTATGTCTCTACAGATAAAAACAAGATGTCTTTTACAAGCTTTAGGCATCTGTGTTTATCCAGAACAGCCAAACAATGTTTACCTGTAATGCCTGTAAAAATTTAGTGCTAAGATTATTCATTAGATTTCAATAGGCGCGCAAACAAAATGTGCTGTTCCTTTCCATATTTTGATATTTATGGCATGGCCTTTCCCCAAAGAGCGTTCTCATAATAATGGAAAAGGTCTGACGAACTTTAATCAATAGCATGGAGCTCCAGCTCATGGGCTCCATATTTAAGAGACGTCACAAGACTTGAAGTTTCTTGTGAGATCTTCACTGGCCAACACTCACCTTCTCGCTCTTTCTCCAGCTGCTCCAGTGCGTCCCGCAGTCTCAGTCGCAGTCTCTCATTCTCCCTCTGGGTCCGGGCCGTTTTCTCTTGATATTCTGACACAGTGTCTCTCACCACCTCCAGGACCTCATGCACTGCCACCGTTAGCAGCTTGCTGACTCGGGCGTTCAAGCGCTCGAGTTTGGACATGTTGTTGCTGGTTTGAGGAGAAACAAATTTACCCTCAGTTTACTCCACAAATATGAAGGACAGAACAAAGGCTTTAGCCAGCAATTATTTAAAAACCTGTAGGCATATAGCTGACTTTCCTGAAGAAACTGCTTATTGACAGTAATTCAATGTAAAGAAAGATTTTTACTGATAACCCACTTAAGCTGTCTAGTCAATGAGCAGACCTGTTATAACATACCAACAAAGCAGCATACAACCAAATGCTAACTTACCGAAATGGGGCTTGTTTGCATGGCTACTCCACAGATCTTTACTGGTGTATTTTCAATCAGTTTTCATGGTTACTGCAAATGTTGACTGTCCAAAATTTGCTTCTTTATGTCATTAAGGCATTTGTACAATTATATTTGTACTTTGCTATGTTGGCCTCTTAGTTCAGTGCAAAGCAAAATAAGCTTAATTTGGATTTTTCACTTTACTATCACTTTACAGAAGTATTACGCTAAAAAAAAAGGGAATTAAAAAACATTTTGCATAATAAAATTCTGATGTAAACAAGGCCATTCAGTGTAATAAGGAGGTAAATCTGACCGACTCAGAACTGTTCACAGTAGTGGTGATGTAGCACCCATAGAAAACTGTTTTGTCTCACTACCATTATCAACACTACATATAAATACTGAAGACAACGTGTAAGTTCACTACATTTTAATGATCGTGTACATATTTTGAAATATTGTTGGAATTCCCCTTGTTGTGCAGTTTCTTTATGTGTATCACTGTGTGTTTTATTTTGCAATGATGTGTAATAGTCAACCATGTGCAACATTGCGCAACGTTCATATCAGGTGCTAAAACATTATCATCATGTGCAAATTCTTATGTGCAATAGTCTTAACATATGCAGTATTGTGAAGTTTTCTAAATGGGGGCTGAATCATTTCATTATGTGCAATATCTTATTATGTGCAATAGTCTTACCAAGTGAATATCACTACTTATGTCAATATCAGTCATATACTACTGATCTATTATTAGAAATTCACTTAACCGCAAGTTACTTATCTATAGTATTAACACCTGGCATTGAGTATATATATCATAGTGTATTTCATATTGAGACTCATTATTAGATTTATTTAGACTTCATATTTTATATTGTTCATATCTCTGTGTCTCTGCAGTCATAACATAAGCAATTTCCTCTGGGAGCAATAAAGTTTTCTGATTCTGATTTTGATTCTAATATCCATAACTGAATTTGCAGATCTTGTTGTATAGGCTTGAAGGGAAGCGACAGTAACCGCGGTTCTAGAATGAGGAGATAAATGCCTCTCATTCCACTCAACTCAACTCAGACACTGTGGGTCTCACAGACACAGGTTTCCTATGATATGAACAGAAATATTTCCTGGGATAATCAGGTGTTAGAGGGCGCTCCCGATAGACTTGCAAATTATTGGGTTCCTAAGAAGTTTTTGTGCCAAGCTGTAATTTGTGAATGGTTAATTACTAATCCTGCTGTTGCTTTTTCAACACAGAACAGCAAAAGCTATTTTAGCACCACTATTGTGTTTGTAATGCTTGTCAGCTCCAGTTATTGGACTTTTGGTGACAAAAGCTTTATTGGTGACAATCACTAGGTAATCAGCTTTCAGTAGCAGTTTGGCTCGTCCTACATCAGAAAACTTGTTTGCTATAGAAAAAGGGACATTTTCACTGATTTCTATATAGCATTAGTGAACTAACAAGCTAGCAAGCTTTATAATACAACGTTTCTTTGGGAAGTTTAAAGTAAGCTAAAGTGGCCCTTATAGTCACGCATGAACACACCACACAGTGTGAAATTCTTTCTCTGCATTTAACCCATTCACCAAGTGAAGCAGTGGGCAGCCAGTGACGCAGCACCCAGGGAGCAGTGTGTGGGGACGGTCCCTTGCTTAAATGTACCTCAGTGGTGCCACTAGCAGTCCTGGGATTTGAACCCACAACCTTCTGATTGGAGGGGCATATCCCTAACCACTAGGCCACCAGCTGCCCCAAAACAAGATACTTACATTTTGTGAGTACTTGCTTAATCCAGCTACAAGATTTGCTTGAGAACTGCCTGTATTTTTATTGCTAGCAGTGTAGTTATGAGCTCTCTAAACAGGAAGTCTGTTAAGTCAGTAGTCATAACAGATGTTCGATGCCACATAAAGCTATGTGAACATAGCAAATCAAATAGTTTTTTTTTTTAATTGTCAGTGTTGTCTGCAACTCCATGTCTAAGAGAAATTATTTCTTGCCCTTAAGACGGAGAATTCACTGAGGGGAAATAACAAGGACAAGTTCATGAGAACTAGTTTTTAAAAAGGGCAGTGAAACAGACAGCAAGAAGTGGTCAGGCTCGCCTTAAGCTGGCCTAGGTTTCACTTCTATATCTTGAGCAACATATGACCACTACTTTCCATTTCTCCCCCAGTTAACTTAAAATAACCAGCCTCCCAAAGAGCAACTAGCCTTTTTATGACTGTAAGTAAAGCGGCCCCTTACAGTCACACATGAACACACCACAGCACAGCACACAGTGTAAACAAAGTGAAATTTGTTCTCTACATTTGATCCATTCAACAAGTGAGGCACTTGGAAGCCAGTGACGCGGCACCCAGGCAGCAGTGTGTTGTGCCACAGGTAGTCCTGGGATTCGAACCTACAACCTTCCAATTGCAGGCACATATCCCTAACCACCAGGCCACCAGCTGTGTGTGGGGAGAGTACCTTGCTCAAGGGTAACTCAGTGGATTGTCATTATTCTTGACAGTCACAAGCAGTATAACAATGTTTTAATTTTAAACAGAAATAATGCACCAGTGATCACCCTAACAGGCCAAATGATTCAGACATGCAAATATGTATGCCCTACAGTATGTACAAAATACATCTAATCAGATCTTTCCATTTTAGTGAACTCAAAGGTGATTCTCCCCCCACAATTTTGTACAAATGTTTACAAATGATCTACCGGCCACATGGTACCCACATAGTGTTGTTATTTTAATGTGGTTGGAGGAAGCCCAAGCTAGTGGGTGGGAGTGGTCATGACAAAAAATATATTACTATATTATACCACATATATTACATATAACAGAAGTATTATGCAGTAAAAGTAAAATGCACTAACAACAGGAATATTGGAGGGGTGAAAATTTTACCAATTACAGTAGATGTGCAAAACTATAGCAGCTCTTCTTATACTCTTAAAGTAATGCTCTAATGTGTTTTTGAAAAAGTCAATGTATTTGAATGCAATGTAATAAAAGTCCCTGTTGGTCAGGCGTCCCAATTCTTTTGTCCACATCGTGTAGATGTGATTATCCAAAACGTCTGATTTATTGATTGCCACCAGTTCTCAATTGTGTGCCACACTGTGGTCCATATTATTAATGATTAACTAACATCTTTGATTATATACAAATGGGTCATCTTAGTAATTAACAACAATACTACTAATAAAGAGGACTTCAATAGAGCTACTGTGTGTGTGTAGACATGGCTACATACACACATACATACATGACAGTATATACAAAATCATCTTTACCGAGAGAATGTCTGGCTCCTCTCCAGGGTCGTCGTGGACATAGTGGCCCGTTTAAAGCTGATTTAGTTAAAAAAAACAGTAAATAAACAAGCAGACAAACAAGATCTGAAGGAGAAAAAGAGGCAGGCAGCTCCTCGCAATGGAGAAAATGAAAATTCGGTCCAGAAACAAGTGATATTACTAATTATTAGGTTATAAACGTGTTCATTATCGGTTTATTTAACCACTGTCATAATTTTTAACCCCTACCGACACGTTTATTGAAAACAGAGGCTTTAAAAGAAAGAGGAACTACAAAAAAGAGGAATTTCAGTAGAAAATCAGCCCCTGCCGCTCCCTGCGTTTACATCCGTCTGTTTCTGTCGATTTCAAATTAAAAGTACCAGCTGCCTGTGGGAGCGCTTCAAATTTCTCTCAAAAAAGTGCCCTGGTTAAATCACCAGTGCACTCTGAGACACTCACTTCAATTCCAAAAGGGCTTGATCAGGTCTGTTACACTTCACAAAATCAAATTATGCAATAGACTTCAACAGCATTGTGAAAAAAAGAAACATGACTGAAAAATAACAGCTAAAGCTGAGTGCATCCTACACATTTAATCACACAAACACATCAAAATTGTTAAAAATGAGTATGCAGCATAAGTTTTACAGATATTAAATGATAAAGTTAAATAATTAAATGACAAATCCTGCAAGACACCCAAAAAAAAGACTCATGGGAGTAATGAGTCATGCGTCCCACAGGTCACCATCACACCCCTAGCCTGAACTTGCCTCAACTCAAACAACTTAGACTTTCATTTCCTCTGTAAATGTCATTTTAGTTATTGTACTACACCTTCTCTGTCATGCTGCTGCTATATTTGCACAGTCATATTTATTGCTGTTTACCTTGATTCTGCATTATTGCACATGTAGCTCTCTGCTGCTAGAATGCAGTGTCTGTCACAATACTGTGCTCATTCAGACTAGTACAGTAGCTATTGTTGACTGCACTAACTGTTGCCTTGTCCAGTGGTTTTGTTGGTCTTGTGTTTTTCTCAAACTCTTTTGTCCTGTCTGCCCTTGTAGTTTTGTGGTTTTGAAGTTTTTCTGTTTCTGTTCTTGTGTTGCACCATGGTCCCATTGTGGGGCACATTACATTGTTTCACTGTGTACTATATGTGTATATGGTTGAAATAACAATAAACCGACTTGACTTGACTAATGATTATCAAAGTATTTCATATTTATTTTATTTCACCTCCCTTTTTACCCAAGAAATATTTCAAAAAACACCTTGATAAATAACGAGAAAAACGTGATTAACATTTTCACTGGCAAGTTGCAAATTTGATCCCCAGTGGTACAACAGCCATACCTGCCCAGGATCCCAACTGACCGTCCCAAGAGGGCCCTCCCCCCTCCCCATCAATCGGCATGATGCCAGCTAGCACAGATTGAAGTGAAAGTGACCATTTTGTCATACGTGAACACACCACAGCACACTGTGACCAGCACGAAATTCTTCTGTGCATTTGACCCATTCACCAAGTGAAGCAGCGGGCAGCCAGGAACACAGCACCCAGGGAGCAGTGTGTGGGGACGGTACCTTGCTCAAGGGTACTGCAGTGGTGCCACTTGCAGCCCTGGGATTCGAATCCACAACCTTCCGATCACAGGAGCAACTCCTTAACCACTGGGCCACCGGCTGCCACCATCTGATGTAACAGAATTGGTGTTAAGCATTTTTCTCCAAGTATCCCCAACCACTAGATGTGGTGTTGCAAGACCAGCCCAAATAGATCTTCACATAACGTAAGGGAAGGATGAGCTAGTGTTGGTGGCATCATGTGATTAGGGGAGTTCTGGCTAGCAGCTGGAATTAAACTACACTGGGGAGAAAAACTGGAAGAAAAAATGATCACTTGATATTTCAATTCATAACAATATTTATTGACTGTGTTCAAATTCACATGCATTTTTATCAACCCCATTTTCATCAGATTTGTTTTTATTACACCCCTCACAAAAAAATGACTGAAAACACACAGGTAAACAAAGATCTTTTAAGTTTTACGTTTTGAATGCATTGCTGCTATCTAGGTAAGCAGAAAAACAGACACATCTGCCTCCTTATCATAAAACTGACTGTCGGTTGAGATGTGACTCTTACTACACATTAACTGTCTAAGTATCCTACTTTTTACTTGTATACTATTATTCCCCCTGAGGTCCACTTACTAAGCGTGGCTTTATGTATCAAAGAGTCACAGTTAAATTTCTCATGACCATTTTCCACTCACTTTTTCCCTCAAAATTAATTATATGGACAAAGGTATTGGGACACATCTGTTTTACAGGGTTTGGGGTAGGCCTCTGACTACCAGTGAAGGACAATCTTAATGTTTCAGCAGATCAAGACATTTTGTACGACGCCATGCTTCCAACTTTGTGGACACAGTTTGGGGAAGAACCTTTTCTATTTCAGCATGACTGTGCCTCAGTGCACAAAACAAGCTCCATAAAGACATGGTTGGATGAATTCAGTGTGGAAGAACTTGACTGGCCGCACAGAGCTCTGATCTCAACCCCATCCAACACCTTTGGGATGAACTGAAACAGAGATTGTGAGTCAGGCCTTCTCGTCCAACATCAGTGCCTGACCTCATAAATGCTCTACAGAATGAATGGGCAAAATTTTCATAGACACTCTACAAAATCTTGTGGAAAGCCTTCCAAGAAGAGTGGAAGCTGTTATAACTGCAAAGGGGGACCAACTCCATATTAAAGTCTATGTAATTGAATGCAGTGTCATTAAAGTCCCTGTTGGTATAATGGTCAGGTGTCCCAATACTTTTGTCCATATAGTGTACATGTAAATGAGCTGTGCTCTAGTTGGCTCGACTATATTGTGCCCCATTCAAAAAGCAGCCTGGACTGAAGCACTCAGGGCAAATGGGGACAAGCTAAACTACTGTTGGCTGAACAGGACGGATGTATGTATGCAAATGTACTGGTTTGTGTGAAACCACTAAGTGACTTCAGAACAGGCTTTTTACAGCTTAGCTTGCACTTGAAGACCAAGGAGTGAAAATGTTTTGACTGTTTTGAAATCCGTTTACATGTAAAAAAGTGAGGAAAATATGAAGTTTTAAATATGAAGTTCTCTTTCACAGGTTGCGAGACACGCTTGAGTAAATATTCGACATTTGTTGTCAAAGTTTAAACTTTAGGAAATAACCCCTAAAATTGCTGCAATTATCACTTCACCAGTTTACTGTGTACTATACTTCTACCTCCATTTTATTAAACTAATTGTCCTTACACACACATTTCATTAAGAATGAACGAGTAAAAATCATCCAAAAAGTTTTTTCCTTAATTTGAAAAGTTACTAATTTTGAAGGTTTTTCTGTCTTAGTGACCATAGGGTCTTATTGTCTTTTTTTTTTTTAGTAGTTAAAGACCTCACCAGCTTGGCTCAGTAACTACGAAGAGAGTTTACATAGATAACCTTAAGCCTCAAGCCATACAGAAAGCAGTTTGAACAGACAACTTTGGCACTGGACTGTTACAACAGTAAATACGCGGGTGAAATAGTAACTAAAAGTGCTGGGAAGTGTATTTTTTTCAAACCCCATGCAGGCAGATATTTTGTCAGAGCTCCATTTCTGTCCTCCCTAAAATCATCTGCCGGTCTGTGTGGATCATCTGATGTTTCTTCAGATGGCTGGACTGACAGAATGTCTTGCTGCACTGTAGGCAGCGGTACGGTCTTTCTCCTGTGTGGACTCTTTTGTGTTTCTGGAGGTTTCCGCTGTGACTGAAGCGCCGGCCGCAGTGCAGGCAGGTGTAGGGTTTTTCTCCGGTGTGGCATCGCTGGTGGCTGCGGAGGTTCCCGATTCGACTGAAGCTTTTCCCGCACACGAGGCAGTTGTGACGTTCCTCTTGATCCTGCTGGCCTGACCGCTGTCTCCAGCCGTCCGGAGCGAGGCCTGGTTCATCTTCATAAGGGAACGGCTCCACGAAAGTGTTGAGGGCCTCTGTATTCATGCATGGAGCCATCGCTGGAAAGTCCACCTCGGTTGGAAGCTCTGGAGGAACCTGGCTCTGAACCATGTGGAAGTTTGGACCCATGGCGGATCCCACACTACAAAAGCTGTTTTGAAGCATGGGTTGCTCTGTGGCAGAATAGTCTACGTGTTCCAGTTCAGTTTTGATCTCAGCCGGACCCACACTCCGCTGGCTTTCAGCTGAAGCCTCCTCTTTGAGGGGTGGCTTGTTCTCTGCAGTGGCGACCACTGCCTCTGACTGTTGGCTGCATTTTAACGTGGTTGGTTCCTGGTGTCCAGAGGAGGTGGTGGGCACGGAAGCAGTCAGTTGAACAACTAAAAGGTAATTGAGAGAAAACAGTTAGACACTGTTTAGGTACTACTGATAATACTTAACACACCACAGCACACAGTGTAAACAGCCCGAAATTGTTTTCTACATTCAACCCATTCACAAAGTAAAGCAGTGGGCAGCCAGCGATGCAGCGCCTGGTGAATGGGTACAAATCCCCACAGAAAAACTCTCAAATCTAGTGAAAAGCCTTCCAAGAAGACTGGAGACTGGTCTGCCTGCAAAGGGGGAACCTACTCCATAATAAAGTCTATGCATTTTGAATGCAGTGTCATTAAAGTCCTTGTTGGTGTGATGGTTAGGTGTCCCAATACTTTCGTCCATGTAGTGTAGCAAAAACTTTACTAGCTCTGTAATACTGTATATAATGTTTGGATCATGCTATAACGTTTTTTACGAGCAAAAACACACTTAATGGCTAGACGATGCCTGGTCTGTGATATATCGTGTGAATGACTGTATACTGAGAACCGCGGTGTCGATATTTTTCCGCAGTATTGCGGAACCCCGCAGGCGCAGTGTCAGTTCTCCGCCCACCCGGGTGGTCGCGGCGCAGCTGCTCCTGCAGCTCACGGACCCTCCTGCGCAGGGTCTGGTTCTCGCGCTCCGTCTTACTCCTCTGCTCCTCGAACTCGGTCACGCTCTCCCTCACCGCCTCCAGGACCTCCTGCACCGCCGCGCCCAGGAGGGCGCCCACCCGCGCGCGCAGCTCCGCTCCCCACATCATGCGCGAGGCTCTCCGGAGGCGCTTGCTTAGATGTGACGTCACACCAATCTGAGCCGCGCGTCACTGTTAGGGGGCAATAAGGTCCTAAAATAAACCTTACAATCGCGAATGGTATTATGAGAACAAGTAAAAATATCTGTTTTTAAATAATGAAATGTAAAAAAATAATAAATAAAAAAAGGCAACTACAGCGACTTACAGTATTCACATTTCATAATAAAAGTTTGTGATTTCATGGGTTAAAAAAACCCCCCAAAACTAGGTGTGTGTGTTTTTTATACATACACGGAGCTCCACAACAGTGACTTTTCAATTGAAAACAATTTTAGGAAGTCCAGAATACCTCTTTAGTTGGTCCGCTCATCATGCAGTTGTGAATCAGCTGGCTGCTTTTTTCTCATTATGTGAAATAAATGATGAAAATAGACACATAAATAGATAAAAAGAATGGAGCTGTGGCTGGAAAAAAAAGAAAAAGAAAAAAAAAGTAACAAAAAAGATGCGAATCAATAAATGCCTATTTTCAAAATCAAAGTAAAACCAATAATAAAAAAGGGATCGAACATATAAATGAATAAATACATTAATTAAAGTATTTTATACTTTTTGCAAATTTCAGATCTCCAAATCAATCCAGATCTCCAAATTCAAGTGTATACACACACACACACACACACACATACACATATATATATATATATACGTGTGTGTATGTGTAAATATATATATA
>JBBPCX010000114.1:29991371-30010682 GCA_037974365.1 Hydrocynus forskahlii | reverse complement strand
CACACACACACACACACACACACACACACACACACACACACACACACACACATATATATATATATATATATGTGTGTGTGTGTGTGTGTGTGTGTGTGAGTATGTGTGTGTTTGCATTCTGAGTGTAAAAAGGGCTGATTTCAATTGAAATGATCTCAAACCAGTATCTGTATTGAAAGTAAGTATCTACAGAGATGAGGTCACTCTCATTTGAATCAAGTAACTATTTATTTTTTAAGAAAAGTCTTTGAAATAAGTGGAGACAGAACAAGCCCACGTTGGAAAAGGAAACATTCATGCATCATTCCAGGCACAGTGACGAACAACCAGTGTACAGAAATGCACTAAATGCATCATATTGTTCACATCATTTGCGAGAAAGACCGCAACAGCATAGAAACAAACAAACATACATTTATTGTTATTCCAGTTATGAAACATGCATTAATAACCGACCGCATGCTCCATTGACTAATTTAAACACCTTCAAGAAAACGGATCAAATTAAACAACTTTTAGACCAAGAGTAAATAAAATAAATAATCAAGTAGAGGTACAAGTGTACAAACCATATATATATTAATATATCTGATATGGGTTATATTCTTTACAGAATAATTCATACAAAGAAGAACCGTTAACAAAGCCGAAGATGCAGTCAGTGATTACAGTTTTCCCCTACACTTTTTTTTTGGAATATAGTGTTCCATTGCACTTATTTGTTGTCGCTGCTGTTTGTGTTAACATTTAATGATGAATGCACCAATAGAAAAGATCTGAAGCTTTTTGAAATACAGTAGAATTACAGCAAATGTACAATCCAGCCAAAATGAAAAAAGATGTATTACTACATTTGCTGTAAACCTGGCTACTCACTTGCAACAGTGGTGCCACAGTAGGCTCAAGAGTGAGATTTTCCCTTTTAAAGATTACAAAAACCACCTTTCCACAATGCATGCTGGGTATTGTAGTGAGAAAACTGATAAATGGAATCAAATGAATTCTGTTGAAACTTCACTATATGGAGAAAAGTATTGGGACACACATGTTTTTTAGGGTTTGAGCTACACCCCTTTCTTCCTGTGAAGGGTACCTTTCAGCATACCAAGACATGTTAGCCATCCTTCCAACTTTGTGGACACAGTTCAGGGAAGAACCTTTTCTATTCCAGCATGACTGTGCTCCAGTGCACAAAGCACAGTGGCCTTGTGGTTTAGGAGCTGCCCCTGTGATCGGAAGGCTGTGGGTTTGTATCCCAGGACTGCCAGTGGCACCACTGAGGTACCGTTGAGCAGGGTACCCTACTCACACACTCACACACCCTACTCGCTCCTGGGACGCCATTGTTGGGACCCCACTGCTTTTCTCACATTAATGGATTAAACGCAGAGGACTCAAGTAATTTCCTCTTGGATCAATATAGTGTATAAAATTTTAATTAAAAAAAACACTCTGAGTGACTTACATGTGTTATGCAGAAATTATTACAAATTGATAGAATTCCCCTTCAATAAACAAAGAGAGAAAGATGGAGATTGTACAGAGAGAGATGAAGAGAGTAAATGTAGCATTGCTTCTGCTATACAGTAAACCCGCCACAGGTGGTGCTTGTGAGCTGCTCATGAAATGTCAGAGTAAATCTGAAAGACAGCTGCATACTTTTACAACCTCACAGGAACACACTACGAGTGACACTTGCATTCTGTAAGAGAAACATAGAAAAGGAAGAGCCATATCAAAACATCGAACATGCCGTACAATACACACAAACATACCATTACTTATTTTCAGTAAATAATTGGAACAGTAATTTATATCAGCAGCAAGCAGTTTAATGGTGTCTTCTTAAAAGGCCCATATCCTACAGTTCCCTTCCATTTAATTTTTTATTTCCTTGAGGTCCACTTTTGAATGGGCTTTGGTATTAAAACCAACTCCTCTGTCTCATAATTAAACAGGCTGTTACAAGAACAATTTGGTGAAAAATCAAATTTACCGAATTTTCCACTGACCCCATATGTGGTCAATCAGCCAATCAGGTCAATCAGTCTGGTGTCCAAATTTTGTTTTTTACTTTAGAACTGGAGCTACAAGACAACATAAGCCAATAGTGACCTAGCCTGAATTGTCTCTGTAAAAATACTTTAGAAAAAAATTCTCTTAACCTGCTCAAATTGCATCCAGATTTTCATAAAGATTGTACAGACATTATGTGGTTAAGGATTTAGTTTGGTTTGTGAATACCAGTCCTGGCCTTGTCTGAAATGAAAACCTGTAGCATTGAGGTTTTGTTCGTTTTTATAGCATATATTAAGTTGTACTGTGTCCTAAACCACATCCATAATGAAGAGCTGGATACGGTTTGAGCAGGCTGAAAGCAGTTTTGGTGAAATTGTGCCATATTGTGTAAATTTGATCTGTCACTGAACTATTTCTTTAAGACTGTTGGATTCTGTGAGATCACAAAACAACAAATGCAAAACAGACTGTTTTGAATTTAATCTACACTTATGGAGCTATGAGCTATAGAGGAAAGGGTAGAAGTGAGGAGAATTCTGTTTTCCAAGATATAGACCCTTTAAAATGGCACTTTTTGATTTAAGACCACTTCTGTAGGGATTCTTAGGAAGCATCGTCAAAAATGGCAGTGCCTTATTGCAACAAAAAGTCAGACATTATTGCATCAAATCAAAATCAGATGGTACTTTAAACATATTACTTCTCAAAGCAGCCCTGATTTCGAAATCATTTGCGTAGGTTCGCTATTACATGATAAATCCTAGAATAACCATTCTAGATTATGCATCAGTGAAACAACCTTCATAGAAAGAATTGCTAATTGCATTTCGTATGCCATATTATTGTGAACTGGAATGATGCTGGTAGAGCAGAACTGATATGAAAAGCCTAGCTGCAGATAAAACCCAGAAATGGTCAAGATTTGAGTAACAATGAAAAAAGTTCCCCCAACACATGACGTTCCTCCATGTGGGTACGATTCTGGTACACACTCCTATAAGCAGAACTTGTACAGCATAGCTGCATCCTAGTCACTGATACTGATCTGTTGCTAATTTGACATCTGACATGAATGACTGTTCAGCCGGAAATGGGTGAAACGAGGCCCTGCTTGGGGCAGCTGGCTTTGGCCTCTTCACTCCTGGAAGCTGGACCCAGGCAAGTCGTTGGTCAACGTGTGCCAGCGCTCCACCTTCTTGCCCTTGTTCTTCAGACAGTCGATCCAGTGCTGGAGGGCGTCGCCCTGTGAGTGACAGCCAAGTGACACGCCCCCTGGGACAGAGAACAAAACATGTAATTATCACCATGCTCTGGCGAGACGGTGATGTACACACATGTAATCAGCTTTCTATTCAAAGCCCAAGACTGACTGGCTCTCTCTAATCATGGGGAAAAGGGGAGGCTCTGTTAACGAATGTAAAGGAATAGTTTGGTAAAAGATCCAGTGGACTCCAGATGTAGTTGATAAGCCAAGATGAGTTGCTAACGTTGTCAATAGTCACCCAAATGTTTTCAGAAATACAGCCCCAAAACCTCTGTGAACCTCTCTGGCCTTGTAGCCAGACAACGGGGTCTGTTTTCACCAATGATCTCAGGAGTAGCGGAGCTGACCCAGAATCAGTTTTTATGGCAATATCCATCATAATTACATAGGACTCTGATCCAAGATCAGTCCACTGTGTTGCCTGAAATGGCTGACTGTGGCACTGAAGTTTTGTTCATTTTTACAGCCCACAATCAATTATACTATGTCCACAAGTCTGCTAAACCTGATGATGTTGATCAAATTGGTTGAAGTTTTCAGTGAGAGAAGTGACACACTTCACTAATAAATTGTTATTAGTGTACATCAAACACAGATTTTGAAAACATATTAACGAAACAACAATATACAGTCCACCATAAAACAAGCACCCACTGGTCTTTACCATGATCAGACTGTTTTAAAGATCTTTTATTGGTTTTACTTTATTGCTTTTAAGTGCTACAGTCAGTCAAGAGGTGATGTGGCCCGCTAAGCAACCCCAAAAGCTTATAATAATTTGGAGGATAACAGTATATTACAGATCTAGTGTGAAGAGATGAGTGGTACAGTAGTAAAGCCATTTACCGATGAAATCATTGGACTTTCCCAAGTCGTAGTCCCATACTGTAACCTCCAGTGTCTTAGTCGCTAGCTCTTTAAATGTAATCTCGTAGAAAAACTCCTGTAAAGGACAAAGGAAGAGGTAGAGCGATCAGTTAGAAAAAAACAATGGTGCAAGAAATTAGATCCAAAATATTTATTATAAATATGCATTATTATAGTACAGTTCACAACAAAGCATTATGAGCATTACGTGAGTAACATTATGTCATTTTGACCCACTTTATCTACTTGGCGCTTGACATTTAAACAGCGTTTGTAGCGACCCTTGTAGGCGTGCTTCATGCATTTCTTTTGAATGCATGCAAGCATGAACATGGATGCACATGACAACACACACACATACATGCTTCTTTACAGGGTTTTTTCCACAAATTCTCCATTCCCTCCTTATAAAACAGACACTTGATGAAGTGCAATGGAATCTTAAAATGTGATTTTCTCAGTTTTGGCTTTTCAGAAGTCCTCCGCTTGTTTTTGTCCAAATTAAAATACTTTAAACATTCAGTAAGTAACATATTTGTGAGAGTTTATATTGCAAATAAACATAAAAGCCCAAAGCTAGTGGAGCAGCTCTGTAAAGCTCTGCCATTTTTATGTTTCACAATAAAAGCAGCTTTTATTGTGAAACATTTTTATGACAGCTCCTGTGTGCCACATCCATTTCAGCACTGGTCATATTGTCAAGATGCCACAGCCATTCATGGATGGATGTCTATGAGCGTATAGTCAGCCTCGCTGTCCTGGGTAGGTGAGGTGTGTCACACACACCGGTCACGTGATGCACACGGGGTCACAATCATTGAGACTCATACCCTGACCAACTCGACTTCTATGCTGCTGGAACTGTGAGTACTCCGGTCTTTTTCAACTCTTTATACCCACTGTGTGTGAGAACACGGGTTCCCGGTGGGAATCTAAACTGTCTAGTGGAGTGATCTCAGAACAAGGTGTGTGGTTTGCCAACTGAGCCCCACCACAGTGGTGTCATCAGCAAACCTGATAATGCTATTGCTGAAGTGGACAGGAACACAGTCATGGGTGTACAGGGTGAAGAGCAGGGGACTCAACACACAGCCTTGCGAAGCTAGTGCTGAGGCTGAGGTCTGAGGAGATTTGACAGGAGATCCTCTGGGAGCGATTTGACAGGAAGTCTTTGATCCAGAAGCAGATGGAGTAAGATAGACCCAGGTTCAATAGCTTTGACACCAGTCTGTGAGGAAGGATGGTGTTGAATTCTGAGCTAAAATCTACAAAAAGTAGCCGGGCATAGTTCCCCCGCTGCTCCAAATGGGTCAGAGCAGTGGGGAGACCAGTTGCTATGGCACCCTCTGTAGACCTGTTCGCTCTATAAGCAAACTGGTGAGGGTCCAACCCACCTGGGAGACTTGAGGTAATGTGTGTACGGACCAGTTTCTTAAAGCACTTCATAATGACTGGTGTGAGTGCCACAGGACGATAATTGTTTAGGCTGCTGATTTTGGGCTTCTTAGGGAGTGGTACAATGATAGAAGACTTCAAGCAGAGTGGGATGGTGGACTGGGATAAAGAATGGTTGAAGATCTTGGTAAAGACCCCCGCCATCTGGTCTGCACAGTCCTTCAAAATGCGTCCAGCAACGCCATCGGGTCCAGTAACTTTCCTCAGATTCACAGTCCTCAAAGTTAATCTCACCTCATGCTCCACCATGAACACGTGGCTGCTGTACGCCTGAGGATGTGACATCGCTGACACTGGTGACTTAACCTCAAAGCGGGTGAAGAAATGACTGAGTTCTTCTGAAGGTGATGCCTCACCACCAGCAGCTGAGAGGTTACTGGATCTACAGTTGGCTATTTGCTGGACCCCTTTCCACACCTGCCTTGCATATTTGCCACAAAAGTAGTCTTCTATCCTCCTCTTGTAAGCAGCCTTGACCTTTCTGATGCCTCTCTTCAGGTTGGCTCTGGCAGCACTGTAAAGCGCCCCATCGCCAGACCTGAATGTGTTGTTCCTTTCCCAGAGCAGATACTGCACTTTTCTAGTCAACCAGGTAGACCCGGATGTGGTTGTCCCTTGTAACCGTGTCTGTGCAGTGTCTGATGTAGCCCAGGACTGCTGCTGCATACTGCTCTACATCATGATGTTCAAAGACCTCCCAGTCTGTCACCTCAAAGCAGTCCTGCAACTGCAGAGAGGCATCTGCTGGCCATGTTTTAAGTTTTGGATGTGACTGTAGCACTTTTCCTGAGGGGGCTGTAAGCTGGTATTAGGAGCAGGATCAAATGGTCTGACTAGCTCAGGTGTGGTAGTGGTTTAGCCCTGAAGCCCAGTTTGATGTTTGAATAGACCTTATCCAGTGTGTTAGCTCCCCTATTGGTCCACTTAATGTGCTGATAGAATTTAGGAAGCACTGTCTTTAAGTCAGTCTGGTTAAAATCCCCTGCTACAATATGCACCGCCTCAGGATATCTGTTCTGTTGACTGCTAATAATGTCGTGCAAATGTCAGAGAGCCAAGCTAGCATTGGTGTCCAGGGGAATATACACAGCAGTTACCATGACAAGCTCTCGAGGTAAGTAAAAGGATCTGCATTTAACAGTCACAAACTCCAGATCCGCAGAGCAATGGCTGCTTACAGCCTCCAGGTTTTTGCAACAGCTGCTGATGACATAAACGCATAACCCCCCCCCCCCTCTGCTCTTACCCGCTGTGTCCGAAATGGATGAACAGAGCCAGGTCTTTGTGATGAATAGAATGCAACTATCCTTCACGATGTTGGTTGCAACCTGTAGCCTTAGTTCATCCATCTTATTGACAAGATAAGCACACATAAACAAACCATCGAGGAGCACACCCAGCATGTCAGGACAGTACTCAAGAGGCTGCTGGGCCATCAGCTGTTCTGCAAGTTGGAGAAATGTACTTTCCACCAGCACTCCACTACATTTCTGGGTTTTATCATCTCACCCCAAGGTGTGGCCATGGACCCCAGAAGCAGGATGCTGTGCGTAATTGGCCCCTACCCAAAATGCTCAAACAGACACCACTGGCATTTGCTTATGATCACCATCCAATAGGCCCAACAGTTAAACCCCAGGCAGGCACGATGGGCTCTACTTTTTGAACAATTCAACTTTATCTTACTGTCCGGATTTGAAAAACACCAAGGATGATGCCCTCTGTAATGGTCTGCTGGCCTTGCCTGCGTTTGTCTTGTTCTGTGTTTTGTCCCTGTAGGCGTGGCTGCAGCCCAACGGTGTAATTGGTGACACCTGGGCCCGGTGTCACCACTTCTACCCTGTTACCCGCTGGACTGTCCTTTTTTCCTCCCATTTGCTTTCTTGCATCCAACACCCTTCACTTCACTTCCACGCATCCATGCACTTACTTTGCATTACTGATTTTACTGACTTAAACACTCATTTTGGTTTTGTTTTTCTTTGGTTGTGGTATTTGTTACAATAAATTACTTATTATTTTGGATTTAAACTCTGCGTCCTTCATCTTTGCCATGACCTTGAGCCGGGTCATGACACCTCTCATGTTAACACCAAGCTCAGAGCCCCCGGGCAGACCCCGCGCCTGTCCTGCTACCACAACCCATTTTTCTCCTCTTCGGTGGGTGCCAGTGGCAGACCTTGGAGCCCTCTCTGGCAGGCACCCAGCTTGGACGACTCTTCGTACACACTGGATTTCGATCTGACACCCTCCGGTGGGCCCATACCTTAGCCATCACTGGCCACCCCGGCACTGCTGGGACCCTCTCTCTACTGCAACACTCCTTCTGGTGGCCTAACATGGCCTTGGATGTTAAGGCGTGCGCGGTGTGCACCAGGGCTAAGACTACCACTCAACCCTCTCCGGGGGACCTCCAGCCTCTGTCAGTGCCTCTGGCATCCCTGGTCACACATCATGCTGGACTTCGTCACTAGCCTGCCAGATTCGAAAGGGAAGAACACCATCCTCACCATTGTGGATTGCTTCTCCAAGGCGGTGCACCAAGTGGCTCTCAACGGACTCCCCACAGCCAAGCCCACTGCCTAGCTTGTATTAGAACACGTAGTCCAATTGCATGGGTTCCCCAAGGACGTCGTCTTGGACAGAGGGCCCCAGTTCACAGGCAAGATCTGGAAGACCTTCTGCCATCTGATCGACTCCTCCTGCAGTCTCTCCTTGGGCTACAACCCCCAGACTAATGGTCAGATGGAGTGGACCAACCAACAACTGGAGCGCTTCCTGAGGTGCTTCATTGCTGACCACCAGCGTTCCTGGGCCCGCTATCTCATCTGGGCTGAGCTCTCCCACAAGTTCCTCACCTCGTCTGCCACCGGGCTCAGTCCATTTGAGGTATGCAATGATTTACAACCTCCAATGTTTGAACACCAGGAGCTGAAGGTTGATGTATCATTGGCCCAATAGTTGGTCTGCAGATGCTATCAGCTTTGGCAGCAAGCCCGCATTGGCATCCAGCGGGCCAACAATCGCTACACCCAGCAGCACTGCCGTGGGCACCCACCAGGATGACTGTTTCACATCGGTGACAGGGTTTGGCTTTGCACCCGCAACCTATACCTTCGCTCTGAATCCAAGAAGCACACCCCAATCGCCTTCCGGCTCCGGCTGCATGTCTCTCTTTGGGTCTATCCTGTCTTCCGCATGTACCAGCTCTAGCCTGTCTTCACCTCACCCTTGGTTCCTTCAGCACCTGCTTCGCCTCAGATCATTGATGGTGGTCCCATCTATACCGTCCGGCAAATCCTCGACTCATGATGCCGTGGCCGTGGCATTCAGTATCTAGTTGACTTGGAAGCTTTCCCATTTATTTTTTCTCAACCAGGGATCCAAGAACGGTCTTGGATCCCCAGTTGGTCCATCCTGAACCCTTCACTTATTCAGGACTACCATTGTTGGGTATCCTTTCAGTTGGGTCTGTCTGGTGACGGTCCTAGAGGAGCGGTACTGTCACACACACCAGTCATGTGACACGCACAGGGTCCTTGAAGTGACGTGTGTCACGGGGTATATAAACAAGGAAGTTGGTCGGAACCAGTGCTCAGTCATTGAGTAACATGCCCTCACCAACTCGACTTCCATACAGCTGGTACCGTGAGTACTCTGGCCTTTTTCTAATCTTTATACCCACTGTGTGTGTGTGTGTCAGACCACAGGTTCCCGGTGGGAATCTCAACTCTCTAGTAGAGCATTCTCAGAACAAGGTGCGTGGTTTACCAACTCTCTCGTGCTCCATCCGTGATTGGGTTCATCTGCCACACTGCACTAGGCTAACTATTTGGCCAGGTGAGTCTTTCTGACAGAGTGAGACTCCCTCTCCCCCCTGATGCTAGCTTTTATGTAATGGATGTGTCAGGAGCAGTTAGCTCACTCCTCCAAGCACAATGAAACGCCTTAATTTTCCCCCTTAAAATGACCTTAAATTTGACCTTAATTTCTCATACAGGACTTAATTGAATTTTCCCCTTACTTTTTCAAAATTGCCCCTTAAATAATAGAACTTCCTGAATTAACACCTTACATTTAAGATTAAAGGGTTTCACTCTCATGCCTTAAATTTAATTTAAAAGTAAAATTAAGGAGTCGGTTTCACAAACTAACGGCCACTTAATTCAAATGGGTTTTGGTGTATTATCAGGGGTGAATTAAGGTAGGATTAAGCAAATTACATTGTATTTTATAGTGCAGCACGTTGAGTCCAATAACAGTCTGAAAAGATATCATAGGGGTTTGTGAAGGAAAGCACATGCTAACCTCCTCCTTTGCATGATCAGCATCATCATGTGATTGGGCGAGTTCTAGCTAATGGGTGGAACTGGTCTCCACAATGACAAAAGGTTCATATTTTCTCAGGGCATTTAGAGAAAAGACATAACTACACAAACACACACTCACAGACCTACATACCTCATTAAACTCAGGGTTTAATGTTTTTTTAATAACAGCAGTCTTGTGTTTTGATTTCTTCTTCAGATCTGGTTTGAGGTACCTGTGAATGTGTGTGTGTGTGTGTGTGTGTGTGTGTGTTTGTGAGGGAGAGAGGGAGAGAGAGAGAGAGAGAGAGAGAGAGAGAGAAAGAGAGAGACTGGGTTAATATTGAAGAACAGTCATAGTCTATGTTTAATGGCCTCCATTTCTTACATCACACTAAACACTTACTGGCAATAGTGGGAGCCATGGAGGGATGGGTGTAAAAAGAAATAGAAATAAATTAGAAATATGGCAAAGCAAATAAAGAATATAGAGGAAAAAGAAAAACATTCAGAAAATAAGGGAGAAAAAGAGTTGGGAGAAGGGGGGGAGCAAACTTATGAGAACAGTATAAAAGACAAAATAAAACAATAAAGATATAGAAAAAAAGGATGCAAAAGGTGATGAGAAAAATAAACAGATGAAACAAAAGGTTAAAAGAAAGAAAGGGGCTTTTGAAAAGGAAAGAAAAGAGGAGTAAACTAAATGATGTAGTGTTGAGCTTAAGGACATTGATGGCATTCAAGTAAATATAGCAGGAGACCTACTTCTCCATCTGACGTCTGTCAAGATGTATTACTCTCCCATCAGAAACACACACTCCCTCTCACACGTTCCAGACAGGCATAAAGCATGCTAATGATGCTATGCTAGCAGTTTGGCTACACTATGAAAGTCATTATTGCAGTCCCTTCTGTTCAGTTCAGTTTAACATTGCGTTTTCTCCAAAAGGCTCCCTTAGAGCATGAAGACGAAACATTCAGAGGAGCCAAGATTTAAAAAGACAAACCCTTTCAGAGCATGAGGAAGAACCACTGAGAGGATCCAAGAACCCATCCTCCTTGTCAAATCAAGTCAAGTTGATTTTACTGTTGTGTGAACCATCTACGCAACACACAGTGTCCCCCCAGTATCACTGTGCAACACAAAACTAACAGAAAACTACACAGAGTATGATCAGTTAGAGTGCAAAAAAGTGCAGGAATCTCCAAAAAAAATCTTTCCTTTGTTTTTGGAAAGATCTGTTGGAGAAACTGATTGTGGTGATACAGGATGGTCGGTACAGAACAAGCTACAACACATACAGAATGGTAGATAGAGAACATGGTGGAACAGACCCATGATTCCAGATACAGAACACCATGGAACACATACTAGATGAACATGGTGTAACACACATTAGATGGAAGATATAAAACAGAATGGAACATATACAGGATGGTAGATGTAGAACATGGTGAAACAAATACAGGATGGCAGATATAGAACATGGTCGAAAACATACAGGATGCTAAATATAGAACATACAGCACACCATCCTTAGATCCCTGAGGTTACGAGAGTTCCCTCTGTTAGACTCGGAATTTCTAAATCCTCCATAAATTTTCACTGGGATTCAAGTCAGCAGAATGGTGAGGCCACGGAAGCCCCTTAACCTTTTTATAGAAACCAGTCTTGAATTAATTTGGCTGTATGCTACGTCACAACGCCCTTTTTAATGTATCGTCTTGCCTGATGAGATTCAGTTTTCTAATATCTGCCCAGCACTCCAGTTATGTTTCTTCAACGATGTGTGATGCTCCAGCACCATTTGCAGAGGATCAGCCTCCAGTACCCCACTGTGGGTGTGGTGTTCCTGGAATTTTTACTAAACCTTTCTTCCTCCAAACACAGTGAGCTGAGTTCATTGTTCCAAAACTGATATGTTAAAGCTTTGCTAGGGTTCTGTAGTTTTTCTATGTGAGTGTGGTTGACAAATGTTGCCCCTCAGAACTTGAGGAAGCTCCTTCATCTTAACCATAACAGATTGCAATTTTCCCTACCAATGCAATGCGATACATTTAATTTGAAATTTCATATTTTTACTTCTGTTTGTAAAGACATTGTATGTGTAAATGTAAATAACAATAAGAAAGTGTCAGAATACTTTTGACTGTAGGGGTTATAAGAGGATTATGGATCCTGTCCACAGCTTTATATAAAAAAAGACAAATGCGTTTAATAGCATCTGATTTCTACTAAAAGTATCAAAGAACCTCTTGAGAATTAGGTTCTCATCATAAATGTCCATTGAGTGGTGTGACTTTCCTCACATTTTGCACCAACTACATAGTTATAGCTCCCCCTTGTGGGAAATCTTCAGCCTACTAAACGGGAGAGAGTGAGAGGACATCTCAGCTAAAAATAAGGCAACTGCAAGGCCTTCATGCTCACGTTTTGACATAGGGGTCGGAGAAGCCGTTAACATCCATGGCAGCCAGGTGGGCACAGCGTCGGACACCCACACACAGGCCACCCTTGGCTCTGTCTTTGGCTTCTGTCAGGACCTCTCCATCCTCTGAGTCCTGGGCTGGGGGCAGGAACTGGAGGCACAGGAGCAAACGGCCCCGCTCCTCCAAGCTCCGGTGTTGCTCTGTCTCCCACTGCCAGAACAAACAAACACACATTATTTGAGACAGCTGGTGAACACAGTTGTAGTCTCACACAAATCACATTATGTCATTAAGTTGCTGTTCATTACTATTCCAAACATAACCATCCCACCACAGCAGTACTGGACTAGGGAAGACAATGCTGAAATTTAAACAAAAACATCCTTTGTATCTTTCAATTTAATGGGACTGAAAATGGGGAAAAGTCAGAAGTGCAGATACAAACCTGTGCATACAGAATATAAAGTCACCATTAATGTAATTAAGAGTTAAGATGACTGTACATGATACAAAAATATACACATTTAAATATAATTATATTTAGAATATATATAGCAACAGTATAAATATAAGATAATAAAATAAAGTTAGAAAATAAGTAGCAACAGACATTGAATGCTACACAGTGATATTGCACAAGAGATATTGTATGTTATTATTATTATTTTTATTAAAGACCCTAAACTGTCCTTGCGTTTTTAAACAAAAGAGCTTATGAGGTTATCCAGAACACTCTTAAGGGCCCAAATCCTACATTTTGCATTTTACATAACTATTTTTCAACCTCTCTTTGTCTCTTAGAAATAAACAGGCTATTTTTGCAGCCTTCAAGACTGATATATGTATACTACCTCTATTTCTCTATTAGTTACAAAATGAGAAAAATGTGAGTTTCCATGATATGTGTATGATATATCAAGTTTGTCACAAAAATCCAAACATTCACATACGTTTCCTAGCTTAGCCCCACTTACTCACATTTGAACTGTAGTCTGGCAGCAAACGCAGCTTGGTCTGCTTTTTAAATTAGGTACAATACAGGGCAGCAGATTAGAAAAGGGTCGTTTACATATATCAGTCTCAAAGGAACTACAACAGAAATAGCCTGTTTAATCCTAATGGATATAGAGATGTTAAAAAATAGTTGTTTTTTGACATTAATAGTAAAATGTGATGCAAAATAGTTATAAAATATGACATTTCATCAAATGGATAACAGTGAAGCATAGTAACCCAGTGTATCCAAAATGCTGAGTTGAAAAATCATACAAATTCAAACATATATCCAATTCCAGTCACTTTTTATAGCAATGATCTGATATGAGATTTCAATAATGTAACTATTATGACTAATTAAGTAAATATGTCATATAAATAAAACATACAGCAAAACAGTAATAAGAAATCTACACTTCTAAGGCCTTACACATCAGATACAGCTGGATACACGCTCATTAATCAGCTTTGCTGAAGATGAACATAAGCCATGGTGGAAAAAATGTCTCTAGTTTCTCATTGATGTTCAAAACTTGATATAATGACAAGCCCCAGCATAGTGCTCCACAGGTTGCCACCGTGGGAGAGATGATAAAAGAGATGATGAAATCGGAAAAGTTAGACGATGGCATACATGAATAATAAAGAAATTTGGGCCTGTAGCCGCGTCTTGTTGTTGCCGCGTCTGCTTGGTATTCAACATGGAATTCACTGGAAATGCAGCAAATCTATCTAGGTAGATATGCCCAGGAGATAAGCTAGCATGATCTATGGGGGTTGAACAACTGCGGAGCGTACGCATCCCTCTACCTCTGTTTTTATTTCCCATTTATTTTTTCTCTATCATATTCGATTCAATCTGCTTTGCCATTTATCGTCTTTCACTGTGTGGCGTAAATGAAATTCATTCACGGAGATACAATTACAGAAAGGGCTAAAGTGATTTATTTCTGTCCAGCAAGTCCCTCCCGGGTAACTCATACATAAAAAATTAATGTCACGCTCAGTTAGAGTCCAGATCACTTAAAGAAATAACACCATGAACAATGAATTATGGTATGAACTGGTTGGGCCCTTCTCCAAAAGGAGAGGCCATTCTACTGTAACCTCTGCCATTCTGAATTCATACATGGAACAGCACCCCAAGGAACAATAATTTTTTAAATAATCATCACTGTGACATATTGTCAGGGGGCTTTTAGACAAAAAGCCAGGACTTTTTTAGATTCATACTGTTCTATACATGATCTTAAAGCCTAAGCTGCTTGTTCTGACCTGTCTGTAAACCAAAATGTTGAGTTGGTGTGACATGTCTGTGTGTGACAGGTAGTCTATAGAATATTTTCAATGGTTCTTTTAGTTCCAAAGTTCTTCATTTTTATTAAAATAAGGTAAATTCAACTGTTAACATCAGTATGTTAGTGTTTGTAATTATTGGACAGCGTTGATGTTTGATGGTGAATGCTCAAGTTTGTTGAAGAATGATGGTGTTTGGTGGAGTTTACTGGTATATGTTGTTTGAAAATGATGGTATGTGTTGGAGACTTTTGGTATTTGGAAGAAATGTTGGATTTTGATGGAGAATGTTGGTGTTTGGCAGAGAATGTTGGAGTTGTTAAAGGATGTAAATGTGTGTTGGAAAATTGTAGCATGTGTTGGTGAACTTTAGTGTATAATTGTGTTTAGTGTAGAATGTTGGAGTTTGATCATACATTTTGGTGTTGGGTGGAGAGTGTTAGAATTTTTGGACAAAATTGTAGGAGAAGTTTTCTATTTGTTGAAAACAGTTGCAATCTGTGGAAAAATGTGTGTTGGAATTTGCAGGAGAATGTTTGTTTGGGAATGTTGTAAGAACAATGGTGTTCATAATGGTGATGGGTCAGTGTGCACTAGCTTGGGGCACCTGTCTTTTGGTTTCAGGTCTTCAGTTTGAGCAGTTCTGTAGGGGTATTTCACTTCTCCTCCGCTACATTAGGCAACTCAAATCCCTGCAGATTTGTTCTCAAATACAAACCCACACTAAGGACAAGCCTGGAAAGCAGATAGATGGGACATAAAAGACCGAGGAAGCATTTAAGGAGGGAGAGGAGATGAGTGAAAAGTAAGCACCAAAATCCAGAGGAGCCGAGACTAACACAGTGAGTCACTCTTGGCCATAGGAAAATCTGTACGAACAGCGCATGTATTTATAGCCATCCAGCGGCATGTTATTTTAAGCTGTACGTGAGCCATCACTCTCGCATGTGACGTCATCAAGCGCCCTGAACATTGTGCGACTGCCAGGTCTGTTGATTCCATAAAAAAAGAAGATTTTAAACGCAAGAACAGTCGTGCTAAATGATGAGAAACAAGCAAGGAGCAATTTTCTCTTCCGTTTCATCCTATATCTCAGCACTTTTCTTAAGGTAATCACTGAGTGGAAGGTCTTCAGTCCCGTCACTGCACTCCTCTTCAACAAACTCTCCTACGACAACCCTTCTCCCCTCTCTCTCCTTTTCTTTCTCTTTCCTAGTTCCACTTGTCAAGCGCTTTTGTCCTGGCCTCATTTGGCTAATTATCAGGTCTCAGGAAGTGATCTGCTGAACTGCTTTGCCTGTCTGTGTCAAATGGTCCGGTAATGAGGGAGCAACATGAAAGGGGGGCACAGCTGCCATCCTCAGAGAACCCGAACTGGCTTTCTCCCACTTTGGTTAAATATTTAGTGGAGGAGAGAGTATGGGCAGGGCAAAGTGGAGCATTACTGACATGTAAGGGGGAAAAATGAGACCAGCAAATCAGTACCCGGATTCAGAGCCGTGGAGCAGAGAGAGAGAGCGAGAGAGAATAAGAAAATGTACCTCTCTTAGATAACAAGAGATCCCTCTGAGTGCTGTGCTCATAGCAGTAGGAGATGCCAGCTGAAAGACAAAAAGGCTGTTAGTATCAAGCAGCTTTAGTTTAATTGTTTAAAACCACTGCTTTATCCACAAATAGTCATGACTGAAATGAAACCTTGCATCTCAACTTTTGACATTTTCCATTTTTTTCATAGTTGGTCAGTACCAAGTGAGGTCACACTGTGTCCAAATTTCAGAAAGTGCAGACTGAATCAAAAAGACTGAATAAAACCACTTACATGAAACTTATATTAAAAGTTGAGAAGTTGTTTTCCTGTAAAGGTATTTTTTGGAGACATACGGTTTTGCTCTGACAGTGACAATATTAACTAAAATATTAACTATTATAGCTATTATTATCACTAATGTGAACACTCCTGCAAATCATTGTGATTAATTTATAGAATGCTACCTAGTCCCCTCATGTTAACTAGATTTTACTTTACCAATTTTACTTTACTGTTAGCTACACTAGTGGTCACTAGTGGTCATCCATGTCAACACTGGACTTCATAAATATGGGAGGTCTTCCATTTGTTGACCTGGGATGAGGTTGTTGCAGGGGGTGGTTGGAGGCGGGGTTGGTGGTGATAGTGGTTGAATGGGAGGATTAAACTAGGTGGAGATATATCGGAAAATCTAAAAATGGGTGGCCAGTGGGAAAGAAGGCGTCAGTACAAGAGAAACCCATAGTAATGGAAGGGTGAACAGGTACAGCTACAAACATATGAGTGAGGAAAGCAGTTCCCACCATCTTTTTTTCATCATTAGCAAAACTGGTGGCCACTACAAGTATTTAACAATAAGTTGAGTGGTGTGGATCATTTAGCATTTGTGAAAAGGAAACTAAATCCCACCAAACCATCAGCAGAACTTGCACTCACTACATATATGGAATATTTCCGTTTCATCAAGCTCCCACTTAGCTCTCTGAGGAGAAGTCATTTGCGTCCCTTTTTGTGTCTTCCTGCTTTTTGTGCATTCTTCTATGTGCACCTTTATTAACTTCATAAATGGGAGAATAGCTGAATAATTCATATGTTGTGTCTGAGCCCTCAGGGCACTGTGCACATTCATCTTCCAGACCAAGGCACACATGTAAACACTCACGGGGGGTGGGTGTTCCAGACAGACATTGAAGTGCTTGGGTTGGTCAGGCTTCACTCGGCGTAGGGCCACCCTCAACTCCCCGATGAACTCATTATGCGTCAGCTTGTCCTCATCACACACCGACACCCTGAGAGAAAGATGGAGAGGGATCAGAGGGAAAGATGTAGCCACATTGCCATTCCAGGTCATGTAGAAAAGAATGTGTCATTCAAATACTAATCATAAACAAAGAGTCATACGCGTGCCAAGCATCTAATAAGGCGCCATTAGCCATAACAGCCCCTTCCACTTCATTAACGCTGCAATACATTTCCTCTAACGTCGATCAGTGGTCCCCAACACATTGTGTTTGACAGATCTCATTTCTCTGGTACTGAGGACTCTTCTTAAGTATTTAAGATTACTAAGACAACAACCGTGCTATAAGTATTCTAATAACAGAGCCTTCAAGCTTCCCAGTTAATCACAATGAATGAGACTGTGATAATTACTCATTCAGAGCCAACTCATGTTGCTAGGGTGACACAAATGAAAACATAATTTATTTAGAAGACAAGTTTTCCTTTCAACCAATGGCTAGCTGCCAGGAGTTTCCACGCCAAGGACAGTTTAATTGGAATTAGCTTATAAATAGTTGATTATTTTAATCTCACAGTATTTGCCTTCAGTCCTTCACCTGACGATTGGAATGTAGCCCAAGGTTGTGGATTTGTGGAAGATGACTGTCCAACAACTCAGAACTGGGAAATATAGGTCAGTAAATGGATCACAGCTGATCACTTGCACTGAAGCCTTCTATCAATGGCTATGGACTACATGATTAGCGAATAACTGACAGAAAATGTTGCATAAAAGGTATTTACATTTACCGCATTTAGCAGACGCTTTTATCCAAAGCAACTTCCATTCCCTAACTACAGGGGGCAGTGTCCCTGGAGCAACTGGGGGTTAAGGGTCTTGCTCAGGGACCCAGTGGTGGTATGCTGAAGGTAGGATTCGAAACCATGACCTCTTGATCCGGAGGCAAGTATCCTACCCACTGAGCTACTTCCACCCTCCCAGGAGGAAGGCTGTTGACCACTGAGCAATAGAATGGCCTTTGAGAACTAGCAAAACAAGTACAAGTAAATGGGGGGTGATAAATTTGTTAGCAGTTACTTTTCTGCTATTATTTTTGATACATTTTCACCAGAAACATAGACAGATGTTGAGAAAGGCTAACCAATCATCAACCTCCTTAAAACAAAAGTAATCAAAAGCCATTTTGTTCAATTAAGGTGCTGTTGGGCATGCTCACTCAAATATGCTTGAGCTACATATAATTACATGTACATGCAAAGCATTGTGTAGCAAAATAGCCCTGAAAAAGAAACTACTTTTTCCATTTTTCATTATTTTATAATTTTACGTCTAAATGCCAAGATGATGTGCGTTAGCTTTCACGGGTTGTTTTTGCAAAAACCACGCACACTTTCTTTGTATTTAAATAACCGAATAACAAAGAAGTTTTGAAAAGGTGGTGGAATTCCCCCTTTAATGAAGGTTTCTCTGTTAGTCATTTGCAAGAAAGTACAAAGAGAAGAACAGGAGGAGGGCAGTAGTGGAGAAAAAAGTGGAGCAGAAGTCGAAGAAAAGGAGAGGAAGCCTGGAGGCCTATTTCTGAGGGTCCTGAATTCTGATTGTGTCAGGAACCTCTTTGTTTAGGCAGTCTCTTTCTTCCTGCTTTTGCCCTCTCTCTCTCTCTCTCTCTCACCCTCTCTCTCTCTTTCTCTTTCTCTCTCACCCTCTCTCTCTCTCTCTCTCACCCTCTCTCTCTCTCTTTCTCTTTCTCTCTCACCCTCTCTCTCTCTCTCTCTCACCCTCTCTCTCTCTCTCTTTCTCTTTCACCCTCTCTCTCTCTCTCTCACCCTCTCTCTCTCTCTTTCTCTTTCTCTCTCACCCTCTCACCCTCTCTCTCTCACCCTCTCTCTCTCTCTCTCTCACCCTC
>JBBPCX010000114.1:29970642-29989357 GCA_037974365.1 Hydrocynus forskahlii | reverse complement strand
GTGTGTGTGTGTGTGTGTGTGTGGGTGTGTGTGTGTGTGTGTGTGTGTGTGTGTGTGTGTGTGTGTGTGTGTGTGTGCGTGTGTCAGCCTTTTGCTACATTGGAGGCATTTTACATGTTTGCTTTAATGGAAATAGACTGACGGAGTTTTAATGTTCTGTTACAAAACAAATGACTAAATATCAGCTCCATTTGTTGATATTAGTAAACCTTTGGATCCTCAATGTCAGCTGAAAGGATCAACCAACCAAGAAGTCAGTCCATAGTTCAGGAAAGATCTCTCTCTCTCTCTCTCTCTCTCTGTCTCTCTCTCTCTCTCTCTCTCTCTCTCTCTCTCTCTCTCTCTCCTTCCCTTTCTCCGTTTTGGAGCAGAGTGGCAAATTTGGGTCCTGTCACCGGCCTCCGGAAGTTTCTGGCCGGCATGAAAGCATTGTGTGCAATGCAAGACAAGTGTTGCCCTGGGAAACAGCGTGAGTCGATAGTCGTTTAAAGGCCGGCTGGTAATTTACTGTGCGTCACCCTGACATCCCAGGAGCAAACGCGAATCCAGGCTGTGTGCTCACTTATGCTGAAGAGGACCGGCTCAGAAAAAAGACAAGGGAGAATATTAATGACTGATGAGCCTAGAAGGATGGAGGGATTAAGGTGCTTATGCTCCTATTGGCAGCAACGGCTGACATTTCCTACCAGTCGGCCGAACTATCGGAAAGTGGCCGTGTGGCGTCTGCCTGCATCTGTCATTGAAGGGAGGAGGGGTTCAGAGCAGCCATGGATCAATTTCATATCAGTGTGAAGGCAGCAATTTATATGCAGAGCAGCTCATTCTAAGCATAATTTGCCACCTGTGAGTTTCACAGGAACCCCTCGTTTTATGCTTTTCCAAAAAAAGGGTTTAAGAAGTCAAGGAAGAGAACTGTCAGTTTAGGTAATTCACCATCAAAATAGGAAGCTCAGAAAAATAATGGAACTGTGCTTGTTCAAAAGTTAAGAAAGTGTGGGGCTTCCAAGTGACCTTTCTTCTGATTGGTGGATCATTCTAAAGTTACTACACTCTTCTAGCCTAAATGGGCACTGAAGGGTCAGAGAAATGGGGAATTAGTGACATTACAAAAACAATTATTACAAAACAGGCTGTTTTTGCAGCTTCGTTACAATGTATGGACTGCATTGACTAGGGAGTTATGGTATGTTTCCCTGTTTTTTTAAGAAAAGTCTATCATATCATATTCTATCATATGGCCTCTTTAAGCCCAAGGGTTCCCATGAGGGCCTCTGACTGGACATATAAACCAATAACTGAGCAGAATGCCCGTGACCCTAGTAAGGATTAAATGGTTACCAAAAATAAATGAATGAATAAATAAAAAGTTGAGCTGAGGTATATATAAATGCTACAAATGTTGTAAATTATTTAAAAAGTATAGAGTGATGTTTATTGTCAGGTAAGGCGCTAATGCAAATGTTACTTGCAAAACGTGTTTTCTGCTGATATCATGCTGTCAAGAAAAACATATACAACTGACTGACTATAACTGATTCTTTGTAGCTATTTACATTTATGTGCACATACAAAACTGCACAAACCAATTTAATTTCAGTACAACATAGCATTAGCACCAAAGTACGCTTGTGCGTTAGTAGCTGTTTAAGAACCTAAATGACAACAAAAACACTCATCTCTCTCTCTCCCTCATTTTCTGCAACCACTTAACCCTCACTAGGGTCACAGGAAACCGGAGCCTATCCCAGGGTCAATGGCCGCAAGGTGGGGCGCCAGCCCACTGCAGGACAACTAAATCATTATGCCAATTATTAAATGGCAGGTAATGAACTAAAATCTTTGCTATATTTCATATTTTTGTTGCTAGCAGGTGGGACAGAGTGCAGTTACAACACACAGAATGTGGTACAAATCTAAAATGATCAAATTTTCATTTCATTTCATTTAGTGAAATAGAACTTTTCCGAGCACCATTTAGAGAACTTATCATATTTGGCGTAAGCTACAGTACTGGACACAGAGTTCAGCTAAAAACTATGAAGTAAAAAAAATAGGCAATTGGTGCTATAGAACATCAACATGGTAGGGCAAGAAGTGTGCTGGTCCAGAAGGTTAGCATAATTAGAGAACTTGCTAACCATAAACATCTAATCGTGAAAAGGTGAAAAATGTTGTCTGAAGTAAAAACAGATGATTAGCCTCATAGAATGAATGCCCTCAGCTGCAGAGATGGACGTGAAGGAGGCTAGTATTCAGTTTACCCACCACAGCACAATGCTGTACACTGATTTATAGCACAAAACGGTAAATAACTAGCATGGTTGGCAGTAGTGGCCAAGGATCTAACAAGTTGTTAACTAGCTCGCTAACTTGTCTACCACGAACAGTAAATCCTCAAAAGTAAAGATAAATTAAAATTACCTTAATTTTGACCTTCATTTCCCATACAGGAACATTGAGGGAAAAGTGCATAGATTAAGGCTGATTAGTGGGTAAAATTAAGGGGCCGTTTCACAAATTAACGGCCACCTACTTTAATTCATGAAATTTATTTGAATGTAGTCTGGCATGAGAAAGCAACCCCCACTAAAATACATGTTAACTTTTACATTATAAATAAAGTAATTTGATGTCAAATGCTCTTTACTGAGACCAAATATTTCACAATGATAACTAGTTTTTACTGTAGCTTTTTGAAGGTTCTGGCCTACAACATGGCCGAGGAGTACATGCAGGACCTCAAACAAAATAGTCCCCAAAGAAACCTTTTTACAATTACATTTTGTTATAATTACAATTTTATGCGGGTTCACTAGCTGGTTTGGATAGTAAATAAAATAGCCATATATTTATATAACATTGTGACATATGGTTCCATTCACCACTATTGTAAAAAATAAAGAAAAAAAAAGAAAAGGTTCAGTCTTTACAGTGAACCATTTCACACCAGATTACTTTGTTTCTCCAGCTACTGAATTATGGAGTAGTTTCTAGAAATGGCTGAATTCTAGAAATGGGTGGCTACAGTACAATGCTATCAGCCAAATTTCTTTGCTAATGACCAAAGTACCATGCTTAAGTTTGTATCTAGCAATAAATAAACTGTGCACATGTGCAATTCTCATCCTTTGCCTTTGTGTGCTATTTGTGTCGATTTCTGGGGAGGTTAATATGAGTTCTCACCTGCCTAAGGCAGTCTAACTTCGCCTGGGAAGGCCGACGCCCACCATCCTGTTTCTCTTCGTCTCCCTTTCTTTCGCACATACACACAAACAGTCACAGACACTACTCACAACCTCTCCAAGGGTCAGTGAAATTAAATGCCCCCCAGAAGTAACTCTGACCTCAATCTGTCACTACAGCTGGAAGAGACAGAGAACGAGAGAGAGAGAGAGAGAGAGAGAGAGCAGAAGAGAGAGAATATGCTGACAGTAAACAATCGTAGAGGAACGCTGCAGGTGGGGCTAGCTAATAAGACCAAACAATCTCAGTATTTTCAGACATTTGGGTCATGCGCAATACATCACTTTTGACAATTTCAATATTACAGCACCCATAATGCTACCAAAATGTTCGAGGTTCATTCTGCACATAATGTGGACAAGAAATTGCTACACTGCACAAAAAAGGTTATTTTGGCAGGTTAAAAACATCTTACATTTTGATTCAATTTTATTCATACAGTGCCCCACTCAAAGTAAACATGCCCATGTGAAAAGAGGTGTCCCTTAACCTAAAATGTAAATACAAAATATTTATGAACAGTTTATTTATTTATGCACAATAATTATATCTATATCTATATATATATATATAAATATATTTGTGACTAAACATTAAACATTAAGCATGGCCTGCTTGGCTACCTGTTCTTCTTGTATTTCTTGTATTCCCTATATTCTTAATTCCTGCTTTTTAGGGCATCTTGCCTGCACAGCATCATTAACATCTAATCACAAATATTCTGTGATAATAGAAACAGAAACTCAAGATCGGTTTTGATGTATATGATGGATCATTGTCTTGTAATATCTAACATTTTCTTCATCAGTCTATACTGGCTGTGGGACTTCAGCTTTAAAGATTTGTTGATGTTTCCTCTGTGTTAACATTTCTGGTGCCACTGGCTGCCACAGAACTCCAAACCATGACAGATGCACCACCATACTTAACAGCTGCCTGGCAAAAGGTTTTCTTACTGAAATGCTTCTCTTTTTTCTTGCAGAACCACCTCTGGTAGACAAAGAAATCAGGATTTGTTTCATTGGACCACAGCAAATAAATCTAAAATGCCTCTGGTTTATCAAAATATATTGTGTTAAATACAAAGGCATTTATAGGCATAGGCAACCTAGACAGATGCCTATGGGAAGACCCAAAGTGGGGTGGAGGGTGGGGGGTGGGCTTGGTTGAGGTGTTAATTGAGCTAAACCACCAGTTGTGCAAAATTTTGTTGATACCCCGCAACACTCTTTCCGACTGCCAAAATGTTGCCCATACGTTAGCACATGCCGTATTATAGTTTTTAATGCATTAAAATGCATAGATGTGTCAGATGTGTTCAATATTTACATTGCATTTATCAGACGCTTTTATACAAAACAATTTCCATTCCCTGATAACAGGGGACAACTTGGGGTTAAGGATCTTACTCAGGAACCCAGTGGTGGTATGCTAAAGGTATTTGAACCCATGACCTCTTGGCTCAGAGGTAAGTATACTATTCACTAGGCCGCCACCACCACCACAATACAGATATTGTCGTAACGTCACACTTCAACTGAACATTTGTAATTTGACCAGAGGTACCAAAACGTTCACATACAGTGATATATCTCACATTTTTCACTGTGAGAGTTCTGTCCGATTATTATAAGATTATTCAACTTACACAGGGATAATTATTTGGCAGTCGATAAAAAAGTGTATTATTTTCTGACAGTTCACTTGCCACAGTCTCCTATTCTGCAGTGTAGTTTTTTCTTGTGCCACCACAATCATGCAGCGTCACAAGCAAGAATCAGTACTGTGTGGTAGGGGTGTCCAAACCTTGTGATCTAAGACCCTACAGAGTTTAGCTCCGACCCAAACCTAACACAACTGATCCAGGTAATTAGAGACCTTCAGAGTGACCTGAATATTAAACACCTGAATCTCCAAGATCAGGATTGGGCACCCTCTTTGTATGGTGCACAGCAGTGGTCCGGGGATACTCACTCCCCTGTACATTTTAGTTATTTTGCCCACACCCAACATACCTCATCCAAATAACTAGGTAACTACCCAGCTGTTCTTGAGTAGAAGTGGATGTGTCAACACTAAAATGTGCAGGACAGGGGTACTCCAGGACCAGTTTCAGAACCACTAGTGTTAACAATACAAAAATCAGTGCAAAAAATCAGGCCTATATCTTTAATCCATCCTTGCTCTAACTGTGTTTGAAAAGAGACCCAGATGATAAACAAGAGTGACATACAGACAACAAAGGACGATTGATGGGAGAGTCATATAACCTTATTGGATGTCAAATCAACTCCTTTGGTGTCAAATGAGTGACCGCAAGCTCCGTGTTTTGATTCCTTACTCCTGACTAACAGGCTTCCAGTGCGAATGACAAAATCGGCTGAGGTGTTAAAGATATAGAGCACATTTACACTTTGATGTGGGTATAAAAAGCAACCACATCAAGGGCCCTGGCATCAGAACATTATCTTTATATTCATTTAAAAGACTTTGTGATTAGAACATGTTTGGACCTAACTGTCTTGATCCTGTGGTCACTGCTCTCCACCCACAACTTCACATTCCTACTTTGTCTCCCTAAGGGCACTTTTGCACCTGTCTTGTTTGGTGTGAATCAGTTAAACATTTTCCCTAGTTTGGTCCTTTCTGACAAGTGTGAACACTCCACCTATACTCGGCTATGCACTACACAAATGAACCGTGTTCTGGCAAAAATTGGGTGTCTTTCTCTTAACTGATAGTCGGATCCATCTTGCACCATAAGAAGCTGCTAATAATAGAGGACAAGCAATAAAAGAGTGTGAAGCAATGTTTTGGCACTTGGATTGTAGAACATATTTTTGGCCAGACATCAAGTTATGGCAGACCAATCAATTATAAAGAAGCAGAAGGTGAGTAATGTTTAGATGTAAAGATGTTTATATGTTCAGCATCTCTGTTTCAATGTAAAGTGTGGGCAGAATGTCCAGAATGTAGGGGATACATCTAGACTCATATAGTGATGGGCTAGTGTAGATCTAATGTGAAAGCAAGTCCTTATGCACCCCCTAAAGTTTCTGACCAATCTATAAACACACATATGTACTGTGCACTTTTACCTTTGCAATTTAAAAACAACCAAGTCAAATGAAGAAGATAGCTCACTCTGGTGTGGACTTTTACGAATGAACTCAGTGTGAAAATAGCTTTTAAATGCCTGGAACAAAATGTGTTTTGAACAATTAAACACTGCAAAGTCTGTCTAGTCTCTGCCACACAGGTGTAAGTTGTACAACTGCCTAAGCACTGGCCCTATAATAGAGAGATCTTGGTGGTGCCACCGCCACCTGTGGTCAAAGAGAGCACAAATGCCCATCTTGTCACCAGTCTAAGCTTTTCTACAGTGTAGAACTGAGGTGAGGAGCACTTGCAGGTAGGACCCTCAGCATAAAGGCTGAAAGATTCTTCAAATGCCAGCTGAAACCATGGGGGGGCAGGCATTGTTGGGCAAAGCGAATGTATGAGTACGAGGATATTGGAACGTTGTATAGAGCTGGACAGAGATAAAAGGACCTTAAATGTTGCTAAGGTGGATACTCTTGGTGGAAAGCCATATCAGGGCCATAACCTCTACAATCCAGGGAGCAAAGAACGTAGGAGACAGGAGCGCAGACCAGCACCATATGTTTAAGTGCATATACAATTTGAGCTGCAAGAAAGCGGTATAAGCCAAAGTTTAATTCTAGAACTATCTAAAACTATCAAAAAAAGGAGCGCTCTCATATAAAGTCAGTTTTCATATTGGTCAGAAACTCTGATTTAGTAAGGTTTTGTGCAAGGATCCCTAGGCACATTGCCCTGTCATCAGGTGGTACTAAACACTACGAAAAGTTGAGAACCTGGCAAAGCACATTCAAAGTCAAGGAGAAAGTACTGCACCAGCAGGGACATAAAGAATCAAGGCAGTCACCAGTGGAGCACATCTGTTCCAGCAGCCACACCCGCAGCTGAAGGCGTATGAAGATTAGGATGTCACTGTGTGGCTTTTTTTTTGTGCACACTAGCTGTCTTAGAGCCACCAGCAGGGCATGGTGCCAGATTAATTTTTTTATAGCTTGTCTAGGTGCAATGGGAGCAAAGGAAATGTAAAATGGAGATGATCTGACTCTCTATGAGTTTGAATGTTGACAGCAAGGTCAGTGAACTGAAATGTTCTCCCTAGAGGTATGACATCCCTTGCTTGAAGTATGAACCTGTGATTCTGTGAAGCATCTTGCCTCCAGCCTGCCGTTTTCTGGAGTCTAACTGGAACAGGGGGCAAGAATATTGGTTGACAGGTTCCTTCACGTGAAAGCTGCTCAGCATTTGCTCAGCAAGAGACATGGGAGGCGAGCAAGGGTGTGGAAAAGGGCATTCATGAGGGCCAGGATCCTGCAACACTGGATCGAGCTGGACGGAGGCTTGGCAACTTGGATGTGATGATCAAAGGCCTTTCCAGCAGTGTCTTCCAACTGTTGAACAGGCAGGCAAGGGTGAGTGAGCCTGCCATGGTCGTTTGAGGCACAAGTCGTCACAGATTTCATGTGAAGTCATAGAGGGCAGCCGGGATCTGGCCCAGGGAGCGCATTGGAAAAATTGCTCAACTCCAAGATCGGACACGGAGGGGAGTCCAGATTCTCATGCCAAGATGTTAACAGGGGGCTGTGGGTTAGCAGACACTGTTTTCTCACTGATGTCAGCGTGCAAGCTAGCAACAGAGGCAGCTACATTAGATATCATCTCATGTCTTTTATTCTGCATCCTCTCATTTCCATTCATTGCATCTTTTCCATCTTGTCATTTTCTCCCACTGAGGATTTGAGGAAAAGATGCAGAGATGGACAATTCAACAGCGAATGAGACATCCTTCACTTAATGATCATTTTTATCACCTTCTGCTGGGCTTAAAAGATCTGCTAGTATTACACTCTAAGATCCTGTTATCAACTGGCACACCACGCGAGTACAATTGAACTTCTTCTCTTAATTCATTCACAGACCCTCCCATTAACGGGGATCACCAAATAAAAACTCAAGGCAAAGGATGGGAAATTGTAACCCAGATCCATGTATGTGTTGTACTCTGTAATAAAAGAGTTTCCTTCATGAGGTGCGTCTGTGTTTCCTTGCCCTGGGAGCCTCGTCTCTCTTTGCCTCTCATTCTGTGCCACAGATCATTTTTATAAAACTGACATGTCCTTAAAAAGGTGGACTCTGATTGATATCTGGGTCATGGGGTGCGGAACACAAAGAAGGGAACTGAGGAGTTATCAGAGACTTCATCTGTATCGCTGTTGAAGAAAGTCTCCATTCCCAGACAAAGAAAGTGAAACCTTTTTTTCTTTGCAGCCCACCAGTGGCAAGGGCATGTCTGGGCAAGTGAACTTCTCTTAAATCAGGTCTATTTATGAAATAGCTTTCATTTCGAGACTGTTGTAAGGGTATTTAACTTATTTCTAGACATTTTACTTGTTATACTTTTTGCAGTTTATTTATTTGACAATAAAATATAACAATTTCTTATAATTTTCTTAGAATAATCTTACCAATAATGATAAAATGACAGATTGACTGATTTAAGATGCCAGTCTTGAATATTGAACCATAAATAACGGAAAATAGAAGTACGTAAAAGGAAACTAAAAAACATAAACAAGGGACGAGGGTTTCCGAAAGACTACCTGAGCGTTTTTCTGTACATGTCCTCCTCTGTGATGCCGCAGTAGGTAAGAGTTTCATTCCAGACAGGATTCAGGGTGTTCTTCACAATCTTAGTCTTCAGTTTATTGGCCTGGGTGGAGAAACGATAACATATTGTTGCTAAAAGGAAAGATGTAACAATTTCATTTTACATTAGCAATGGGAGACTTCTTACATTACTCGAAGGTGTTCATCTCAGGGTGGAAAATACGTAAGTACAATTAAGGACAACTAGCTTGGGCAAACCCGCCCACCCAAGAACCACCATGGGACCCAGTTCTTTTTGTTTTTTCTCTGCTGATCAGCAGCTTTCCTGTCTATTTGAATTTATTGCACCACCAGTGTGTCTCAGAAGCACAGTCTACCACATCACCCCGCTTATTTATTCTTACTGCGACCTGCCCCTGGTTGGAATAAGTAGCTCAGAAAATGGATAGATTGATTTAATTTTTTAATCAAATATACACACTGTTAATTAAAATTCAAGAGATGGCAGATTCTAGAGATTTAAGCTTCAGTCCTTTATTCTACATAATAAACCAAACCCATACAGAAATACTGTCCTCTTTCAAACCCATTTATTATTATCAGTCCTAACAGGACTGTGACAGACCTGCCAAAACCAATAACTGCACTCGAGTGCTACAAGCAACTCACGCTTTGCCAGGGCATCCAAATTGGGGATGCATGTATGTGGGATGCAAGTATATTTTTGCATGATCTTAATGAGACAAACTCCAGGAAATGTGTCAGTCAAAGCCCCATGTACACACATCCAGAAGCCACCTACTTGTTTTTTAATCATTTGGCTCGGAGTACAGGGAATGGAATGTGGTGTTTCCCCCCAAGAGTGCGTGTTCACATGCCCCAAATGAGCTCTGTGGGTGCATCACGCCCCCCATCTGGCTAGACAGGTGGAATGAGAGCCTTCATTAGGCATGGTAAACAGACACACTCACAAACAATGCACTCCAATGTTACTGTTGAAAACTGTTTTAATATTTGATATATATTCTGAACTCTGAGGTACGCAGCTTCTGTATCAGTTATTGTATTCTAATACGTCTTACACGTAAAGCATGTAAAGGCGATTTGTACTACGCTCAACCTGGAAAGTCTAGTTAGTTTGACTAATGTGATAAACAGTGATGGTGCTGAAGAATAGGGAATGGGTGTGGGGGCACAAAGCAGCTGAGCCTAGTGTTAGTAGACCTTAGTCGTGGCCAAATAAAATAAAAAATACATTGAGAATATGAGTGATTAGGCTTTAAGTTAACTTTGGGTTTAGGGTTAAATTTAATAGAATCTATTGCATTCAGCCTAAAGGTAGATATATAGGCAATTAAAATAAAGTGCTACTGTGTGTTTTTCTACTTATTAGTTGTTAGTGATGAAAGCTTATAAACTATATCAGTGTAAAATCAGAAAAATGCTATTTTGGATTCCAAAGTGGTATAGCTGTCTAGGCACTGGCACTATCATCTGGAGATCGCCATTTCAATCCACAGTGGTTTCACTACCATCCATGCCCAGGAGTCCGAGAGAGCACATTTAGCTTGGCTCTCTTCCCCATCATTCAGCGCAATAACAGAATTGGTGATCAGCGCTTTCATCCACGTTGCTGAGTCCAGTGCCGTTGTATTAGTGGCAGTTTGAAAGGTTGTGGTGGTGTTTCATGTTACCTAGAGGAAGCACATGCTAGTCTTCACCCTCACAGTGTTGGTGGCATTGCATGATGGGGGAGTCCTAGCGAGTGACTGGAGATGACACTTAATTGGATAAGATAAAAATAACTGTATAATAAATAAATAACAAAGTTACAGCCCACTACAAATATTCAAAATATGGTGTTAGATAAAATGTACATATGATAGGCAATTACAGACAATTAGTTAAAGGTAAAGACTACTCTTCTCACCAGAATGTCAAAATTTGTAAAAAAAAAAAAAGATCATATTCAGTTCTACAAACACTGTATCTTATACTGTTATGTAATAATAGATTGTTACAGTTATTTCAGAATATTTGTGAAGCTGCTTTTGGTTAACCGTCTTTGTGCTGCTCGCCCATGCTCAGCACCACTCAACCCCCTAGCCAGAGACACTCGGCACTTTAGCCTTTAACCACTTTTCAGGGAAAACCTCTGGCAAACTGCCATCTTTTTTCCTTTTTAAAAATAGGATAAAGATAAGACAGTACAGTTCCTTGAGGGGGAACCATGCATGTATTTAATCATTAGAGCAGAAATGTCTCTCTCTCTCTTTCTTGCTTGCTCACTCACTCACTCTCTATCCTGAGGTGACTGTGTGACTTGTGAATGTAAATAACAGTATCGGACTGGTCATTAGCTGAGAAGGTGAGGATGGGGAACGTGCAGGGAAAACAGGGGAACTGGAGCAGACCTTGCAGGCTCCCGGGAGCAGGTGTAGCTTCACATAAGGGTCAGCCAAACCGTTAAAGTCCATAGGCTTCAGACCCTGCAAAAGAGAGAAAAAGAAAGAGAGAGAATATAACTAGGCCATCGGGAGTGTGTGTGTCATTAGTGGTGGGCAATATGACAAAAAATTAGGTATAATATTACAATACCTGAAGACATTTTCACAATACATGCCAGATCAGTGTCACATTTAAATTGCCCTAACACCTAGCATTAAGGTTATACATTCATACCACTTCTACATCTTATGCCCAAAAAAACATGTGACATAATTTATCATACTGTCATATCCGTTCATAACAACCTCTTCTTGTAAATTTGCAATTAGCATTTTTTGTGGTTGTCGCATTATTTAAAGTCCAGTCATGTGTGATTTTCTAAGCCTCTCTGCTCTTTTAGCTTCAATGACTGTGTGAAAAATTGTGTACTCTGACATGGATGCCTTACCTAAACCAGCTATATTTATTTTTAACATTTTCCATATATTAGCAGTAACTGTTTTTTGCTTTTGCTGATGAACTCTTGTATTTTATATTACAAAGTTTGTGGCTTGAAAAAACCCAAATTCTATATTTAAATTTGCCAAGAGGGTGGCAGTCAATTGTTTAATCACCCCTGGCTAAATGTGTTCTAGAACTGCCAAAGTTAATTATTTGTTGATGTAAAAAATTCTACATTTGTTCTAACGCATTTTCCTAGTTCCACTTTAATCCATCCATAGCAGTCTGTGCAGCAGTTGCTGTGACAGAGTTAGCAGTAGACAGTACTGGCAGACCACCTGTGAATAATTCAACAAGCAGCTAACTAACAAAAGCGACAGCAAAGTAGCGCTCCAGCTATCCTCAAGAAACTCCACTGTAACATGAATTCAAGACCAGATTGCATGTTTTGGTAATTTTTTTTTTTTTTTGGCGAAGTAAAAAAAGTAAATCTTCTACAAAGAACAAACTTCTGCACATTGCAATGCACAATTATCCTTTATTTGCACAACTTACACATTGCTGCATAGTCTTGATGACATCACTATTATTTTTAAATGTAAGAAATAATAAAAAATCCAGTGTTTTGGCTGGAGAACTGCAGAGGATACTGTTAGATTCTGCAGCCGCAGACTGCAAAAAAAAGCATGGGATTAGACCAGCTTCTGGGGCGGCCGCAATCGATCGTCTGTCTGCAAAAGAGAATTTCTGGGAAACAGCAGTGCCAGAGCCTCACAGAGGGTATACCTCCAAAACAACCCAGCTCTCTGGTTACATTCATTGCAGATACAGATGGTAAACAAAGAGTGATTTTGAACTTCCTTACTGTACTGTCATATAGGGCCACATTCAATTCACCAACTATACGCCAGTGGCAGACACTGTGCTAAATATAACACAATAGTAGAAATCAAATCATGCACTGTATGTTAAGGACTGTACATGTTCTCCATAATATATTATAAGGATGGCAGACTGTTGCTCGTTTAAATTCTGTCCCTGTCCTGATGAAATGAGGCAGCAGTTGGAGGTTATGGGGATTAGCAGAAACATCCCTTGTCTGACAGGCACGTTAGAATGAAAACCGCAGACCTCACGCTGTCAATTTGAATTAAATGGCTCAAAATTATTGTTTACATTTGTTTTGTCATCACGCATTAATGTGGGTCTGCCTTATATAACCTTACCTACTCCAGTCTCTGTACCACATTACTGTGGAATACCTACTGTTTGGATTACAAAGTTCAGGCTTTGGGAGGTGCAGTTTGTAAAACACTAGTGTAGAAGCCAACACAAGGGCGCTAAGTGTTGCCTGGTTGAATGAAAGCTCTTGGTGCCATGAGAAGGGTCAATTTCTTACCTACATGGGCTAAACCCAGCCTGACTTTAGAATCAGATGGACTATAGACCCAGACTGATCATAGAATCAGATGAACCATAGACCAAATCAGATTTGTCATACTATTGACCCAAAATTACTATAGATACATATGTACTATAGAACCAGACTGACTCTACATTAATGTGCATTATAGACTAAGATTAACTATGCATCCAGGAGGCATAGAGGCCCAGACTGGTTATTGGTCCAGGTGTGCTATAGACATACAATGGCTATAATACATGCTGGACTATTGAGCCGGAGTGATTATAAATCCAGGCACACTACAGACTCAGAGTTACTATTGAAGCAGCTGGACTAGAAGCCCAAAGTGAACATACATCAGAGTGTACTATAGACTGATTGTAGTTCCATGTGGACTAGACCCAGTAGATGTACTTGAGCGATAACAAGAGTGGCAATAAAATAAGATGGACTATAAACGTAGAGTCACTATATAACCAACTTACTATTGACCCAGAGTAACTATAAATCCAGGTTTGCTAGTCAAGTCAAGTCAAGTAGGTTTATTGTAATTTTCACAGGTAAACAATGAAACAAAACAGATATATCCACAATACTGATGATGATGATCTCTGCTGTCTTCGCTATCCTCTGTGGGGTCCAGCAATCCGAAACAGAACAATCCCCATACCAAGCCATGAAGCAGCTAAAGAGAATGCTCTCTACAGTCCCTCTATAGAATGTGGAGAGGACGAGGTAGGTGCTCTCTCCTCTGTCTCCCCAGGCAATAGAGATGCTGCTGGGCCTTTTTGGTGATTGAGCTGGTGTTGAAGGTCCTTGTGAGGTTCCCCCAATGTGAACATTGGCCATGCACCAGTCAGTTAGCCATTGCATCCACCTGGTCAGTTTCCCATTCAGGAAATCCAGGATCCAGTTGCAGAGAGAGGTGTTCAGGCCCAGTAGTCTTAGATTCCCAATCAGAGGAATGATGGTGTTGAATTCTGAACTGAAGTCTATGAACAGCATTCAAACAGAAGTGTCCTGTTTGTCCATGTGGGTGAGGGAAAAGTGAGGTGTGGTGGAGATGACATCATCTATTGAGTGGTTGGGACAATATGCAAGCTTCAGAGGGTTCAGTGAGGAGGGCAGCTGATTTTATGTGCCTCATGATGGGCCTCTAGAAGCTCTTCATGATGCGGGGTGCGAGTGTGATAGTCATTGAGGCAGGACACTAATGACTTCTTTGGCACAGGGATGATGGTGGTGGTTTGAAGCACATTAGAATGATGGTAGTGATGTCTATGAGAAAATCTGCAGGCTGCATATCCTCTGAGCACACAAAGCACACAATTCTAGATCCACAATGGGTCTACGCAGAATTTTTCTCACATCAGCCATTGTCAGACAGAGCACCTGGTTGTTGGGGGGCTGGGTGGTCAAATGCGCTCAAAATACTCCTGAAAAGCAACGATTGCACCTGGAAGCAAGTTCTCTGCTTGAGAAAGGACTTGGGATGTCTGACGAGTGGCCTGTAGGCTGGGATCAGCATGACAGAGATGTGGTCTGAATAGCCAGGGTGGGGGCGGGGCTCAGCATGGGAGAACTCACCTGACATTTGCATGATTAAAATCTCCAATGACAATAAACAGTTTGTCTGGGGGTAAGTTTTGGACTTTACTGGCAGCTCTGTAAAGTTCAGCCAGCGTGTTGTTTATATCAGCGCTGGGTGGGATGTACACTGCGACAATGAACACAGTGGTGAACCCCTATGGTAAATAAAATTGTATTCATCTAAAAGTCACAAACTGCAGCAGTGACAATACATTCAGGTGTACTATTCATGCAGAATAGCTATTGATCCAAATGGACTATATATCCAGACCTACTATAGAACCAAATGATTACAGACCCAAAGTGACTAGATCTAGGTGTAATATAGACCAAGATTTACAGTAGCTCCAGATAGACTATTGATCCAGAACTTGAGATTCTCCACTGGAGATTTAGCCTAAAATAATTCCTCAAGAAATTTTGTGTTAAAGAATGACATACATTATACACTTTAGTGGGCAATTTTATTGCTGTAAGCAGAAATCTGGAAATGTGGGATTACCTTGGCTCTGAGGACGGTGCAATGTAAGGAACTTGTGGCTGACTCATAGAGCAGGTCAAACTCCAGTGTGCCTAAAGATGCTGCAACACAGAACCAAGGAAATCACTTATGAAACAGATAATCTAAACTAGTGTTTCCCAGATCAGGTCCAGGAGTTCCCTTGCTCTGCCAGCTGTAATGTTTTCAGCTCAAGAGAAGCTTGTTAATGAGCTAATGAGCTGATTAGACAGACAGATGTGTTAGAGCAAGGGAAATAAAGTGTGAAGGACCAGGGTGCTTCAGGACAAAGGCTGGAAACAACAAATCAAATGTAAAAAATGATTATGCTTTCAATCAGTGGCGGCTGCTCTAAGACTACAAGGAAAGCTCAGCTTCCTCTAATATGTCAGAAAATAAATGCTCAAATATGTCGTGTTTATATTGCTTTTAGATCAAGTTCAATTTCATGACTAGCTCGTTCAGAATCAGGTAATTATTGTAGATTGTTTGACGTGATTTTGTTGTCATACATTTCCGTGCAGCACAGTGCATTAAACCTCCTGAAGCACAGCTTCACTGGAGCTCTATGGACGGCAAAGAGGAGCTTTTTTCACTGCAGAAAAGCTGGACGGTGATTGGATAAATGCACCAAAATCGTCACTTCCAGGGAAGCTCAGCCAGAACGCTGGGCTGCTGTATGATGATTGGAGGAGCTGTCTAAAGGGCGGAACCCCTTTTTGATTGACAGCATGGTTTAAATTAACACCGATAGCCTGGAGTGATTCACACTCAGTCCCAGCAGATCTCCGAGAGAAGTTGTGAGACAACCTGCTGCATCTAGGGTGTTTTTTGCTGGTGATATAAACCATTTCCATTTGTATATTTCCAGTCTTTAAATAAAAACGTAACTACAGTGTTCTTGAGTTTGCTCCTTATTTCATATCATTAAAGGAGCTCTTGGAAGGGGAAACCAGCAAGCTGTGCATAATATTGTTGACTTTATTTTTATTGTAATATTGTTATTTTGGCAAAGCCATTTAATAATCTTCTTCACGACAAGAGACTCAAAATTAAACAACAGGGCAGACCAACGCCCAAGACTGATTTGGCGCAAAAATAATGGAAAAATAACAGGTCTTTTCAGCTCTCCTAGTATGACCAGGTGAACTGGATGACTGGAAGTGTTAAGTCTGGGCAGGGTCGTTGAACATGCAATCAATGAAGGTCTTTACATTCAGTTGGCAAAACATAATGAAACAACAACAAAAAAAACGGTCTTTCTGAACTGTCTAATTGGTGTGACTTCCCTGCTGGCCATCGGGAGCTGGCATTCAGGGGTCATGAAGGGAGCAGTGAATCAGCAAATACTGGGAATTACAGGGACTTAACAGAAACATGAGCTAAATATGACTCTGTCTTGGCCACACAATTTCAGTCATCAGCTGTGTTTTCTGGTATGTCCCACTCTATCCAAAATGACTTGATCTCTGCTGTTGCAGGTAAATTCAGACTGCTCCTTTTATAGCAATTTATGTACAAATAATGTGACGAATTTCATGATGTAGGCCTAAAATGAGCTTCCCCTGTTTGAAAGACCAGCAGCCGCCACTTATATATCCCTTATTCCACAGTGGTAGTCATTTGTAACCCATACCTTTTTACAACCCTGGTCACCGCCCTGTCCTGTTTTAACTTTTATTTTGACTGTGTGTGTGTGTGTGTGTGAACACCAGATTCTGGTATGGTTTCATTTTTTACAGCTGTCCAGTTTAAGTTATTGTCTGTTCCTATTAATTCCTGATTTAGTCCACTGTGTATTTAGGTTTCCCCTGGGTTGTAACCCAGGATCAGTCTACCGTCATTTACCCGTCATTGGCATGTTGTTTGCCTCGGCTTATGTGTATTGGTTTGCTTTGTGTTTTGGCACCTCGGGCCTTATTCGTGTCTGAATTAAAGTTCTGAGAATGGAAATCTGCGCCTCCCTCTCTCCCTGGAGCCACGTTAACGTGACAATACTCTTTGTTTAGCTTCTGTATCTAACCGTTTTCTTTAAATTCCCATTTACTGGTGTCATACTTCTGGCGCCCCCCGTGTGCGGCAGCCTGGTACGGCAGCTCCACTAATTTCTGAGCTTCTTTCTTATTTTCCACTTCTTATTCTAGTAACTTTTAACTTAAGTCTTAGTAATTTAATTCTGACACCATGCACTACCGTTTCGTGCTAGTTCTGGTCATTTTTCTCTGGTTTTTCCTACTTTTTTCACCCGTGTTTGGAGACCCGGTGCATGGCTCTTTTGTTTACAGCCATGATCAGCTGTTAGCCCTGCACCCCGCAGTGGTGCAGCCCTTATTTTAATATCTGGTGACCTCAATCATGTGTCCCTGGACTCTACACTGCCCACATTCACCCAGTATGTGATATGCCCCACCAGAGACAATAAAACATTGGACCTATTGTATGCCATCACAAAAGAGGCATACAGTTCATCACCTCTCCCTCCCCTTGGGAGATCAGATCACAACCTGGTACAGGTTCCTGTGTCCGAGCCCCTAGTGGGGGGCTCGTACACCAGTCACCCGCACAGTGCAGAGCTGGCCTGAGGAGAGCGAGGAGGCTCTTAAGGACTGTTTTGAGTCTACTGTGTGGGACATGCTTTGGGATGACCATGGGGAGGACATAGACAGCCTTGGCACATGCGTTACGAACTACATTAAGTTCTGTGTGGAGAACACCATACCCACCAGGACTGTGCGATGCTTCTCCAACAACAAACCTTGGATTACACCAGAAATAAAAGCTGTCCTCAAGCAGAAGAGGAGGGCCTTCATATCAGGAGACAAGGAGGAGCTGAAAAGGGTGCAAAGAGAGCTGAAAGGACTGATCAGGGACGGAAAAGACAGCTATAGGCAGAGGACGGAAAACCAGCTTCAGCAGAACAATGTTAGCGAAGTCTGGAAAGGCCTTAAAACCATCTCAGGCCACAAAGAACAGAACTCTCTGCCGGTGGGGGATGTGAGGTGGGCCATTGAACTGAATCACTTCTTTAACAGGTTTGATTCATCCAGGATGCAGTCCTTGACTTCGGCTGCAGACATCCCCACCCCCACTGTTGCTGTTCCACCTCTGACACCTCAGACACTTCACACCTTTTCCACACTCCCTGCTCACTGCTCCCCACCCCCAACCTCAGCATCCAGACCACATCCAGCACACGGCTGCAGCCTATCTCTCTCAACCATCCAGGTTAGGAGGGAACTGAGGAGGATTAAAACCAAGAAGGCAGCAGGTCCAGATGGCATCAGCTCAAGTGTTGTCAGGTCCTGTGCAGATCAACTGTGTGGGGTGATGGAGCTCATCTTCAACCTGAGCCTGAAGCTGGGGAGAGTTCCACAGCTCTGGAA
>JBBPCX010000114.1:29908109-29970542 GCA_037974365.1 Hydrocynus forskahlii | reverse complement strand
AGGTATCTTGATTTGAGAGGTTTGTCTTCTGAGACGGGTACAGTGGTCTGGCCTGACCAGTATGGGATCACTGAACGGGACAAGGCCTATAAGAGCTTCAGTTGGCGTGGCTGGGGAGGGAGCAGCGGCCATGATGCACCAATGATAGCGTTAGATGCCCTTCTTGGGGCCGGCTCAAGCTGGGAGGAGCTAATGAACCGAGTGGCGTTTCATGGAGGTCAGCAATTGCTTTTGCCTTTTTCACACAGGCAGCTCAAATCAGATTTTTCAGCATATTTGATCTGAGCAGGACATTGTCTGCGATCTGAATAGGAAAAATCATGGAATCAGACTTTTCGTAAATATTTGAACTTAAAGTCTGTATCTAAATATTAATGCTGGAGCCTGTTAGCCTGTTATCTAATGTTACCTGCTGACCAGGGCCATGGTGCTCTAACGTCATGTTTTGTTGAACATTGAAGCATGTAAAACTTTTGCAAAATAGTTTGGCATAGTCCTTAAGGACACATCAAAATATAAACTTAATATATATAAATATATACTAATCACAACTAATAAATTTCCTTGCTTTTATAGAATTCTGAGTTCGATGTACCATATCCATCATATAATGTTGTTAAAGTGTATTATTCATCCCCCATTCCATGCAGCTCATTTACAGAAGTTAAACTGCAGTTGCTGCCCATTTTGAATTCATCATAGATAAAATGTTGAATTTTTTTAACAATTAATATATTTACATATGACCACCCATTCCTCTTACATCAGTTTTTCAAGAAGTATTTCAGTATTTACTGCTTTCCGAGACAGCCAGTCAGGACGGTGGGCATTCACAGATACATTATATGTCATTTACATATGTCTTAAAGCAGCGGCCCCCAACCTTTTTGGCATCACAGACCAATTTCATGTAAAACAATATTTTCATGGCCCGGAATACAAAGTGTGTGTGTTTTTTACTAATTTTTGCTAGCTTGTGGGCTAAATTTTTGATGTATGGTGGTTGGGGACATCTGTCTTAAAAACGCAGTGACAAATGTTTAATACAAAGGGGCTAAAGTGAGGTTTGAAAAATGTCCTGCTAAAATAATTTAGGGCTGTTTTTGGTACATAAACTTATGTCCTTTTATAATGTTTTGGTAAGAACATCATAACTGGACATTAAGGGCAAAATTATTAAAATTAAATAAACCTTTTATTAGAAATCTCCAAAAAAAGATATGGGCCCTTTAACATCTGTGGAGCAAGAAGGTGACTTATTACTGTCTCTTTTCTCTGACTGCAGGAGACAGTGACAGTACTGCAGTGATCGCCTGTTGCTGTTGGGGTTTGCTGTACGGAACCGAGGGAGTTCCTAAGTGTAACTACGCTGGCCTGGAATACAAGATCCGACTGGAGATCAGTGCAGAGAAACTTTACAGGCTGTCACACCCTTAAATCACATCATGCAACTATGGAGAACCAAAGGGTGCCTCAAGGCACTAACTGATCACTGTTAAAAAAAATACATGCAATTTTTATATTGTGCTGAGTTACTTTTTTGTACTGTTCTGCACTGTGTTGCACTGCTTGGGCATGGGCGCCGGAACTATTATAGCAGAGATGTACAGCACTAGGCACACAACCATCCCAAACCCCCCATAATTTGACCACCAGTGGTTTTTCAAGTCAGTGTTAACGTGGAATATTTAACATAAGAAAACAGGCAAATCTGAACAATAACAATATATCTAAACAAGTGTTCATTATGTACAGTGGCCTGCAAAAGTATTCACACCCCTTGGCATTTTCATGTTTTGTTGCCTTACAACCTAGAATTAAAATGGATTGTTTGAGAGTTTGTACCATTTCATTTTCAGAACATGCCTACAACTTTGAAGATGTATTTTTTACTGTGAAGCAAACAACAAATAATACAAATAACAGAAAACTTCAGCGTGCCTAACTGTTCACCCCCCTAAAGTCAGTACTTTGTAGAACCACCTTTTGCGGCAATTACAGCTGCAAGTCACTTTGGATAAGTCTCTAGGAGCTTGCCACATCTTGCCACTGGGATTTTTGCCCATTCCTCAAGGCAAAACTGCTCCTGCTACTTCATGTTGGATGGTTTTCACTTGTGAACAGCACGCTTCAAGTCTGACCACAGATTCTCAATTGGCTTGAGGTCTGGAATTTGACTAGGTTATTCCAACACATTTAAATGTTTCTCCTTAAACCACTTGAGTGTTGCTTTAGCAGTATGCTTCGGGTCATTGTCCTGCTGGAAGGTGAACCTCCATCCGTCTTAAATCAGAGGCAGACTGACACAGGTTTTGTTCAAGAATATCACTGTATTTAGCACCATCCATCTTTCCCTCCACTCGGACCAGTTTCCTGGTCCCTGTTACTGAAATCCCCACAGCATGATGCTGCCATGCCACCATGTTTCACGGTGGCAGTGGTGTTATTGGGGCGATGGGACGTGTTGGGTTTGCACCAGACATCGCATTTTCCTTGGTGGCCGAAAAGTTCAATTTTAGTCTCATCTGACCAGAGCACCTTACTCCATACATTTGCAGAGTCGCCCACATGCCTTTTAGCAAACTCAGAATGTGCCTTCTTATTTTTAACATTAAGTAATGGCTTTTTTCTGGCCACTCTTCCATAAAGTCCAGCTCTGTGGAGTGTGCGGCTTATTGTGGTCCTATGGACAGATACTCCAATCTCCACTGTGGAACTGTGCAACTCCTTCAGGGTTTCCTTTAGTCTCTGTGCTGCCTCTCCGATTAATGCCATCATTGCCTGGTCTGTGAGTTTTGGTGGGCGGCCCTCTCTTGGCAGGTTTGTTGTGGTACCATGTTCTTTCCATTTGAAGTTGATGGATTTGATTGGGCTCTGGGGGATCATCAAAGATTTGGATATTTTTTATAACCCAACACTGACTTGTAACAACTTTGTCCCAGACTTGTTTGGCATGCTCCTTGGTCTTCATGGTGTGATGCATCTTGCTTAGTAGTGTTGCAGCCTCTGGGGCCTTTCAGAAAAGGTGTGTTTATACTGACACATAATGTGACACTTAAATTGCACACAGGTGGACTTCACTAATTATGTGACTTTTGAAGGTCATTGGTTGCACTAGAACATTTTAGGGGCTTCAGAGCAAAGGGGGTGAATACATACGCACATGCCAATTTTAAGTTTATGTTTTTAATTCCTTTTTATATATTGTTTTCTCATTTCACTTCACCAACTCAGACTTTTTGTTCAATCACATAAAATAAGATTTTAAAACATTTAAATTACAGGTTGGAATGTAACAAAATTGGTAAAAAGCCAAGAAGGAATGAATACTTTGGCAAGGCACTGGATGTTTTTCTAGACTTTTAAAAAATGTTTCAAGCCAGAAAAAATTAAATTTTTGGGCATTTGGTTCCTATCGCCACCACTAAACAATTGTGTCTTAAGTTTCTGTAGAACAGTGCATCTCACATAAGACCACATTAATTATACAGAAATGTTAAAAATCTGTCTTTCTCTCGGGATCTCCAATTTCTCCCACAGTCCAAAGACACTCACGTCAAGTGACCTAAATAGTCTGTAGGTGTGAGTGAATGGTGTGTGCGCCCTGCGGTGGGCCAGCGCCCTGCTCAAAGTGCGTATCTGTAGGTTTAAGACAGTTGTAATAAACAGGTACGTGTCATGTAGTCTTATGACTCTCATCCTTCAGTAAGGTGCTAGAGCTGATATTTGAATGAATGTAATGTAATGTAATGTAATGTAATGTAATGACCCATGCCACCCCATATTAATCATTACAACACATTAAGCGACCTCTGGTGGTCACAGTCTTTTTTACAACCTGCAAAAAGATTTTCTCCTCACACTCTTCACCTCCAAGCTTTCTTATTTCTGTCTGGAATTTCTTCTGCTTCGGTTAAAATAGAAACTGTCATTTCTGTTCATTTTAGGCTTAAAGTTGATTAAACTTCACTAGTGTTTTTGGTCTCCGGCTGGCAGCTTGCGAGAGTCCAAACTGGGTTTCGTTATATATTTAGACCCTGGACACGGCAAGCGGAGCACAGGCTACCTCGACAAGAGCCCTATTTCACTTTTGACGATATACTTATATCTTCGATTTTAGTGTTGAGAAGTTTTGGGGGTGGTAAAGCAGGAGAAGAGTTTGTTCCGCTCCCCCGGCTGCCAGGTAGCTGAACCCGGCTGGACTCCCGAGCATGGCCCGGTGAGCTACTTAGCATGTTTTATATTAATATTGAGGCTAAAACGAGTTGTACGAGTTTGTTTCCGCCCTAAACATGTTTTATTAAATGTTTTACACTACTTAGTGCGATAACAACTCCATATTTAGTAACTTATGCCCAACTGATGACCGTTGTTTTCAGGCTGGCCAGTCTGGTTCAACATAAATAAAGATATTAAAGTAACTCGCCCCTGATTGGTCAGACGGACGGAGTTAATGTGCATATCACCCATCATAACGTGTATTAAACAAATGGCAATGTGTTTATTTAGTTATTTCTATGATTATTTATATAAATTAAGTTTGTAGTTTTACGTGACTTTGTCGTGACTTCGTTGTAATTTGTTGTAACGGTTAGCAGAACGACTAGTTGATAGAAATCTGGAACACTTGAAAGACTCTCGTTGCCCACTCCAGACCTCATGGGGTGCATAAACTTTTTGCGTTGGGAGCTACACTATATGTACAAAAGTATTGGGACACCTCTTTTTGGATTAGTTCCCTTCCTTATAGTGAAGGGCAATGGTAGTGCTCCAGCACACCAAGACATTCCACACAACGCCGTGCCTCCAACTTTGTGGACATAGTTTGGGGACGAACCTTTTCTATTCCAGCATAACTGTGCTTCAGTGCTCGAAGCAAGGTCCACAAAGACATGGTTGGATGAGTTCGGTGTGGAAGAACTTGACTGGCCCGCACAGAGCCCTGACCTCAACCCCATCCAACACCTTTGGAATGAACTAGAACAGAGATTGCGAGTCAGGCCTTCTTGTCCAGCATCAGTGCCTGACCTCATTATCGCTCTACAGAATGAATTGGTACAAATTCTTACAGAAACTCTCCAAAATATTGTGGAAACCCTTTCAAGAAGAGTGGAATCAAGTCCACTTAATTCCACCTGGCTTGGTTATAGCTGCAAAGGGGGGACCAGCTCCATATTAAAGGCTATGTATTTGAATGCATTGTCATTAAAGTCCCTTTTGATGTAATGGTCAGGTTTTTTCACCACTAAATAATGGATTGGACGAGGTGCAGAAAAACCCTGATCAGTCTTTATCTTAGCCCTGGAGTTAATCTAAGCACTTCTTGAGATGAACTGTGTGTGCGGGGCAGGGAAAGTACTACAGGGGTCACCAGTCTTTCTGTAAAATAATTTTCAATTCAGTCAAGCAGGAGTACACCTTGTGTTGGGGCGGCTGGTGGCCTAGTAGTTAGGAAGTTGCCCCTGTGATAGGAAGGTTGTGGGTTTGAATCCTAGGACTGCCAGTAGCACTACTGAGATACCCTTGAGCGAGATACCATTCCCTCACACTGCGTCACTGGCTGCCCACTGCTTCACTTGGTGAATGGGTTAAATGCAGAGATCAACTTTGCGCTGTTCACATTACGTGCTGTGCTGTGGTGTGTTCATGTGTGACAAAGGGACTTTACACTTTATAGCCAACCAAGCCAGGTGGAATTAAGTGGACTTGATTGGATTGAAAACCTGCAACTACACCAGGCTTTCTTGCACGGGATCGATGACCCCTGCTCAACATCATGCAGTTCAGTGGTACTCTAGGACCTGGTGGTTGTTCATAAAGCAGGGCTTCTAAGTTACCCAGGTAGCCTAAGCCTAAAGTCAAGTCTTTTCAATTGGAAAATAAGTGAGGAACATTGCTTTTGGACAACTTTGGGCTTAAGGTATCTGGCCTACTTTGTGAAATAGCCCCCAGGACCGATGTCTGCTGGACTGGAGATAGGAAAGACTGTCTGAAACTGTTTTTGCTGCACTGAACTTGTTCTTTTGGTTATTGTTTTATTTAATATAGTGTCTCCAGAGCATAAAGGTCATCAGAGCATCTTAGGGCCTGCAGACGTTCAGAAATTGCCCAGGTCACAAAGGACAAAATGGAAACTCCCTGTAGATCCCCAGTAAGTAACTTATATATGTGCTTTCTTGGCCCAGTCCTGCGACCCTTGAGCACTACAAGGCTGGCATGTTGCTGAGTGGTGTGGGAGATGCTCTTGGCTACAGGAACCAGCTGTGGGAATACAATGAGTCCGGCCCAGCCATACACCAGGTCAGTCTGATGAAAATTAATGGATCAATGGCTCGACCAATTTTACACAACCATCTGGCAATGGAATGCCTTTTCTATGTGGCAAAACAGGGCTGCATGTTATGGACAAAATACTAACATACTAGCCATTATATGGGTACATATTGGGTACATGTGTATGTGGTGACATATGGTGATAATTTTCCTCTTACTCTGGATATGGTTTATAGGTTTACATGTTTGGAGTTAAAATTTTGCCTGGAACTGGAAAATGATAAGAAATAGTCGATAGTCACAAATCTTTTCTGTACATATATTTCCAAAACTTCTCCTTATCCCTCCAACCACAACCAGCTCTTTGTTAATTTAAACACCAAACACGCCTTGGTTAATCCACCACATCTGGGAGAGGGGAAACTCGTGTATGTTTAATTTTTCGCTGAAAAGTTCATTTATAAACACACTGACAAATCAATGATGCAATGCGGCTAAAGACCAGCTGCATTCATTTTACCAAGTTTAACTTTTGTTGGCTCATTTAACGCCACGATTTATCAGGACACCCGCAAAACACTCATCCAGGGCTGTAATTGGTCAGGATGCGCACAGCACACAGTAAAAGACGCTGTGATTGACCAGAGGGCATGTTAGCATATTATGCTTTCTGTGTTATGATTATAAAGACCAAAATTGCAACAGGCAATATATTGCAGCCCCACTGCATGTTTTAGACATTTATAAAAAGATAGTATTTCGAACCAAAGTGCATGTTCATTCTGGTCACGTTCAGAAGTGAATATTGCGTTTACAAGCAGCAGATGTCATGCCTAAGGCAGCAGTTCATGACATAATCCAGATGTTTTAATATATTTGAAGTGGCTGTCGTGTTTAAACTCAACCGAAATCTGAATGAACAAAAGCTCCTCAGACTATCCTTCAGCGTCTGGTGTAGAAAAAGCCAAGTACCAGGCAATGAAAGCCTGTGTTTGCTGGTCCCTTGAAAGCTACCCAGCGTTCTCAAATTAATATTTGGATCAGAGGAGGAGGCGTGTGTTTATAGTCGCATTTCCAGTGTCGCTAAAATCATCTCAGATGGTACACTTGTGCCTGGAATATAAAAAAAGATGTCTAGCCTCTGGATTTAGCCTGGCACTATGAGCACATAGAGCAGATGGCATGAGGATGTAAAAGGGCTAGACAATGACAGCCTGTTACAGATATACAGCCCCGGCGGGTCTATTATTCTGGGCTTTTTGTCATGGAAGACTGAGCTTCTAGACTAGTTTTACCTGAAGAGGTTCTGTAATTTGAGCAGTTATTGAGGACATCTGTGATTTTAAATCAGTATGAATCTGCAGTGTGTGTAGTTTTTTCACTCTGACAGTAATAATTGTGGAGTGATTTTAATCCAGTATGAATCTTTAGCGTGTGTAGTTTTTAGTCTGACAGTAATAATTGTAATTTTGATCCTGTAAGAATGTGCAAATGAAATTTGTCAGTGTAAGTTGTGTAGCCCAGTGAATAAAATGCCATTCTCCATAAAAATGGAAAAAAGAATGTTGTGCCTAAAACAGTAGGAGTGACAATCTTAATCTTCATTTACTTTTGCCCATATTTTTTGTTAACAGTAAGTTATAGTGTCAGAAACCACATAAGCAGAGAGGACGTAACTAAACATCTGCAATGCCTGCGGTTAGGACGGTTGAAAAAACTCCCACCAATTGTTAGCCGCATTAGTCTTGTAGCTCCAGTGCAAAGCTAAAGAAGCACAATCTCACACACCAAACATGTCTGGCCTGGGTAATGTTTGTGTACTCACTTTTCTAATTTTATAGGAACTTCAGGAGCTTGGTGGGTTGAAGAACATCATGGCAAAACTTCCTGATTGGCCAGTCAGCGATGACACAGTCCTCCACCTGGCCACTGCTGAAGCTTTAGCGACAGGTCTCTTCACTGACAGGAAAAAAAATATATATATATATACAGTAAACCCCTGCTAATTCACAGTTCAGAAACCTGAACTGTGAATGCTAAATTATTCAGAAAAATATAATTGACTAATTTTGTGACATAAATATGAATGTAAATTCAGCTACATTTCCATATAAAATATAACAAAATTTTTACTGTAAGAGAACACAAAGAAAGCCCATCTTGGGATTGTGAAATACCGCTGTACTCGGGGGGTTTGAAAGTAGCCAATCTGAGAGCGTTATTCATTTCTCCTTACTGCTGATTGGCTGCTGCCCTGTGACGCATCTCGCATGGAGCTATCTCGAATGTTTCTCTGCGTGGTCTCGTTTTTTGTTTTGTTCTTAAAGCCCTGTATTTTTATTACTGTAAATTAAATTTAATTATTACTGTATTTACCTGCTTATACCAAAGAAAATGAAAGCGCATACCAAAGAAAACGCCCGTGCATGAATTACAGTGCAGTCGATACAGGGGTAGCATCAGTATTTACATTCCAGCACTGCGGGAGACAGCAGTTCAGTGTAAACTGTACAGTGCGTATACGTGTTTATATTTACATTTTTTTAAAGGGTCATATATTAAGCTGAGTTTAAAACGAAAAAGTGTTTACACTATAAAAATAGGCATTTTTAGGGATTTTCTTAGCACATCACAAATTCGCCATTTTTCAGTGCTCTTGGAACGTAACTCCCGCAAATTTCGGGGATTTACTGTGTATATATACACTACCGGTCAAAAGTTTTAGAACACCCCAGTGTTTCAAGCTTTTTTTTAATTGAAATTCTAACAGTTCAAGTCCAATGAATAGCAATGAAATGGTACGAAGGACAGTGCTGAACTGTTAGAGGTTTAAAAATGGTAAGGTTACTCAGAAGTGGGAAATAATTCTGTAGTGCCATGCAGTACCTCTGGTATGTGCCTGGTTGGTCGGGTTCGTCCTACAGCAAGATAGTGACCCAAAAACATAAGTCCAAGATATGTCAGAACTACCTTAGAAAAAAAAAAAAGATGGTAAGCTGGAAAACATGGAGTGGCCAGAAGTCTCCAGACTTAAACCCCATCTAGCTGCTTTAGGATGAACTGGACAGAGGAATGAAAGCAAAGCAACCTATAAGTGCCTCACACTTATGGGAACTTCTGCAACAGAGTTGGGAAGAACTTTCTGCAGAATGAACAGTGAGACAGTGAACCGCTTGAATTTCAATACAAAAAAGAAAAATTGGGCTGTTCTAAAACTTGACCGGTAGTGTATATGTGTGTATGTATGTAGATACATAAATATATTCAATAATTTCAGTAATGTCTTGTAGGAAAAGAAGGCGATGAGCTTCTGCATGAAGTGGCTTCGGGCTACGTGGAGGGGATGAAGGACATGGAGGGAAGGAAGCCAGGCCCATCCAGCATTTTGGGTAAAATGATCAAGGGTTGTCCTTGCCTGGAATAGTGTGTGAAAACCATAGGCAATTACAAAAAAATGTATTGGTAATATTTCACAAATTTGGATAGCGTAAACATTTTTGATAGGAAAAATTATGGAGTTAGACAAATTTCCTACAATGTGACGAGACCAAAAAAATCAGTTTTAAAAACTGAAATGAGTTTTTGTTTTGCATTTTCAAAACCAGTTTTCATTTTAGTACCTGAAAAACACCTATAAAGTGGAGGGAAACCTTTTGTGTATGTTCACTTTATACATACAGTTCTGAGAGAAGCTGGCATTCTCTCTGTTCATAGGTGTATCTCAGCTAAAACCAGGTACTGAAGGGGGCTACAGAGTGGCGTATAACCCAGAAGGTACAGGATGCGGTGCAGCTATGAGGTCTATGTGCATTGGCTTGAGGTAAGGACAAGTGTTTTGCTGTCATTTGTGATAGTTGGGTAACTAAATGTATAATTATTCATTAATTACAGTGCTTTTGTTGCCAACAGCTGTGACTTGTGAGTGATAGTAATGAACACTGGTTGATTTACATTACTAATGTCATGTAAAACTTACATTTCTAGTGCGATTCAGACAAATTTTCTTTTTCGGTGCCAGATACCCTCAGCCAGAGCAGCTGTCCTCATTGGTGGCCGTTGCTGTGGAGACCGGAAGAATGACCCACCCTCATCCAACCGGATTCTTAGGCGCTGTGGCCTCAGCACTGTTCACGTCCTACGCCATCCAGCGCCGCCCAATCATGACCTGGGGTCTGGGCTTAGTGAAAGAAGCGTGTCCAGTCGCGAAGGAGTTTGTAAAAAAAGCAGGATACACAGTGAGCGAGACGGAGCGGGACTGGGGTTACTTCACTGAGAAATGGGAATGGTAAGAAGATCTGGTAACACATTCCATGTTTTGAGTTTTATTGTTCACATCTAATGTGACCTGTATCTGACATTAGCCACTGCTGAAGTTGACTCCTGCACTTGATAAATTTCCCTGAAAAGCCACTTACGATCATGTGGGTTTTGTTTACCAAAAGCAGTTGTTCATTATTACAGTTTCTAAGCTCTCTTTAGCCCTCAGGGTGAAATAGGCTGCTTTGGTTACTGTCTTTGAGTTACTACCGAACAGCTTCAACATTCAAGCCACAGCAGGGTAAATGTCGAACAAACGTGTCCCAAAAGGCTCACTTCTCTCGTAAGGCTCAGTTCTTGAAGTTCAGTTGCTGGAAACAGAAAAAATGGGCGAGCGTATGGATTTGAGCAATTTTGATAAAGAGCAGACTGTGTTGACTAGACTGAAGCACTCCGTATAACTTTAGGGTTAAGGTGCATGATATTTCATGATATAAGCCTTTTAATTGTTGAAAATGATCAGATCAAGAAAAGAAGCTTGGTTTCATTTGTTATAGTAATCCCCCATCAAATCGCAGGTCTCTTTCCATCAGCAAACCATGATGGATGTCGAGTTGAATTGGTGTAAAAGTTGCATGAATCTCAATTTCACTGTTCAGACAGAGGCCACATCAGAGAACCAGAGAAAATGTAAGATTGTGGAATAAGTACTTAATGTATAAATAAAAACACATTTTCTTCTTTAAGGTATCTTGAATTGAGGGGTCTGTCGACGGGTACCGGGCCAGTAGTTTGGCCAGACCAGTATGGACCAGCCGAACGTGACGAAGCGTATAAGAGCTTCAGTCTCTCTGGGTGGGCGGGGCGCAGTGGCCACGATGCACCAATGATAGCCCTGGATGCACTTCTGGGATCAGGCTCAAACTGGGAGGAGCTAATGAGTCGAGCTGGATTCCACGGAGGTCAGCAATCAGTTACCATGTATATTTTTTTCTGGTGGGGAAAAAAATTGACAAACTCAAACTTTCCTTTTATGCAAGCATCCATAGCATTCAGTTCTAGGCTGGTAATGGCAAGATCAGAGAAGCCTCTTACCGGCACAAAGTACACTGTCACTTCAAACCATGCATCCAGTAGTCATGTAAGTTCTTCACCTCAAAAATTTATTCTGATACCCCAAAACCTTCGTCTCTCAAATAGGCATTTAAAAAAGTGCCCATTATTTTAATTATTGTTTTAATAAAGTATCATTCTACTGTTATTCAACAGGTCAAACCATAATGCTTTGCATGTTTTAGAAGCCAAACACACTTTGTGCTTCCTGTGGTGTATTATAGTCTGTAAGAATGGCTGAATGGATAATACCAAGACTTGTGGTTCCATAGCCATTCCTCAGGGCCCCCCTGGGCTCTGACACCCACTTCAATCAAACACTGAATACCTCATACAGGTGTGTTGGGAGCTGATATACTGCAATGATCTGGCGGGTCCTGATAACTGTTTTGACAACCACAGATTTATAGAATGTTTGTGACACATCGACTATATTATCAATGTTACAGATAAAACTAATCACTGCGTCCCTAAGTAAGCCATCCCATTTCTTTATTGTCTGTACAGGAGACAGCGACAGTACTGCAGTGATCGCCTGCTGCTGTTGGGGTTTACTGTACGGAACCGAGGGAGTTCCTGAATGTAACTATGCCAGCCTGGAGTACAAGGACCGACTTGAGAACAGTGCAGAGAAACTTTACAAGCTGTCACACTAAAGCAGCAGAGGCCTTAGGTTATCTTGTACAGCGAGAGCGCTCAATTAAAGCAAACTGAACTTGGTGAAAATAAGCTAGCTGAACATTTTAAACAACCACTTCTGCTTAACAAGTGTGGTACTTTGCTCATAGCCTTTAAAGGGTCTGCATCCTAGAAAAACAAATTTCCCTGGTTCCTCTGAAATCTGTTCATCACCACAAAAAACCAATGCATTTGAATGTTAACCTAATCAGCCTATAAGAGCTTCGCTGTACTCACACTTGTTGAAGAATATTTCAGTCTGGTCTTTTTTTTTGTTTTTGAATAAAGCACAACACATATCAGTCTTAAAGGCACTGCAGCACAAAAAAATTACAATTTAATGCTCAACAATGAGTCTGGAAAATGGTCATGGAAAAATGTACAAGAAAACTATTGGTATTCAAACCCAAAACCATCTGCAGTGGGGTTCATGGGGAAAAATGAAATCTAAGATATGATCCTTTTAAAACAAGGTAGGAAAAAAATTACATGACCATTTTCAACCTCTTTATAATTAGACAGTAATTATTTAGGGATAGCCTACAAAATAAATTGTCACAGTATTGGCTTTTTGGAATTTATGCAGCTCTAGCAAACTAATTTGCACTAATTTTGAAAACACTTATGAATTGATTGGTTATCATTTATAAGTCATGTGATTTGTAGCACTTGGGTGTATCGGTTATAAAAGATTAATCACCAACCTGAACATTTGTGGTTACTGTGAATAAATGTTGCAATTAAAGTTGGGAGGAATGCCTTTTTTATCCCGGACGTGGTTAGATGGTGGAATTTGACTGGCCTGCTCAGAGCCCTGACCTCAACCCCATCCAGCTCCACTGGGATGAACTGGAACGGAGATCGTGAGCCAGGCCTTATTGTCCAACATCAGTGTCTGACCTCATACATGCTCTACAGGAAGAATGGGCACAAATTCCCACAGAATCTTTTAATCTTTTATAGCTGCAAAGGGGGACCAACTCCATATTCAAGTCTATGGATTTGAATCCAGTGTCATTGTGCATGAGCAAGGTACCATTCCCAAAACACTGCTCCGGTTGTTGTGCCATCACTGGCAGCCCACTGCTTCACTTGGTGAATGGGTTAAATGCAGAAAAAAGAATTTCACAATGCTCATACTGTGTGCTGTGGTAGGTTCATGTGTGACTATCAGGGGCCACCTCACTGTAGAGTCCCTGTTGGTGTATTGGTCAGTCGTCCCAAACCCTTTGTCCATATAGTGTATACTACCCTGCAGCTGGTAATTTGACAATGCCCGAAATGAGCATTCAAATGTCATTTTACATTGTCGCAAATTAAGTGCACTGACATTTCATTGGAAAAACAAAAATCTGCATTAAAATGAGCTGTGCTTGCTTTTCTGTTCCACTCTATTTGACAAAGGTTTAACCAAAAGTTGAGAATGACACAAATATTAATGTTCACAAAATCTGATGCTTCAGTTTTTATGATGGCAATTTGGATATACTCCAGAATGTTATGAAGAATGATCAGATGAATTGTAATTGCCAAGTCCCTCTTTCTCATGAAAATGAACTTATGTAACCCCCAAAAAACCCACTTGCACTGGAATTTCAGCCGTGCCACAAAATGACCTGCTGACACTTTTTCCAGTGATCCTCTCGTTAACATAGGTGAGTGTTGATAAGAACAAAACATCGAAATTTCAGGTCCATGGCCAGGAAACTCCCATTGAGAAAGTGGTAAATCCTCAAGAGGCGGGTGGACTCACAAAAACCCACACATTCTGACAAACCCCAAGCACTGATTCTGCAAGAATGGGTTGCCAGGATTTGGCCCAGAAGTTGATTGACAGCATACCAGGATGAACTGCAGAGGTCTCGAAAATGAAGGGGGTCTCCATTGACCATTCGCATAAATTTGATGGAATTTTCAGTAAAAGCCTTTGAAACATTTAACAAATAAGCGAACTTCGTGAAAACAAATATTGTCATTCTCAAAACCTTTGGCTACAACTACACTAATGTGGAACAGAAATTCAAATTCTAAATTGGAAAATATGGTGCTAACCTCTGCCTTGTTGACTTTCACATGCTGGTCTGGGCGTGTCCAGATTGAGTATTGGCAGGTTAACAGTGAAAACGTCAGCCACCTGGATTTCATGTCCCTCTGAGAAACCATTAGATAATCGATCTGTAATCACTGCCAAGTGTCAAGAGGTGGAACTACACCCAAAGCTTCATTACATCTCTGATTCCACTTCAAGACGTCCAGCTCGATATGTAAAATCAAGCAGAAAAGTACCTGTAAGCTTCCTGTGCCATCTGTAGCCAATTTTTAAAATGACAAATCAAAACAGAGCTAAAGAAAATTATAACCTTAAAATATTGCAGTTTACTTGGCGCCCAAACATTCTCTGCTACTGAAAGAATTTGAGTTTGTGGCACATAACCGTCCTAAGAACATCTATTTTATGAAAACTTACTACTTTGGTTTCAGCTCCCTTCTTTCATCCATCTCATGGATTAGTTTCAACTCATCCACTGTTACTGAAATAAGTAAAAACAGCTTGCATGACTCTCAGGCACTTACGATCCTGTGGGCAGTTTTGCTGGTTGTAATGTTCTTGACGTATGCTGCCTTGAGACAATGCTTCAGCTAAAGCTAAATATTCACACTGACATGACTGGTACAAAAATAAATCATAAAAATGAAGTTTAAAACTTTATTTTTTTGGTCACAGTTGGGTTATTTGAATTTTTCTTTTGCTGTTTTCAATGTTTTGTTGTTTCCCCCTTGGTAAGGAACTGTAGGATATACACAGAGTTACAGGGCAGAGGTATTGTGATGTGTTTCTTTTACAACAACCCCCAACAAAATAAAAACATCCTTTTTTGTCCTTTCTTTGCAGCTTAAAATTTTTAGTTGGATGTTTGGACGTTTGTATGTTTGAGGAAGAAAAGGGCTCTGCTATATTCTGTCCGCCTAACAATAAAAACTATTTCTGAATGCATTCATCTTGTTCTTCTCTCCTAAAATGAGAAAGCCTTCTTTTATAAAACCTGATGACACTGCAGAAGAGAAAAATAAAAATAAAAAAGGAGGGACTTCAGCTGTGATATTTCTTTGTCCCGCCTTTTTTTTCTTTTTTTCCCCCACATGGCAGATTCTGCAACAATGGGCAGTCCTCTGTGAAACCGAAGGGAATGAGAGATAAAGGGGGACAGCACTTGCTTTTTATTTTTACCCTCTGTCTTCCCTTGGTGTCCATGTCTCCCCCTTAGTCTGGAGGAGGGCACAGGATTTTAGGTTTTTAGTCTCAGTTCATGAAGCGTTATCAGTTTCCTGGAGGGTGGAATGGAATCTGCTGTGGTGGATGAGCCTGAACCTGTACAGCTGCAGAATAAAAAACACAGACAAGTGAGAAACCAGAACAGTCATGGTCAAAATCTGAGGGGAATGATGAACAGGCACAAGGTCTCAAATAAATAAAGCAAATAAGCCTTTATTTGTAGATGCAGCTAGGAAACTGTAACCACAGAGCTTTCATTTAACTTTTAAGCAAATACCCCTCATGTCCAAAAGCACCCAGACACTTCTTCTAAACAGTTATTTTAAGGCGCTCCCATTGCTGAAACAGCATTGTAAATAGAATGTGATGCTCTGGAGTAGCCACACACAAGCCTGAAGTCACCATTCCCAGAGCCAAAGTTGGCTAGGTATTTAAAGCCCACAAGCATTCTGCTGCAGACCAGTGGAACTGAAGATCTCATCAGTAATCTTAACACTAATCATGGTATTCCTCAATTTCACTTTGTGATACTGCTGAAACCATTCATTCATAGTCATATTTGCAAGTTAGTCTTGTCAATAAAAAAACAAAACAAAAAAAAAACGGATCTACATGCAGGAGTGCACTGAGATGTGTAGCATCATTTGCATTTCTCTAATGAGTCAGGCTATCTAAAATGGCTGATGGTGTTTGTGAATATCCTACCTGAAGGGTGTCCTATGTAAGCAAAATGTTGCGGGAGTCCTTGCTGGGGGCCGTGTTGTGGGTGCTGGGGGGCAGATCCAGGGCCGGCCTGGGGTGGCGCAGCATGCAGCATGACAACCTGTGGAGGGCCATGATTGCCTGAGTGGTGAGGACCCGGAATGGGGCCTGGAACATGAGCCTGACATGAAAACACAAACCTTTTTTTAATGCCAACTGTAAAGAAATTTAACACAAAGCACAATGAACTTCACACTTGTTAACAGAGATCATAAACTGTGGATCACACAAACATCATACAGCATCATGCAGCGTGAATCCAGCAGCAGCACTCTATTACACATTTAAGACCCCAGAAGATTTACTATGACTAAGCACTTTTTCATAAAATATAAAAATTACAAAATGACTGACTCTGAACCTCATGTATATTAGGTGTAAAAACGATAACTGCATGTGTTTAACTGTTAGCTCTTATAAATATATACATTTATCTTAATGAATCCATCATTTCCACATCAAAATAACACATGGGCAGATGATTTGATTTGAGAGGGGGTGCCATTCCTCTTGTTGGTAAAATGACCAAAATACATTCCTTTTGTTGATTTACCATCACACACACGGGGACTTTGGGCTGCTGTAATTTAGAACTTCTCATTTAAAAAAAAAAAAAAAAAAAAAAGCTAACAAACAGCCTATAACACAGACGTAGACTCTTGGGTTCACTGTCTATATTAACACTGGGCTGGCCCAATCAAATCTCTTACTAGGCCCCATTCTGACCCCTTGTCAGATGCTGAGTCTCAGAGAAAAGTAAATCTGTGGAAGGATGAGGGAATCAAAATATATAAACAAAAGCTCAAATAGTTATGGAGAAGCGTGTGACAGGGAAACCAAGGGGGGGACACGATGAATAGGCGCAAGATGTAGCTAAAGCGGTAAGCTTGGAGTAGCTCCATGATTAACAGGGACTTGTATGGAGGAGCAGGGGGTAGTGTGTGGGCCATGTCATGATGATTCATTTGGGTAATAGTGATGACAATATTAAAAGAGAGACCGTCACAGTCAGTCAATGTCAAATAGAGCAGCATGAGTTATTTGGCATTTCGTTCGTAGATTGCATAGTTTTCTAATACAGTTGCAACTTTAGATGACTAAGATTAACTAGCTAACATTTATTTTTAAGGTTTGGTTGAGCCTACGTTGCCCTGAATGACAATTCAATTAATTATAATTAAAATATTATTTATTTATAATTATTTAATTATTTATATAATTCATTCAATTAATTATCATTACCAGCAAGCTGTTTAAATTGTATAGCTTTTCACACACCCTTATCGGGCAATTCCAACAATTCTCAATCTGGATGAATAATTATGCGAAAGGTACATTTAGTAACTTTTTAATTTAGTGTTTTGGGGAAATGGTACAGTTGGCACACATAAGGATGGTGTACTTGTAGGTGATGTCCAACCAATTGCGGTGAGCCATCTGGGTCAACAATGCCAGGACCAATTATTGTCCCGGTCCAGCCCTGATAACATAGTGTCTGTTAATTGGTGGTGTGGGAGCAGGAGGGTGATCCCACTTTGTCACCTTCACATTTAAATAAAACAATAAATCCCCTACTGGCTACAGAAGAAGCATTAATTCATCCTTTACGTGCTTTCATAAATATGAACATGGCAGTAAATCTACTACACATACACATTAGATTACAGAAAGGCATACCTGTGCAAGCTGTCCCAGAGTGGGGTAGCCATGCGTGAGGGGCTGATGGCCGTGAAGGCCATAACCAGCCAGAGGGTAAGTGGCCTGGGGGGACGAGTGGCCTGGGGGAAGATTTGGAGGGGTTGGCGCAGAGAGCGGGGCTGAGTGATAGAGGGACTGAGGCTGAGGACCGGACTGAGGATTCTACATAAAGAAAGACAGAAAGAAACAGAGAGAGACATGGAGAGGGAGAGGGAGGGAGAGAAAGAGAGAGAGAGAGACACTGAATGTAATATCAATATATTAAGTATTTGAGGAAGAAAACACTGGACTGAATATCAGAGTAAAAAGTAACAAATCTAGTCTGTTATTCCAGGGTAGCAAACATTTTATTATGGATCTGTAAGCAGCATGGTTACTGGCTTTTCAGATGGAGGAGGCTGACTGGCAGTTCAAGAAACAACTGTGAACCATGTTTTATTTCAGCTTCCTACAATGGAAACCCATAACCAAACACTTACACCAAACAAGCTGCAGTTGTCTGTCACCAGGGGAGGAGCACCCATCATATCAATAGGACTTCCACCAACATAGTACTTTTGGATGGCCATCTTAAGAGTTTCAACTAAAATGCCACTTTAAAGCTCCGCAGTGCTCAAAGTACGGAAAATAAAGTATAAAGTATGGTTTGAGCAATGGTATTGGGAAAGAAACAGTGACATTATGATTGTCTCAGTTGTAAACTGCTGCTCAGTGCTGTTCTATATACAGTGAATGAACATTATTGAATGCTCAAAATCTAGCTTTTAACACTTTCCATTGCAAATAAAACAATGCACACTGCTTCTTCAGTATGTGTCAGGAACAGGTAAACATACTGAACACTTAATATGCACAAGTTGTGTGTGTTACCTGTCCAGGACTTGGTGCTGTGTGTTGAGGTGGTGGTTGGTTGCCGGTGGGTGTACTCGAGGGCTGAGGTGGATGAACAGATCCTGAATGATGTGAAAATGACTGAGCTAAAAGAGAGAAAGAAGGAATAGAATTTTATTGGACTGGTACCATACGCATATTGTGATGTCCCCACAATGAAAGCCATTTTTACTTCAGGCAAAGTTACAATATATTTATTTTTAATATAAATTGTTTAAAATAAATTGCAATAAACTGCTATGTTTTCTCTTTAAATAAATAAACTCAACAGAAATGTCATTTCAGCAAACTTGCAACCTGTTTTCCCCCCAGAGGTAACTTTAATAAAGGCTTAGCGTCACCCACACATGGCACAACCATATTGTCTCATTTCTCTAAAACGCTTATTTACTGTAGAAGACAACTAATATATATATGTCTGTTTAATTCTCTGTAATGTTCTCTGAGATCTCACTGGGTGATACTGATCTCAAATCTGTTCTTTTTTCCTCCAGATCAGCTTTTCTCAACTTTCAAAATCAAAAAGCTTCTAAAATACCTGCATTCATTAAATTTACAAGCTTATTCTGAATCATATTCTAAAGGATATTGGCATTCCAAATGTTTATGTATGCATTTATTTCCAAAATCTTTCAACATGCCCCCAAATAAGTAGTGTATATTTAGAACTTGTTAAAACTCCTTAGGATGTACACTATTACTCATTTTGAACCAGTTACGGTCTCTACAGCTCTACAATCAAAATGTAGATTGGTGTAATTCCATTTTACTTCATGGCTTTGATGGCTTTATTATTCTAAAAATGACTAAAACAGTAAAATGTGCGTAGCTGGAAAAATTACTACAACAAAGTGTGACAGTTTTTTGAGCAACTGTCAAAATAAGACACTAAGGCCTTGTCCACATGGACGTCTGTTTCAGGCGTTTTTCTGCACATTGGAGCAAATCCCAGCATCCACATGGGCGTTCAGCCCCGGTGGCTGGTCAGCTGCGCGTGCATGTGGCGCCAAAAAAACGCTACATGCAACGTTTTCTTGGTGTCAATTTCTGCCGAAATCCTGAGAAACGCGAAGAAAACGCCAGTACTGCGTTTACATGGCGTTCGGCTGACGTTCTGGAGAAGTAAATATGTCCCATGATTCAACTGTTCTGGGAACTGCGACAAATCGAGTTTTGAAGGAAAATGTGAAACTACAAATCCCAACACGTAAACAATCTGGAGAGAATAATTACTGCTCCCACAGGTGAATACACGAAACTACACATTGGGCAGCAGGCTGACATTAAACAGCATCAGACGAACGCCTGTGTAACGCCAATCAAGCACAGATACAAAACGCTACAAAAACGCCTGTGGCGTTCAGAGCGTGTTCATTTATCCAAGAGTCAAATGTCTGTATGGACGAGGCCTAAAATTGACTTGAATTATGTCGCAGAAGGATGACCTAAAGGCTGCAATAACAATGTAAAATTTTCTCTAAACACCTCTGTGCTCAGAAACAATCATTGTCCAGTTGCTTAAGGCAGAATATGCACCAACAATGCTCCCACACATGAGAAAGCAAGCAAGAGAGAGACGGAGGAAAAAAAAAAGAAAAATCCACAGCTCTCCACTTTATTGCTACTTTTAATTACCTAATTATGCGCCATATGCTTTTAGTAACTGATTCAGCTAAGCAGATTTGCCTCTAGCAGCATCAAGATATAGAACACAAACATTTTAAAGTCCAGAAACCTGCTTTGCTCGGCTGAACTAATTTAACTGAGTAAATGTGATTGCTGCCACTAGTGGGACTTTTCTATGTACAGCAAATGCACACAACACTACCATGGTAAATGCAATTAGCACTGTTCGAATAAGAATAATTCGAAGAAGAATAATTTGAAGAAGAATTCGAAGAAGAAGAAAAAAAGATTCGGTTGTACTGAAACAGGTTCTCAGATTATTAAGATCCAGCTGACTAGTAATTTCAAAGGATTTTGGCATAAACATCAGACAACGTTTTTAATTCATTGGTCTGTATGATTGTAACTACTACACCTATGGCTGTATAAGATAAAGACTACAGCTCACATGTTGGATCACATGTTGATTCATTGATCATCAATAACAACAATCTTTTTTTTTCTTCCCCTTTTTGCAAGCTTCTATTTAACAGTTCCAATGCCATATTGTCCATCCATATGCAGTGCAGTGCACGTGTATTCAGTTTTTGATTGGTTAATCAGTACTGATCATTTTAAATCAATAATTTTGCCCACAAACTTCCATTCATCCACTGTGACATCATGCCAGAGAAAACGCAGCACAGAGGAGAAACCAGCCCCTAAAAGCACGATGTTAGGAGAGATGAGCCCCATGACCAGAACAAGTCAAAAGTGTGTTAGTTTTAGAGATTGTAAGTCTGCAACTTTTGCTCAGGCAGACATTTCTTCTGTGCTATTACAAATGCAGTTTGAAATGAGTCATTTCTGTTTGTTGACATTTCCCAAAATTATCCCCACCAATGGTTAGAACCACTGGTTCATAAAGCTGGGACTTTCTGCGGATCCTTGACATTTATGTTGAATGATCACTTGTATACTAAGACAACACTGACTAAGAAATGTATTTATGTTTATTTATCCTAAAAATAAATAGAATGTTAAACCTATCTTTTCATTTGAACATAGAAAATTATTTGAAAAATGCAATAATAGGAATAAGAAAATGTAACTTCTGAGCCCAGCTGACAGCCATGCTCTGCATGTTCAGTTCAAATGTTCTTGAAGAACTAACAGGCCTGATATATTCAGCCTTAAGGTCTCTCTTATAACTTGAAAACCCAACGTATGAGTGAGCAAGTGTGTGTATGTATGAGAAAGTCTGTATCTTACCATACAAGCCTTGCTGTGGCCCTTGAGGGCCATCAGTCTGTCCGGGAAACTGTGGTCCTGCAGGTGGTCCAAGAGTTTGAGGGTGACCCCCACTCTGGCCTAACATACGGGCACTACTCTGCAGCACTGAGTACATCGGCTGAAATGAGACACAGAGTGTGAGAAAAAGAGAGAACAAACAAAACATGAAAATCCGCTTGAACAGTCAAGTGTTTGCAAACGTGCACAGCCACTGTCAAAAAGGTACTGTGTTTCTATGAACAGGCATGATTTGCCCTGCATGACTTATGATTTGCTACTGGCTGCACACAGTGTGTGCTGTATGTGATGTGAGTTACCTGTCCATAAGGTGTCATGGCCTGTATGACCTGCTGCTGACCGTATTGCTGAGGGTTGTACTGCAGGTAGGACTGTGGGTATGGAGAGGCCACCAGTGAAGCTCCAGCTGCAGATGCAGCTGCTTGAAGCATAGGAGAAGCTGAGGAGCTGTGATCCGACCGAGGAGCCACCACAGAGCCTGGACACAGACACACACACACAGACACACACACACACACAGACACACACACACAGACACACACACACACATTCCACAGTTCAATAACGTGTAAATGCATCTACACCCTAAAACACATACAAGCGCTTAATTACTGTACAAATCATCATAATCGATAAAAATTTGATTGATCACCTAACTGACATTATATAAGCTGATTTATTCTCAGTTCACCCCAGCACAGCACCAATCAGCAATTTCTTCAATTTCTAGTGAAGCAGAACCTATTACCTCCTCATGTTTACTGCAGTGTACAGCTCAAAAAGAATTACTCCAGTGTACACCTCAAAAAGAATCCCTGAATCACATAATTACAGTTCATTTTTAGGTAAGCAGAATGTCCACTTTTTATAAAAATATACAATGTTGACAATTAGTTGTTACTGCAATATTTAACACGTACAATACTGTATATCAGAGTCAGAGACCTACATTTAATTTATTTTTCAGTGAAAATAACCGATAAACATAAGCTGTTTCTTCATTTTTAAAGACATACGCTCAACAGAAAATATACATTTAACGGAAAATGTTAAGAGAGCTCTGGGAGCAGCTTTTGTTGAGAGGATACAGCTATAAATGGTTGGGTTTAAGATTAGAAGGACAGAAGAGTTGAAAAGTCAGTGGGGTACATAAATTAAATGAAATACTGACAACAAATGAAATACTGATTGATTTGATAGTATACTTCCGAGAAATTGCATTAAATATATAATTCCTTATCCCCCTCCCAATGTTGAGATTTGTTAACATCATAAAATGAAGTCCTCTTGAGGTCTGAGAGTGTCTCTACCTTTTGGCGGTCGGGGGTATTTGCCCTGGTTCACTGTAGACATGGTGACCTGGTAAATTGGAGGGGCCTGGGACAAACACAGAGGGAAGTGCAACGTTAAGAAATAATAAGGCAGTATTTCTAGGACCAGGTTTTTGAACCACTGGGCCAAGGTGCATTTGTGAATGTGTGTCTTACCTGCACTGAGTGTATCTGAGAGACATAGCTCAGGTAGGGTGGATTATAGATGGCATTTTGTCCTGGTGGATGCTGCAGAACCACAGATGGGCTCGGAGGAGTTGGACGCGGAGGAGTGGGGGTGGTAGAGGGTTTAGACTGAGAGTATCACACACATACACACACAAAAAATGTACATCAGCTGATATATATGAAATGTGCACTAGCAGACATTTGCCTTCACTTGTACTTATTTCCAGGAATGCACGAGTGCACCAGCTAGCTGCTGCCCAAAGCAACACTTTCAATCAAGCAAATAATAATAGTAATAATAATAACAATAATAATAATAATAATTAAAAAAAAATAGCAACTGTATTATTTGTTATAGCCATAAAACATTAAATGACTAGCTTTTCTATTCTCATAGAATACCTGATAGAATATTCTCAATCAATAGTAGTATTCTCACTCTTCAAAGTCATGGCTTGCTTACCAGAGTCAATGGTGGTTTGTTGGGGTTGAACTCCTTCGCATTGGGGTTCAAAGTGGACTTCTTCACTTGACTGAAAAATGCCAAAAAAGTATTTAAAAAAAAGGAAGAAAAACAGAAACATACATGCATAAAAACAATCCAGAACTTTCAACACCACATTTTGTACCCTAAATCTCTTTTTACATCTATTCATTATGCCATTTATTCATATTCAGCTTCCAAGAGTGGTTTTAAAATGTAAAAGTTTGTAGCACTTAGAGATGTGTCTTGCAATGTACATTAAATAATGATCCAAGAGGTATTGATTGTAAATCAGCTCTCTTCCTAACAGCATCCTACACCACTATAGAAGCCTACAGAAGTCTAAATACCAGCATAGTAGATTCACAAAAATGACATTTGTGTGAAAGTTGGCTTCATGTTTTCCAAAACTGCCAATATAAGCTCTGAGCTAGCAAACTCTTTTCCTCCCTCTTTCCAGCACTCACTCGGTCACGCCCTCCACCGCTGACTCCGTTCTAGTCTCCTCTGCTCCCGGAGTCCTGGCTGACTGGGGTGTCCCTGCAGACTGGCTGTCTGAAATGGGGAGACTGCCAGTATGTTGCACTAATGCAGCATCCTTTTCTTTAAAAGGCTCCTCTGCAGGGGATGCAGGCACAGGGAATTGGGGCTGAGGGCTGGCAGGCAGATTTTGGGTGAGGTTGGGGGACAGGCTTTGTTTGGGCTCAGACGGAGGGCTCGGTGACTCTGGTGCAGGTTTTGTCGATGCAGGCTGGGTGGCACTGGGATTATCTGCCGCGGGGGCTAAAGCAGAACTGGGGCTTGGTTGCAGCTGGAGAAAGGGAGAGAAGAATTGATGGAAGAAGGAAGAGAAGAAGAGAGAAAAGAAGGGGGAGATAGAGAACGATGTCAAGTAATGAGTAATGTACTAACAAATTAAAATTACATAAATCATTAAACTAATGTTCCGTGCGTGGCTGGAGTTACACAGAAATTTCAGCTCAGGAAGTAATAGCTTCAGGGTTCTGAACCAAAAAGGGAACAAACTGTACTTGGAGCAAAAACCATATTTAAAACATTCATCCTTATTTGTTGCAGAATGGAAACGTCATCTCTGTTACTGGTGAATAATAATGTTTTTCATTCCATGCAGGTGATGCTCCAATCATTGCTGAACATGGTAGCATTCTAAACCGGATCAAGGCAAAACATGTGATGGGAAATGTGAAAATGAGTCCTGACACCTTAACAGAGTGGAACACACAGTCCTTGAAATTAGGCAGGTCCTCTACCGTTAAAAAAAAGTCTTTGCACAATTGGCTCTTTAAAAACCAATAGGAAATGTCTGTGGAAACACATCTTCATCACCACAAATATTACCAGGTTTACCTATCCAGCTTTGCTTTTTAACTACATAAGGTCTTCCTACGGCCCATGGAAAAGACATTAACCAGTATTTTTTCTTTTTCCAAATATGTTTAGAAACATTATGTTAGGACTGGAATGCAACAACAGAAATGTGACTTTCTGTGATTTTTAAAGGGCACAATTTAAACATTTCCTTGCATATAAAACAGCAAAGGACCAAATATATAAGCTGCTACTACACAGGAAAAGGCCTCACCTTGAACTCCTTGCCAAATTTGCGCAACTCCTCGATCTCCTTGTGAACTCCTCGTGCTGTCAAAAAAGTCAAGAAACTGAAGATTCCTGCTCAACTTCAGATCATTGATCAAAACAACAAACAGATAGACAATTCTAGAGGTGATGCACTGCCAAAACACTTGCAGACAGGCAAAGTTGTCAAACACACACACCTTTACCCTTGGCTTCCTCTGTGCTAGGGCTTTCCACTGCTTTGTCTTTTCCTGCAGAGAAGGATGAAAGAAAGGATGAAAAAAAGCACAAAAAAAATAAATAAAGGAATGGGGAACAAAACCAACAAATGAAAGAGATGATGCCTGCCAGGGTGGATAATGCAAATATTTTATTGTCAATTTATACTCAAAGCAGCCAGTGCTCACCGTCTGCTGTGTGTGAATAGCCTAAATTGTTCTGCTTCGCTATGGAAACGGGCATGGCATTGACACAGGGAGGGCTGGGACTGGTGGAATCCTGTGAAAGGGTATCTGCTTTGGGAGAGCGAGGAGCTGGAAAGAATGAGGAGAAAAGACATAAGTGCATAATGGGAAGGCAAAATAAGTGATGAAACAACATTAAAATGAAACTCTATTATATTGATAAAAGTATAAGAACTGTTAGGTAAGTTAAAATTAGACAAAGTTACAAAACGACATGTATATCCATAGACAAAAAATTTACCTTTTGTGTTTCTTAGAATTCTAAATAGTATTCAGACTTCAAATTGCGCATATGCATTAACGGTAAATCTCAACTATCACTAATATCAGATCATGATACTACATTGTAAAATATACTGTAATATGCTGTCATTAAATTTTGGACTATAAAGCAATAGTAATACTTCTACAGTGCTGAGCTACAGTACATACAGGGTGGACAGTGATTAGCTGGCATGTATGGCAGATGGTGCATGGTACCTGTGGGGAGAAGGTTTGTGGTGGATGTCCGAGGAGGCCTGCTGGTCTGTAGGGGGCGCTGAGCCTTGGGAGATGTTCTGGAAGATACTGAGGGGCAATAAAACAATTTCATTACTGCTGAGCCTGAAACATACTGCAAACATATTATAGCCAAACCTGTAGTACTCAACGCCGGGGCTGAAACTGAACTTAAAAAGGTTTGGAGGAAACCTGAGCATGTTACAAGCTTGACTGTGTGTTCAAGAAAAAATGTACACAGAAAACGCTGTTTATAAACTTTAGTTACATATACAAATATAAAGAATCTGCAGCTGATGGAGAAACCAGGTGGGCTGCACTCAAAAGCTAATGTTTTGGTAAGTACAGGCTTTAGTTTTATCAATGACTAGAAAATGCGTTGCTGTTAAAGAAGCTTTTTTGCTATGTCTGTCTTGGGAAATAAATTCAACTATGTAATTGCAAACATATTACAATTTAATGTTTTTAAGCTTTCATGCATAATTAACCAGAAGACTTTATGCTTTTTGTAAGCCTTAAAATGTTAAAACAAAGATCATGAAAAAAAACATTTGATTAGGCGTGTCTAAACTAGTGACTTGACATGTATGACACACACAAACGGAACAGTACACTCACCTCCGTTGACAGGTCTTGCGGCGTCAGAGAGGGAGTGGGGTAGAGAGTGTGAGTGTGGAACGGTAGCGTGTGAGACGGATGTCGTGGGACTGCTGGGTGAGCCCACAGTGGAGGTTTCACTGGGCCGTGGTGATGGTGTGTTGGTGTGTGTGTTTGGGGAGTACGACGTCCTGCTGGTCATGGGGCTGTTGCGCTCTGAGGACGAAGGCTGTGAACCTGGCGAGGATGCAGGGGGCCGAGGGGCAGAGCCAGGGGGCGAAGGCCGGTTAAGTGTGAAACCTCCACCCACACGACCCCCACGGTCCCGACCGCTGCCGCCCGGACCACCCATGTCTCTCACTCTTTGGGGTAGAGGGATATACTTCCCTTCCCTAGACAGAGGAAGTGGGGGACAGAGAACGCAAACATGAATATGACATGGATTACAAAGTGTACAATAAAAGTATGTCATGTACGCTTGAATAGAATTAGCAGATTCAAGTTTACATACTAAATATGACATCAAGTTTGCATATTTAAATTCATTACCATATGAAAATGTTCAATATGTATACTGAATATTCACTCTTCGTTGCTGTCAGCTCACGCAGCTGTTGTTTACTCATTCTATAGATCTACAAGCACACTGATGCAGTGTGTACTACACAATTCTAGCCTCAATTCTGCAGATTATTAAAACTGATTGTTAAAACCAAAAAGACTCTTACAAATGGCCCAAAGTGTCTTGTGTGCAGAACTAGAATCTCCACATATTTGACTATCATTAAAAAAATGTTGCCATCATTTTTAGTTCGTGATGTTTATGATGAAGCCTAATGGCCTGACTGATTATAGCATAATTTTAGCAAAAGTACCAACACACTTCATCACACTGATAAATTATCAGTACTTATCATTTCATCACGCAGGCCTAAAATGTACTCCAACAACAAGCTTTCAATAACAAACACTTCACCTGACATTGCTGGGGCTGTCCCGGCCCCTCTCTCTGGGGCTTTCTCTCTCTCCTCCATCTCGTAGTACTGCGCTATACTTCTCCTCCTCACTCCTCCCTTCATCATTCTCCAGTGCCACCCGGTGGCGATACTGAACACTAGTCTCAATCTCATTGGCCAGGCGTGTGGCACGGGCCTCACGCTGCTTAAAACCCTCCGAACTGCTCCGCTCCAGAGTAGTCCTATAGAGCGAGAGAGGGGAAGAGAGGGAGAGAGAAGGGGGCATGTAGAGTTATAAAGAGGGAGAGAGGGGCATATGGAGTTAGAGAGGGAGAGAGAGGCGCATATAGAGTTAAGAGTTCGAGAGAGAGAGAGAAAGAGATGTCTGGATTGGTGCACATGCATGGAACAGGAAAACACACACATACAAATAAACACATGTAAAGAAACTTACGTGTACATGGATAGGCTGGAATCGTAGGTGGACTTGACACCATAAGTTTCTTCATTAAAGCGGAACATCTCGTTTGCATCCCAGCCGTTGGACTGCAAGAGTTTTTAGGTGATTATAATGAATGCATGGGTGTCAAGGCACGTCTGAATGATTCAAATGATACTTCACTTGTTATGCTGGCAATCATTTCAATATTTAGTATCAGTAAATCTATAAGAATTTAGCATTAAACATTGAAATTACTTGCAGAGTTGCTCATCTACCAAAGTTAGTATGACTTTATGAAGCTAAAGTTAGCTTTTCATTTTCCTTTCTGTGATAAATGAAACCTCCATTGCGTCATTTAAGGCAGAATGAAAAATGTCGTAAGCACAGTGACTTCGGTATGTGAGCAACTCGGCAAAATTTCACTGATTTATTACCGTCAGTGTGATTTATTCTGACTGTGGCATCATTTAAAAAATAATTCCAACAAGCTCCTGGTGCACTGGCTTAGCAACAGACCAAGAACTTGGCTCTTTCTTTAGAAAAACATTTTCATCAGTTCAGCTGCTTGCCCAAGTAAAGACTTTTTGTCTTAATTCTGTACTATCACTGCTGTCTAGGAGAGCAGAAAGACTCAATTGTCTTATCAACTAACAGAACGACAAAGCATATCAATATTTAAATTAATGTTTAAAGTAAAGTGGCCCCTTATAGCCATGTGAACACACATGCACAGCACACAGTGTAAACAATGTTAAATTCTTTCTCTACATTTATCCCATTCACCAAGTGAACCAGGGGGATGCCTGGTGTGCAGTGTGTGGGGATGGTACCTTGCTCAAGGGTACCTCAGTGATGTCCAGGGATTCGAACCCACAACCCTCTGGTTGCAGGGGCAACTCCCTAACCACTAGGCCCCCAGCTGCCCCAAATGTACCACATGTAAACAGAGTTACTGACTGGTGTTAAGGAAGAGTATTTGGATGCTCCTCTAGAAGCTCCAATGAGAATTCAAAGACAAAAAATTCAAAACATACTAATCAGGCTAGCTCTAGCTATGTGTGTGCGTGTACAAGAAAGACTCACTGTGTCCGTCTCTAGGTCATAGCTCTCTCCGTTGCTGTCACCCCCATCCCATCTCTGCAGCACTTTCTCCTTGTGTTCTCCGTTCACCCGGGTGGAGCCGATAGCCACATCGGTGAAAGTGTCTGTCGGAAACAATAAATTAAAAGTTCAGTGACACATACACGCACAACTTTGTACACGCCAATACTATACTGCCCATCTCAATCCTTGTTTTTCGACAGGGAGCAGAAATGTTTAACTATTATTTACGTGTGACATTGATTACAAATTTTTATCTAGCCAGTTAATATCCAGCTAATTGTTATGTGAGATATTTCCCTCAGCAAAAGATCATGTTAGACATGTTACAGCAAGCCCGTACTACACAATATGAGTGATGTGATGTCCTTCGATGTGTATGATGTCAGACAAGCTGAGTTCTACTGAAAGTGTTTGTTTTGTCCATGGTGCCCCCTCCCTCACCTCTGGTGGCAAAGTTGAGGTCCACGTCCCGGCAGATCATGGTGACGACATCAGCAGGGCTGAAGATCACAGTGTCAGTGATCTCTTCTCTCCTTGGAGGAGCTGGCGAGCCGTCCTCATCACATCGCTTATGAACAGCATCTACCGCCAGCTCACACTGTACAGAGACAGAGAAAGAACCATAAGTCCATGACTAAGCGTTTTAAGAGTCTGAACAATGTTATCTTGTCGCTCTGTAAATACATTAGTACGGACCTGTGAGTAGGATTTTTAAAAATATATTTAAATTCATCTCAGTACTAATTTCCTTATTTGGATGTTACAATAAGACATACAGTCCCACCTGAAAGTATTCACACTCCTTCACTTTTCCCACATTTTGTTACATTACAGACTTATTCTAAAATAGATTTGAGTTTATTATCTCATTAAATGTATTCTTTATCAAAATAATACTACTATAATTTTATACCAAAATTGGTCAAAAATTCTCTAAGTCCATCAGTACGCCCTACTGAAAACATTCACACTGTCATTTGGCAGCATGAACACTGACCCTTGAGCTGAGAGTCTTGAAGATACCCTCGAATACACTGCCATTTTTCACTTGGACGTCACACGTAGAGCCCTATTTGGAAGGAGGGAGGGAGAGAGTGAGAGAGAAGTTTGGAGAGCGTTTTGGAAAAGTCTTTGACAAAATCTCCATGAGTGTTGGCGTGCTGGCACAGTTCGTGCTTACCACAAGAGCCGTGAGATAGTGGGTCATGCGAGCGTTGCTGTAGATCCCCTCAAACACCTGCTGGACAAATGATAGAACAGTTCGTCCAATAAACAGAAGACAACTCTACAGGCAGAGATAATGTAAGAATGGATGGTGAAACAGTTGTAAAGAGTATGAAAACAAAGTAACGTTTAGCTCTGTAATCTGTAACCACAATAATTTGTCTACCTTTGACCACATAATTACAGATAAAACAATACACTTGGTATCTATAATATGAGATGGGATGCAATATACAGGACATTACTTTGATTCACCATCAAAGCAATTCCAGGATAATAAGTTTAACTGGGAGATGGGCTACTATTATGTCTCTAAAATATACTATGTATATGAAATGGGCTGCTTCATATCCAGACTAACTTAGAAATCAGCAAAAGATGGACACTTGTACAACCTTAGTAGAAAAAAAAGGTAAATGTACAGCAAAAGTGACAATGAAAAGACTTACAGTAGAACTGTGGGCAGGAGGCTTCATGGAGCGATTTCTGTAACGAAAAAAAAAAAAGCATTAGAAAGTAAAGTGGTGACTTATAGGCACACGGGAACATGCCACAGCACAGCTGCGAACAGTGTGAAATTCTTTCTCTGCATTTAACCCATTCACCAAGTGAAGCAGTGGGCAGCCTCTAACGGGGAGCAGTGGGTGGGGACAGTATCTTACTCAGGGGTACCTCAGTGGTGCCACTAGGAGTCCCCGGATATGAACCCACAACCTTCTGATCACAGGGGCAGCCTAACCACTAGACCACCAGCAGCAATGATACTGTTAACTAAAAAAAAAACATGACACAACAACAGATGACTTTCTAGTTTAAAAATGTTGGACAAAAATACCTTAAAAGTGTAAGTGTAAAGTGTCCATTTGTCATATGTGAACACAGTGTGAACAAACGTGAAATTCTTTCTCTGAATTTAACGCATTCACAAAGTGAAGCAGTGGGCAGCCAAAAACACAGCGCCCAGGGAGCAGTGTGTGGGGACAGTACCTTGCTCAAGGGCGCCTCAGTGGTGCCACCGGCAGTCCTGGGATTTGACCACAAGCAGCAATGATACTGCTAACTAGCTAAACAAAATACACCAATAACGCCCTCCTACACGAAGAGCGGCGAAGCTCATCATTGATATAAAATCCCGTCAATCAGAGCTTTGGCTTTCTTTGGCTCTTATTGATTGGCTGCAATTACACGACATGTGAGTGCTGATTGGTCGAGCGCTGCGTCAATCAAGTCGTGCTGGTTCCTATTGGGCTCTACAGCAGCCCCACCCACTTCAAGGTGCACCGGTAGGCCTCCCCGGTGCGGGAGAATCCGCGGGTTCGCCTGATCACGCTGCGGGCGAACAGCACTCACCTGCCGGCCGGAGGCCTGTTGGCGGCACCGGGCGCGGAGGGGCCGGGAGCACCGTTAGCGGGTCTCCGACCGCCCGGGCCGCTCTGCGCCTTCAGCATGGGCGAGCAAAAGGAGAGAGATCCACACAGCGGAGCACGGATAGAGGCCGAGCGGACACGGAGCGGGCAGAGGACTGTCAGCTGCGGGAGAGAAACACAGCTCCATTACAGACATAAAACAACAACCAGAGATAAAGAGTGTCATTTCATATGCGTTTCTGGACTACAACAATAATGCATCATTTTAATAATTTGGCCCTACAAATGACTTCCTCACACATGGACCGCTGCCCCCCTATCACCCAACTGGACCCCCTAACACACCCGGACCTTCTAGGACCCCCTAACACGCCCCCAACATCGAGACCCGTTAATACACTCACAAACATTTCCGTTGCACTTTTGGACTTAATTTATTTTTTCATCATTTTTATATTTTTTCCTCCACAAATGCCTCTCCCTCCTAAACGCCTGTCTCACACACCAGGACCCTCCCTCTCTCACACACACTTTACTCTGCATTTTTGGACTACATTCCCAGTGTTTATTTTTTTTACCATTTTTATGTTTCCACCACAAATGGACTGCTGCTCCTCCTCCCTCCTAAACGGCCCCATCACACACTCACGCACACACATTTTCACTGTATTTCTGAACAACATTCCCAATGTTATTTATTTTTAACCATTTTTATTATCATTTTTATATATTTGTCCTCGCACATGGACTGCTGCTCCCGCTCCCTCCTAAACGCCCCCCTCAACATCCCCGGACCCCCTCACACAAACACTCCATTACACCTGGATTAAAGCCCCGTGTCCCACGCTTTCCTGTCTCATCGGGCTCCGGTGTTTAATACACATATTTGATCCCCACTGCGAAAGAGAAGGCCGAGTTCGGCCCCTGTTCTTGCCCCGTCAGCCCCTCTCCCGGCCCGCTACCCCAGTACACTCCAGCCCCTGGGTTTAGCATGCTAAGCTAGTGTCCACTGCTCGCCACTTTGACCGCGTTCATATTCACCTCCTGTCAACTCTTCCTCCTTCAGAATCTTTACCGTGCTGGCTCCGAGCTCCGCTTTTTTATTCCTTCAGCTTTTAAGGACGAAAGAAAACGACAAAACACCGCCGTCCGACGCGGTTCCACCGGTCCGACCCCAGACTGGTGCTATCCGAGTCGCGAGTCGATTCTCTTTAGAACAGATCAGTTCAACCGATTCGTTTGTCTCCAACTGAATCGAACCGTTTCACTTATTTCAGAAGAGTCGAGAATTACATGTAAAAAATCCAAAATAGCATATAAATAACATATGCAGTATATGGAAAAAAGTATTGGGACACACATTTTCCCATGTTTGGGCAAGGCCCCTTACTTTCAATGAAGGGCAATCTTAATGCTTCAGCATACCAAGACATTTTGGACGACGCCATGCTTCCAACTTTGTGGACACAGTTTGAGGAAGAACCTTTTCTGTTTCAGCATGACCGTGCTTCAGTGCACAAAGCTAGCTCCATAAATACGTGTTTAGATGAGTTCGGTGTTGAAGAACTTGACTGGCCCGCACAGAGCCCTGACCTCAGCCCCATCCAACACCTTTGGGATGAACTGGAACGGAGATTAAGAGCCAGGCCTTCTCGTCCAACATCAGTGCCTCATATATGCTCTACAAATGAATGGGCACAAATTCCCAAAGAAACACTCCAAAATCTTGTGGAAAGCCTTCCAAGAAGAGTGGAAGCTGTTATAGCTGCAAAGGGGGGCAACTCCATATTAAAGTCCATATATTGGTGTGACGGTCAGTCGTCCCAATACTTTTGTCAATGTTAAATATATGGCTCTCATTTTGGCGGGTCTGACTCTCATCGACTTGTGAAATGATTGATTCGGAAGGCTGATTCTTTAAAACAAACTGTTCGAAAGAGTCGGTTCGTTCATCTGAATTATATTTCTCATAACCACTCTGTAGGGAAACAACTTCTAATCTCCAACGAACTTTAATACTTAAATTCATCATAATCTAATATTTAAACGGTGAATGTTATATGTCGCTATTATTAATTTCGATACAGTCCTCGTGGCAGAGTGGTGGTGTCATGTGTTTTTTTTTTCTTTTTTAAGTGCGCGTGTAGGTCGTTATTACGGTTGTTTGTGTTTTAGTAATGGCGGCGCCCTGTTGGTTTCGGAATGAAAAGTGAGAATAAGAGCAAAATATAAAGCTAAGTGATTGTTATTAAATAAAAATAATATAAGCACGCCGTCGTGGATCTGTGGGACAGGTAGCGAGTGAGAAACCTATCTGAATTTGCAGGTAAGCACAGCTTATTCTGGTTCTTCTGGTCACATGTGGTCTTTTGGTAATGAAATGACCTTTCAAAATGTTCGACAACAATGTAATAACGTTATAATTATGCCTACAACACTTTAACACATGAATTAATTAAATAATTATGTTACAACACTTAGACAGTTTGTGATATTGAATCTTCTCTGTGCTTCTTTACAAAAACAAGATGAGGAGTGATTATAATATAAAAATGACATACTAAGGCTCCTGATCCCTTGTGATGTCAAAATAAGATAAGATAAGATAAGAAAGAGCTTAATTTATCCTGAGGGGAATTCTTGTGTCATTACCATGCTCAGTGCAACAAGAAGGGATCAAATTTAATAAGACAATAGAAAAAATAAAAATATAGACAATAAACAATAGTGCAACACAATGACAGGATGTAGCAAATAATAGTGTAACGCTGACATTGCCGTCTGTAAAGATTTAGTATCCGTAGCTCAGTCGTGCAAAATGACTTAAAGTGGTGTAGTATAAATGCAATAAAATAGCAGCAGATGATATGGTAATGAGATTAACATTCAATAATATTCGGTCAAGTCACAGATTAAACAACTGAGTCGTATATTGCACGAATCTGATTCAGAACAGAATAATGACTTAAATAATTCTGTTCTGGGGAGAATAATGACTCCCCTACAGAATGGGGAGGAATTATACAGTCTTATGGCCACAGGTAGAAAGTATTTCCCATGGCGTTCAGTGCTGCATTTAGAGGTCATGCGTCTGCTCTGCCCCAAAGGCCTGTTAAGGAGGCGTGCATGGGGTGGAATGAATTGTCCATGATACAAAGAAGTTTCTTTAGCATTCTCCTCTCAGATACCCCCAACAGGATCTCAAGTTTTGACACCAAAAACAGAATAGTAATGTAAAAATGAAAAACAAAGGCTCCTGAGTGTTGTCCCTGGTGCCTGGTAATGCTGTCCAGTGAAGTCAGTCTGTTAAAGTGCTTCACTCAGAGTTGACCCTCAGGATCCCAGTGTTGGGAGTGTTGTCTGACAGGGAGTCCAAGACAGGTTGGAAACTGAACACCAACTAAAAAAACCTTTAAACTGTACATCACACTATAATCTTCTATCTACTGTAACAGTGTATGCCTCACTAAAATACTGTACACCACACTATTATACTGTATGACCATAGTTTTATTTTGAAACATGCAGCAGCCTAACACATTTCCTTCCACAGCAACGCTTCTTGCAACTTCTCATAAAATGTGACAGTTATCTGTCCAGTCCCATCCAGACTTGCCATAAAGCAGCGGGCACTGAGTGCAGAGGATTAGGACGGGGCCTGGTTCGAATCCACAATTTGAGTAGGTTTGGGTCTTACGGTGGCCCGGTGGTTAGGGAGTTGCCCCTGCGATCGGAAGGTTGTTGGTTCAAATCCCAAGACTGCCAGTGGCACCACTGAGGTACCCTTGAGCAAAGTTTTGTGCCCACATTCTGTTCCGCTGTGTTCCTGGCTGCCCGCTGCTTCACTTTGTGAATGGCTTAAATACAGAGAACAATTTCACACTGTTCACACTGTGTGCTGTGCTGTGTTCATGTATGACAACGAAGGCCACTTTATTATACTTTACTTTCTTGTTGTCTTTTGCTTCCTTCAAGTGTTTCATTTTATGCTGCTAATCTGCACACTGGCACATGACATGTTTTTCTGTGACCTCCTTGTCAGGGACACACCAGGATGCATTAGCACTTACATTAGATACACGGCCACCTGCCTCCCAGACCACATCAGCAAGTGGTTTGAATGATTGGACTGTAGTGCGATCTTTTACATTTGTATTTGGCGCCAACGCATTTAAAAACCAAGTGTTAATAGAGAGACGGTATAACATATATACTATTTTGTAGTAGACATAATTGCAAGAATTTATGATTCTTATTAATCCAGTTGGAATCCATTGTAGTCTTCCCTTTACAGAAGAAGGAAAAACCTATAATAGAAGCCTTTTATCTACCTTTCTAGATAAAAGGTGCATAAAAGCAATAATATAATTCAAATGACTACCATTAGCCTAATAAAAGCTTCAGTATAGTTAAGGATAATTTTAAAAAAATATCTCTTTCTTTCTCCAGGTTTCTACCTTTCTGTATTATGACACTCAAGGAATAGAGACTCAGTTTCCTATGTTCCTGATACGGAGACTGCTCGTCCAACATCATGCCCTGTGCACTTGCTCCAGACGGGCCATTAGTGGTTTTGGCGTCCAAAAATATGATGTTATCGTCGTGGGTGGTGGACATGCTGGCACAGAGGCAGCTGCTGCAGCAACCGGAGTTGGGGCCAAAACATTGCTCATTACACAAAAGATCCATACAATTGGTAAGCCAAAGTTTGGTTATCTCAAAGTGCAGCATTGCACTTATTTGGAGGGGCCAGTTATATCTTTATTTTTCTTACAGGGGCTCTGTCCTGCAACCCATCACTGGGAGGAGTTGGGAAAGGTCATCTTGTAAAGGAGGTGGATGCTTTGGATGGCCTGATGGGACGGGCTGGGGACTATGCTGGGGTTCACTTCTCTATCCTCAACCGGAGAAAGGGGCCTGCTGTGTGGGGTCCCAGGGCACAGCTTGACCGAGAGCGCTACAAAGAATTCATACAGGTGGCTCACCCTTGAATTTCATTTGACTGCATTAAACCTTATTGCTATAACTGTGAAAAGGTCTGTTGAGGTGCCTCAAGGATCTATGCTAGATCTTTTTTTTTTTCTCCCCCTCTTAGTCCTGTTTTTTTGTTCTTCCTCCCTTAGTCCCAGTTGTTGAACCTGCCCAGACTGACAGTGATCGAGGGATCTGTGGAGGGTCTGTTAGTGTCCACACCTGATCCAGAACAGCCAGGAAAACACAGGGTGACTGGAGTTCGAATGGGTGAGGAACATTCCCTAAGATTGGGAGACATTTCCAGCACAGGCATGCAGGCAATTACACCCTCCTGCTCTTTTTCTCTTTCTCCCAGCTGATGGAGGCAATGAAATTGTCTCACGTTCTGTTGTCCTCACCACTGGCACATTCCTCTCTGGCTCTCTCTTCATGGGCCAGACCACATCTCCAGGAGGGAGGATGGGCGAACCCCCTTCCTGCGCTGGGCTGTCCCACAGCCTGAGAGAAGTGCTGGGGTTAAAGCTTGGCCGCCTGAAGACCGGGACTCCCCCTAGAATCATCAGAGATACAGTAGACTTCTCCCTCACGCAGCTTCACCTGCCTGACCCACAACCAACCCCATTCAGCTTCATCAATACACACACACATTGCAAGGTAAGGACTGGAATTGCTGTCAGAAAAGTTGGGAAGATATATACAGAACACCTTGTGTGTTTGATAGTCAGGTTTTATGTTTATAAACTATGTTGTGTGGCTTTTCAACAAAACATGTTCTGTTCATTTGATGTGTCGTGGCACTGGAAAAAATTCCACATTATCTGGGTCCTTACAGTTTGGCCACAAGGTGGCATTAAATAGTCACTTGCTATGTCCACTGGTGGTCAAAGCTGTTTAAGGTCACTGCAAGCACTGGTAATGGTTGCTTATGTCTATTCCTGCTTCATGAATAGTTGTTCTAATACCAGTTAAACATGCACTTACAGGGCAAACAATATTGTTATAAAGCTTCTCAGGGCTATCATTAATCAGTGTCTCAGGCATTAGGGATGGGCAGGGATTTCATGTAATAGCTTTTAAAGATTTTTAAACACTGGTTTAATAGACATCTGGTTCCAACCACCAGCACTGTTTTTTCAGTACTGCTCACATTTACTTGTATTGTTTTCTTTGTATTACTTTATAAGTGTTTTACATTAAACCTTTCATTTTCTGTAGCCTGAGGAGCAAGTCCCCTGTCACCTGACATACACAACACCAGGGGTGGACCGAGTAGTCAGAGAAAGCTTGCATGTCAACTCACACATAAAACAGGACACCAAAGGACCCAGGTACACACTCAAGAACTCTAGAAAATCTGTAAGTTAAATCCTGTCTATACCATACAATTTTGATAACAGGCAATTTCACAATGGAGATAAACATCCAGCATTCCCTCCATCCCACTCAGGTACTGTCCTTCCATAGAGTCAAGGGTGTTGCGCTTTCCGGGCCGACAGCACCAGGTGTGGCTGGAGCCCGAGGGGTTGAACTCGGACCTCCTGTACCCTCAGGGTCTGTCCATGACCATGCCTCTGGAGGTACAGCTCCGCCTCATCCGAGAGATCCCTGCCTTGCGACGGGCGGATATTCACACACCAGGTAAAACAGGGTCTAGTGTTAAGTTGTGTTCGATGGAAGAGTGAGTTTGCTGTGACCGGTATATACCTGTTTCTGCAGGTTACGGGGTGCAGTATGACTTTGTCTGTCCAACACAGCTCTTCCCATGGTTGCAACTGAAAAGCATTCAGGGGCTTTTCCTAGCTGGTCAAATCAATGGGACAACAGGCTATGAGGAGGCAGCAGCACAGGTATAAGACTATTACTCAGTTAGGTGACCAATTAAACTATTATGATTTTTAAAACCAGCTATTTCTTCTGTGGCGGAATGAAACAGGTGCCAGATCGCCCCCTATGCTGCTTGTAGTGCATTGCAATTTGTCAGAACACTAAACACTGCTTGTTTTTAAGAAAACAATTTGTCGACATTGTCAGTGACTAATTGTTGACAAATTATTACAGCCCTGAACAGCCTTCTAAATAGCAAACAACACATTCTGTACTGTTATTGAGACATTATGCTTAACTGTAATCTCTACCAGGTACATTTTAGGAATTTACTAATTATTTACTTGTTGATTAACAAGTGGTTCAAGTATTCAGGCATCTTTGATCGACAACTCGATTACCTTTTATTAGTTACATTTATACATTGAGCAGATGCTCTTATTCAGAGCAACTTACAATGTAATCATGTTACAGATGGAGGCGAATGGAGCACTAGGTGTCTTGCCTTAGGACTCTTTTTAATGAAGCATGGTGAGCTTGCCCAGGGAACATAACCCTGGTCTGTGGCATAGCCTATTTAAAAAATTCTAGTAAAGTATAAATCTGACAAACCTCTCTTACCCTTCAGGGCCTGTGGGCAGGCGTGAATGCTGGGAGGACTGCCCTATCCCTGCCCCCTGTAATGCTGTCACGTACTGAGAGCTACATCGGCGTCCTGATTGATGACCTGGTGGGGCACGGGGTTACGGAGCCGTACCGCATGTTTACCAGTCGGGCCGAGTTCAGAACATCACTAAGACTGGACAACGCTGACCTTCGTCTTACGCCCAAAGGTATGCCAGTGAGCGGCCAAATAACCATTTTCCCCATTTCGAGACAATATCTAATTAGAGGTTACTGAAAGTCAACCAGGGTGGACCATGGATACTTCTAAAGTGCCCTGCTCCTGATTCCTTTTTCGTTATATTTGTCACAATATTTGTCACATATTTGTCAGATCTTCATACATTAAGGGAAAAAAGTTATGCAACGTTGGGCTGGCGACTAAGTGCTTGTGTTGGGATGTCGCTGTGGTGCAGTCAGTTGCCGTATTTGGTGGATTGAGCTGAGCCAGGGACATGGCTTTTGTTGATGTTTGGGCCAACTGGTGGCCTGGTGGTTTGGGAGTTACCCCTGTGATCTAAAGGTAGTGAGTTAAAATCCCAGGACTGTCAGTGGCACCACTGAGATACCCTCATCTCAGCTGCAGTGTTGGCTGTTGGTTGCAGAGAAAGAATTTCACATTGTTCACACTGGATGCTGGGCTGTTGTCTTCATGGATGACTATAAAGGCCACTACTTTTACTCACAAAAGGCTTAGAGGTCGTCAAGGTGCTTTTTGGCAAATATGAGATGATATTTGTTCCCCTATGGCTGGCACTGGTTCGCCTTGCATTTTTGTCCACTCTCTTTGTAATGGTGGAATCAAGAATAACTTTATCTAAGTTGTGTAATTTTCACAGTTCCTTAGATGTTTACTGGTTACTATTCTGTAGAATGTTTATTATGGTTTCTTTCAGGTTTTGAGGAGATTGGCTGTGTGTCCTCACACCGTTACCAAGAGGCTATTCGAGTGAGGCAGGGTTTGAGCGAGGCTCTTTATGCCTTAAATTCCATCACAATGTCATCAACTCGCTGGAGAGAGAAACTGGGTGATGTCCCCATCAGTGAGACCAAGAGTGCTGTCATGAGGTCAGTCACACTAAAGCAGTTTTGGCTGTTTCCAAGCATTGTATTTCTTGATGCCCTAAATGGTTTCCCAATGCATTACAGTTGGCTCAAATTTTCGTCAGAAATTGACACCTCATTTGTAGTTTCTTGAATTAATTCCTAGAATAAATTATAAATTATTAGTTTGTCAGTTTAGTAAAGCGTATTGTAATCCTAATGTCATACTTCATCTAGTGTTCCGTCTTTCGCTTTCTTAAGTGGAGAAGAGATATTGCAATACAAAGATATTTCCTTCAAAATGGTGGCATCCGTCTTCCCAGAGATCCTTTCCCCGTATCTGGAATTTTCAGAGAGGATAAAAATTGAAGGTATGAAATATTGCCACCATTGCCATCCCACACGTTCTGTTTTTTGGATCTCAAACAAACGCAGTTGGTTCAACTCGTGCTTTAGTCATGGTATGTGGTTCCAGAGCACATTTAGGAACACACAAACAATAAAATAATGAAGAAATAAAGGCAATACTTTGCAAAGAGTTGGAAGGCACAATTAATTGCAGTTTCACACATAGCTTGACTTCTCCGGCTACAGAAGTTACAGTAGTAGCACACTACTTGACTGATACTAAATAAAAAAAAAAAAACAGTTCTCCCCGCTGGAAGAAGCTGCAGCTGAATAGAAACGTCACATTCATGTCGCGAATGATAATGAAAAAAATCTTGTTAATGCAGTGCCAATGGCTGTATTTTTACTCTGGCAATATCTGTGGCCAAAACTTCAAGCCTAACCGATCTCACTCTGTCTGGGTGGGCAGGATGGCCCTCTCCATCTATCATTAGTTTGATTCAAGCCAGCATGGGCATGTTAGCTGACATAACAGAACTGGCAGTTAGTGTTCTTCTCCATGTGCACTGAGCTGTGACATTGCTTTAGCACCAGTGGATGAAGTGGAGGGGTCAGGTGGTGGTCTTTGGGCTTTTCTCAATATGCAGTCTTCTCTGTACTTGCATTATGGACTTGTGAAACGTCATTGTAAAAATGGGAGTCTGAACTTGACATACTCTGTATTAAAAAACACCCTTTCTTTGTTTAAGCTTTAGAGCACAATGGAGAATGATGCCATGATAATCAGTTTGCTAGCTAGCTTTATTTTAATTCTAATATTTTAACAAGACTCTGGCCTCAGTGGGGCATACAGCCTCAGCCCTTTTCCTTTTAGGGCTAATAAGCTGCTGAGAGATCACAATGTTATGCATGTAGCCTTCACATGCATATTGGAAACCTTTTGTGTATTTGGGATTTGATTTCCAAATGTATTAAGAATTAAATGAGCTAAATCATGTACCCTTACTGTGCAAAGGTCTATTGTTGTCTTGGCTCGATATCTTGTCAGATGTAGAAAGCGTGACCTAGTAGCAGGGATGTTTTTTTGTTTGTTTGTTTTTTAACTATGCATAGACAATACAATTTCAAACTTATATTTCTGTTCTTTGACATTTTGAATACATCAGCGACAATAAAAAGGGTATTACATTTAGATATAGACGGATAAAATACTTTGTTAGTAATTTGTGTTTTTTTTTCTGTAGCTGTGTACCGACCACACTGTGAAAAACAGCAGATTGAGATGGATAGAATGCGAGAGGAGGAGAATCTGTCTCTGCCAACAGATATTGACTACCTCTCTCTTCCTGTGTCCCTCTCGGTTGAGGTTCGAGAGATACTGGACAGAGCGCGACCGAGCACGGTGAGTAAATTCACATGAGCATGACATACTAGTGGACCATTAATATAGGCAAGGTTAAGGCAAATGACTGTTCATTCCTCAGCTGGGAGCAGCCATGCGGCTACGTGGCATTACTCCGGCTGCCATCGTCCACCTGCTAAACTATGCGACGAAGACCGGCCGCAAGAGCAGAGGGCAAAGAGGCACAGCCCAAAGAGACAAGACTCCACAGTGGACGCATCAAGCTACAACTGACCAACAAGCGGAAACGTTAAATGATAAACAAGAGGAGGGCGTTGTGATTCAGAATTAGCTTTTGACAGGAACAGCTTCTTAAAGATTGTTATTACAATAATGGAGATACTGCACAATAGTGTTTATGTAAAAGTATGTATTTGCTAAATAAAAATACATTATTAAAAAAAGAAAACAATGTGCATGTTCAGAGGGAGGTAGACAAATGGAGAACAGTGTGCAACATGCTCAGTTTTGGCAACCTCATTCCATATCTAGCTCTCCCATCCCTCCAGTGAAAAACGCAAAAGGGAATTTCCATTCTGGTTGAGGTTCACCCCTGGGGGCTTTTGGGTAAAGGGTGGCATCAGAGAAAATCACTTCTGTGGTCACAGGCAGAGGAGAAGAGACTGGACACTGGCAAGAAAGAGAAAGTGTATTTTGTCATTTTTATAGTTGACAGTACAGTATCAAAGCACATAAGATTCTGAGTAGTCAGTTGTGATGATGCACATGGCATTCCAAAGAAACTTTTTTTTTTACTTAAGGTGTGCAATTTAAAAATGGGAAGGGGTGCTCTCTTCAGTAGTGCATAGACAGTGAAAAGAAACAGGTTTGTCTGAAAAGACACAATATGAATGGCACATTTGTTGTTTGAGAGTCCACCTTGCATTTTATGTACCCTGCGGTGTGGAATTTTGGCTGGAGCTCTCCAGAACTAACTTTCTGGGATGCAGTTTAACGAATATCCAAATTGTGAGTCTCTGTGTGAAGATGATTTTCAGCTAAACAATCACTTGGAATTTAGGTTAGCATTACTGCTACAGGATTTACTACTATAAGGACTAATTTTACCTTCAGTATCTGGCAGCTGAAGGCATATTTTGCCCCCAGGATGTGATTCTGTGGCATCGACAAAAGTCCTCTCTGAGCCCAGAGCACCTGTACTGACAGAGAGACAGGCAGAAGGCAACCTGTCTCACACAGCTCTCCCTGCACAGTGGGGCAAAATAATACACACATATACAACTGAATTAAAAAAAATATCTTGCAATGTATTACCTCTGAGATTTCAGCAGTATAACAAGTTTGTCATAGTTATGACTAGCAATAACAAAAGATGTTGTGGTTTTATATGAGTTCACTGAAACAGGCAGAGAAATCCTGTGGAAAGTGCAGATTCTAAACTTTCAATCCACATTATTGCTTCAAAGTAGAGTTTAGATCGGGCCCAAAAAATGAAACCCGACCCTACCCGAGCCCGTGCACCTTGTGTCCGAAGCCCAGCCCGGCCCGACACATTAACTGACAGTTTTTTAATACGTGGGCCGTTATAACACACGTTCTCAGCTGTGGGTGCATTCGTAAACTGACACTCCGAGCGCTCGATCACGGCCAGTGATGGGTCGGGCCGGGCCGGGCTCGGCCCATGTTCGGGCAGAGAATCTAAGCTCTACTTCAAAGTAATTAAGTTGTTTATGTTTTTGTTTTTATAATTACTGAACATACACCGATCAGCCATAATGATAAAATAACAGGTAAAGTGAAAATGAACTGTCAGTGACCAGGATAATGTGCCCTGCCACCCTGCAAACATTATTCAGGAATGCCTTGAGGAACATAAAGAATCCTAGATGTGGTCTCTCAATTTCCCAGATCCCAATTTGATGCAGTTTTTGCAGGATTAGTTTGTGCTGGACAAACTAATCTGACTCATAGAGGCCCCATCTCGTGACTTACAGGTTTTAAATGATCTGCTGCTAATGCCTTGGTGTAGATACCACAACACTCCTCCACAGGTCTTATGGAATCTATGCCTCGACAGAACTGTTTTGGCAGAAGGAGCGGGGCTGCATAATATTAGTCGGCTGGTTTTAATGTCATGGCTGATTGATGTATAGCAAAACAATCATAATGAATAAACACGTACAAGCAAAATAAAATCTTCTACAGGGAACATAGTTCTGCAAATTTAAATGTACAATTGTTGTTAATGGCTAAATTTAATATGTTCAAAACATCTGTGCAGCCATTTGATAAGTTTCTTTTATCCACTACCATGGTAAACTGAAGAAATACACAAAAATTGTGCACTAAAATGAACAGAAAAACGTCAAATTCCCTGTAGAGGATGTCCATTTATTTTCACTTATGTTTTGTTGATTTGTCATTTGACTGAAGGTGCTCAAATTTGTTGTACGTGACTGCATGACCTGTCCAACGAGCTGTAAACTCTGAGCAGAACTTAATACACATTCCCCATCTTCTAACTGGGGCTTTTACATGAAACTCAGGGGACTTTTTGTAAACTTTAGAGGTAGTGGAGAAGGACTTACTGTAGGGGGCTGAGAACACTCCTGCAGAACAACCCTGCTCCAGTCCGGTTGGGACCCCGCAGTCATGGCGACCATGTCCGGGGTTGTGATGCCACGCAAGACGCTGTAGAGCTGATCTCTTAGCGAGGAGCAGTCACGTGACGAAGACCTGGGATTTTGGGTCAGACTTGCATCGATGAAAACACCAGTTTAATAGAGTATGTAAGCATGGTGGCTGATAATGAGGCTTAAAGTGGCAGTTCAATTTAAAAAAATAAAATAACAAGTTTCACAAAAACCTCACTGAGACTTCTGCAAGTTGTAGATCCGTTTCTGATTCTGAATCTGAGTCGTAGTCTAACCAGGTTTACGTTAGAAAACTGCAGTCACCTTTACTGAAGGAGTGCATGTAAAACTCCTACAAACAAGGTTAACTATACTTTTTACGTGAAGCCAACAGATATAAACGTGTCAGGCATCAAATTTCTGTTTAATCTAGAATGGCAATAAATGTGCACCTGCATTAGCTTAGCGCATACTTTACTACTGCTCACAAGTACATTGTCATCGATTAATGCATTCGCTTATTCATGTTTGCTAGTTGGTGTACACCAACTTGCAGCTCCAGTGCAAAACTACAGAAGCAAACTTCAGACACCAAACGTCTTAGCTCACTGATTATATTTAGGTAAGCTGAAATGCCCAACTTTGATTTCAATAAATTATTACTATACATCAAGGCTATTATTAATACTACATGCATTGTATGTTTATGAAAAGATAGTAGTTAGTGTAGTTAATAGCTCAGCCATATGTGTAGATTATACCTGAAGGTGCAGCCAGTGATAGCGTTTTGTGTGAACAGAATGGGAGATCGGTTGAAGGGGTCTGCAGAACACTCTCCTCCCAAGGACAGTCCCTGGACTGTCAGCTTACACAGAGTTAAAGACCATTAACCAGTCACTAGTGATAGATTCTAATGGCATCAAATAAGGTTGAGTGATATAGCAAAAATAAACTACAAGTCCAAAAGGTTGTAGACACCTGCTTATCCAATGTTTCTTCTGAAACAGGGAGTAGTAATCGGGGAGTTTGTCCCCTTATTGCTGCAGTAACCACTCTTATGAGAAGGCAGAAACATTGTTGTGCGGATTTAATTGCATTCAGCTGATGTTGTAAGATTAGTTCTGGATCAGAAACCCCAAAGCAACTCCTAAAAGTAATGGGTAATTGGAGAAAATTGTAAGAGGATACAGGCTGAGCCTCTTCGCCAAACCAGCCAATTACTGGTGCCCCTATGGTCAAGCCCACCAATGGCGTACCAGAAGGAGGTGGTGAGGGTGTGGCCATCTGCAACCCAGTTATTGGAGATTTGTGATTAACTGCTCCTATAAATAATATGGAAGTATATTAAGCAGCTGTTATAGAGTACCTGAAATTGAACCACATGCTGTTGCTGTAACTGGGTGCCAAAACTTGCATTCGTCAAATCTACCTTCAGCGTTGCTGCGGTAATTTCTCCGGCTCCAGTGTACGTGATCACATACTCTACCTGAGAGAGATGGCATGTGATAACTATTAACGTTATGGGAAAATGTGTTTCAGAATCTATATGTGAATCCGTGCACTGACCTTTGAGATCACGTTCAAACATGAGCCATTATGCACAGTGGCTTCAGGCTGAGGGTACAATAGAATTACTGGGATCTGCAATTGAAAAAAATATTGTCAGCCAAAATGGTGATCAGTTGAATTTAACACATAGTTATCATAAATAAGAAAAATAAAAGTTGTTTACCATTAGATTTGGAGGATTCACTTTTGAGAGACGTGGAACCTGCAAAGTTTCCAGACATTAGTTTGTTAGGCCCATATCCTGTAAAACCAAATTTTGTCATCACTGAAGCACATGATGATTTGAGGCATTTTCCCGGCTCTATGTTTGTGCACGCTCTTGGACGACCTACCCTGAGGAGGCTGAAACCGGAGAAATAAGAACGAACACTCAGACCACTGTCTCTTCTACAAGACTTAGCACTCACAGCTCGTGAACAGGAAACGGAGCCAGAACGTAGGAATTCTTGAAGAGAAAGAGAGAGACGTGTAAAAACAATGTTCCTTCAGTTGACAGTATGTACAAAAAACAATAAAAGTCTAATTCAGCATATGGTACTGGGTGTGCACAGCTAGTTTGATGGTGGTCCATTATCCAGGCAAGAGTGGAACTGTGGACAGACACACTGTGCATCAATTGCTAAATTCAATGCACAGTAAGGGCATGGATGGTGTTTACCGTCATCACTTAGCTGCTCTCTGTGAGGATACATGCTGACTCAGAAATGCAAATGCAATTGGAGCATTTTGGCCTAATGCTATTTGTGAGATTCTGCAGTACGAGCAGTAATTTAAACTGGCTTCCTTCTGCATTCACAAAAATAAATGAATAAATAAATGAATAGAAAAGTCCTCCCCTGAAAACTGGACCCCACAGCATTTCCTACCTAATCAGAGGATGTTTTCCAATCTTTAAACCTCAAAATCTGTCTGTATCCCCATAAGAAGTAGGTAGCAAGTAATGGTTCCATTTTTCACAAGGACAACAATGTCCCTTTAACGAGGGAGAAAATGTCAGAACCATACTTGCAGGATTGCGGTCCATGCAGGAAGAAGATCCCGCCCCCGGTGATGGCTGTCTGAACATGCTCAATATGGATGTTTCACTGTAATATGTTAGAATGATGTCATCGACCTGTTACAAAAAAAAACATGTCAGCAGGGCACATATCCTATAGTTTTTTTTTTTTATATTTCTCTCTAGAGATCCCCATTTAACACATTGCTCACCAAAAACTATCCATACTTCATTTTAACATGATCATTTTGCAACCTCTCCATACCCCTTACAATTAAATCAGCTGCTTTAGTTACTGTACCTTTAAGACTTTAGTTACTCTCTTTTTTGAGTGGCTGGCCTGTATTCTGGGCTGAAACTTCAGCATAAAACTGCTGTAGGCTGAATAGCAGGGTATATGCAAATCTGTTGTTTTTTCAATCACAAAAACAGTACATTCGAAAAATGTACAGCACTGTACAGAATGAGAAGTAAGCGGTATGCCAGTTTTACATTGTCTGTGTACCACATCAATCTCTTCCAAAAAACAAGGAAACCTGGGTTTTACAGGATATTGGCCGTTTAAAGTAGACCAAGCAGCACACCTTGTATAAGCTTGAGTTGCAGCTGAGGCAGGAGGGGGGCTCCTGTTGTGAGAAATGTGGAGAGTAGATGGAAAACGGACCCTCAGAAAGGCCAGGCAGCGTCTGTGCTACAACTCCCATCTCTAAATGTAGAAAAGACCTTGAGCCGAGAAGAACTGCAGGCAAGAATTCTTATAACCGTCTCAGTGTTTATTTTAAGATCCATTGCAAAGTTTTGGAAAGCAAGTGGTGGGAAATGAACCTTACCGTCCTCTTTCTGAATGCAGAACAGAGAGTCAGTGACTGTCACCAGCTGGGGGTCCACATTGGCTCGGAACATCAACCAGCTCTCAACACACACACCAGACCTAAAATCAAAGTAAAGCATATTAGTCATGTGGACCTTTTAAACAATTTCACCAAATGACAGTGTAAATTCAGTTTGTAGTTTAAGTACAGCAAGGAGGTGGGGGATCTTCAATATCACAAATTTAAAGGTGAGGTATTAATTATTGGTTGCTAATATTGGCTCAGAAATTCCATATAAGCCAAACCCTTGTTTACCTTTTCTCCTGCCCACACCCACTGAAAACAGAGCTCAGGTTGGCAACTTCACAATCCACCGCATCACAGCAGCACCCAATGTCACAGAAACCTGGTGTGAGGTCACATACACAACCTGCAGTGATGGGAATATTGTGAAACATGGGTCACGATAAAGGACAATGTGGAATGGAATTTAAAATTAAAATGACAAATATATACATATATATGTATATGTGCATATAATTTTGGCATAATTCAGTGGCTGGGATGTTAGTCATTCAGGGTAGTTTAGTGTAAAACAGTTTATTACAGAGAAAACAGGAAAAAGGGAGATGCAAAATCCCCAACAGTTTTTGTATGTAATGTTTGTCTAGGATTAATTAGTGGCATCTAATCTTTAAAAAAAATAATAGTTTTCTTTGAGGGACTACTTTCTCTCAAAACACCCTTCATGCACCTCTTTACCAAGAATTTGTTTTTAAAGATAAGTTAAAGACCAAAAGTTTTGTAAAACTATCATGAAACAATGTTCCAGGTATCAGAAAACGTACAATAATAATAGTTTTCTGTGAGGGAGCTTCTAGCAGCATCAACTTTTTCATATGTCTACGTCCTATTTCTACCACTGTGAACAATTCTGAATTGCACATTTCTTTAGAATGGTGAATTTCACACCAGATTTCTCAAAATGACTTGTTTATGTCTTCAGCAAGTCATCTTTGTGTTTAACATCAAATTAATGAAAATATTATATAAGATTATACTGTTTAGGAACAAACTGAGTATTAGGGATTCTAGGAATTAGTGTGGTACCCCTGGAGATTGTGATTGGCTCTGCAGTCACAGGGGCGACAGTGGACACGGCACGGTCATCAAATCCTCTGGGAATAACACTTGGGGTGCCTGTGTCAAGAGGATCCAAAGTGCCAGCTGTTACCAAGTCAATTGTAGCCTGTGTTGTTACCGCAGCTGTCGGATCATCTGTGAATGGATGTTCATCCCAGTCTGTAGGGGGCTGTATTGTGTAGCTCTCTGTGCCCTGCGAGTCTGCAGCCAGTGGAAATATCACACCAAGTGCCAGGACCAGCTGCAGAACAGGGCATCGAGGAAGCATTCTGCAAATAATACAACAGGCAGCACTGTAGTCAGTATAAAGTGGGATCATTAGAGAGAAACAAAAAGAGCATAGAACCATTAGTGTCAGTGTACTGTCAAGTCAGTAAGTAAAAGACTGGTCCAGTTAAAAGGTGAAGACAGTTTAAAAATATAGAGGCAGTATATGATTAAGCTAATATTGTATATAATAGACTCAGTAAAAAAGATGGAGACAAGAAAAAGAGAGTCAGCATAAGATACAAGCAGAATCAGAATCAAATGAGTCTGCATAATGTAGATCCAATTATAAGCCTGAGATATTGTAAGAGTCAGTGTAACGGAGGCAGTCATAGACTAAATCATAATAATGTAGACTCAGTGACAAAATGGAGAAACCCGAAGAATACAAAGACAAGACCTTCTAAGCGCAGTGTAAACTCCCTAGCCACCAGTTAGAAAGTGCGCCAAAATGTCCATGTCAACGTCAAGCTGAGTAAATGATTTGTCAGAAGTGGGATTCGAACCCACGCCTCCAGGGGAGACTGCGACCTGAACGCAGCGCCTTAGACCGCTCGGCCATCCTGACTTATGCGACAAACTCATTTAATTGTCAGTATAGGCCACAGCCCAGCACTATTTAAGGAGTTGTAGTATACAACGGGAACAGAAATTGATGGACCATAGTGTGAAAAGCTCTCAGAGAAACAGGTTAGAGTAACATTAATCTAGGACAGTTGTTTCAACGTTAGCAAGAGAGAGCAAGAACGGCTAACCTGAAGGTAGGGGCACTTCATAAACCAGTCCCAAACAAGACTGCATTCGAACTGGAAAGCTGGAGATCAGCAGGCCGTTTATCTGGCTGACTGCTGGAGTTGAGCGACTAAAACAATTTAACGTCCATAACTGAAACAAGTTCAGACCACACAAAAACAGCAACGGCGCCGTCGTCAAGGAAAGCCTTAAGCTCCATTCGACCAATCAGTGGAAAGAAATCCTGTTTTTGATTATGACGCATTAACCGTAATATGTCTAATAGCGGCGCCCGCTGCCTTCTATTAGGATTTATGTAATTTATTTTCTTTTATATTATCTTATTATCTGAATCGGATTCGTGCAATATACAACTCAGCTGTTTAACCCGTGAATTGACTGAATGTTATTGAATGTGAATCTCATTGCCTTATCATCTGCTGCTGCCTTATCATCTGCTTGTCATTTTGTCTATATTTTTTTCTATTGTCTTGTCTTTTATTCTTTCTTGTTGCACTGAGCATGCAAAAGACACAATAATTTCCCTCCGGATAAATAAATTTCTTATATTACCTTATCTTACCTTATCTTATCAGTGTTATCCATTTATAAGCTGAAGTAAAAAGTATTTTGTTTCACCAAAATGTGCAACTTTTTAATTTCCAAAGGTTATTTTCTTTCTATTATGTCTTTATAGGTCATTTTTGTTTTACACATCAGTACTATTAAAGCAATATGGTTTGACATGCTTCAACATTAGTGTTTTTGAAGCAACTGTATAGACTTTAATGCATCATAAACCACATACTACTATACTAAATGAATGTCTAATTGTTGTGTGTGATTTTTTACATACTATTTTGTGTGTTAGTATGCTATTTGTGATATAGTATACATCTACAATTGTTCCTTAGACTGTTACACTGTATGGACAAAAGTGCTGGGACACACCTGTTGTTCAGGGTTTGGGCTAGGTCCCTTATTTCAAGAGAAGGTCAGTCTTAATGCTTCAGTATACCAGGACATTTGGACAACATCATGCTTCCAACTTTTCTATTCCAGCATGACTGTGCCCCACTGCACAAAGCAAGGTCCATAAAGCCAGGGCAGGATGAATTTAGTGTGGAGAACTTGACGGGCCCGCACAGAGCCCTGACTTCAACATCAGTGCTTGACCTCATAAAACAGAATGAATGGGTAAAAAATCCCACAGAAATTTTGTTGAAAGCCTGAGAAGAGTGGAAACTGTTATTGCTGTAAATGGGGGACTAGCTCCATATATTAAAGTCTATGGATTTGATAACAGTGTCATTATAGTACCTGTTGGTACATTTGGTCAGGCACCCCACTACTTTTGTCCATATAGTGTATATGTGTCCAGTAGAAATCCATCTGGAATTAAGCCCTAGACCCCATTATAAACTGATTAAGGCAGTGTACACTTTCTTTCCACTGGAAGGAACTCTGATGTAGTGAGCGAGGGTACGAGAATTGATTTGAAATGCACCCACAGCTTCGTCTAAACGCGGTTGCTAAGCAACGTCAGTTGTTGAAGCGAGGAAGGCCTGCAGAGTTTAGATCGAGAAAACAATAAACATTTAGAAAAGAAAATAGCACAAAAAGACATCAGGACATGACTTTGGAGGTAAGAGGTTTATAGAACTCGAGAAGAAAGTAAATGAAATGAAATAAAGGCTTAGCTAGTGTTTACTACAGTTACTCCAGTTTTCGGGATGTGCTCCCAGTTCAGTACAGATTTGATTTCAAAACATTACTCATTGTGTACATTTGGATTGGGCCCTAAATGCATCTCTGACATGTTTGAAGTATATAATCCTTGTAGGTCTCTTAGATCTGGAAGAGCTGGAGAGCTGGTGGAAAAAAGAGCTGAAACTAAACATGGTGAAATAGTGTTTATCCGCTATGCTGTCCAACCAACTTCCTGGCAGTATCAGATCTGCTGCACCTGTAGCTTTAAAAAGCTGCACTTTTAATATTTGTATTGATCTTTTATCTATTCTTTTGTTTCTTCTATTATTTTTTTTCTATTTTATTCTATTCTGTTTTATTTTTTATTATATTCTTGTGAAGCACATTCAGTGACCTTTTGTGTATCATAATGTGCTATATATAAATTTGACTTGACTTCAATGGACTAGATGTCAAAAACAAAGTTGGAGTCTAATCTAACTAGTTTAAAACCACCTTGGTCAAATAGCAAATGAACGGATGTTTGTCTGGCGATTTTCTGATTTTAGGATCATTTTTGATTAAAGGCTGCAAAGTGAATGATATATAAGAAATAGAAGTATCAGAAAATTGACCAATATTACAATTTAACATCAGTCAACTTGTTTCACCACAAGCCAGAGTGTTCAGAGAGGCACTGCAAGGTAGAGGTAGTGTTAGACTGAGTCAATAATACAGTAGATAGACAAAAGTATTGGGACACACCTGTTTTTCAGGGTTTGGGCTAGGCCCCTCACTTCCAGTGAAGGACAGTCTTAATGCTTACTAAGGCATTTGGACAACGCCATGCTTCCAACTTAGTGGCCAGTTTGAGGAAGAACCTTTTTTATTCCAGCATGACTGTGTCCCAGTGCACAAAGCAAGGTCATGGACATGGTTGGATGAGTTCAGTGTGGAGGAACTTTACTGGCCTGCACAGAGCCCTGACCTCAACCCCATCCAACACCTTTGGGATTAACTGGAACAGAGACTGTGAGCCAGGCCTTCTCATCCAACATCAGTGCCTGACTTCATAAATGCTCTGCAGAAAGAATGGGCACAAATTCCCACAGAAACACTCCAAAATGTTGTGGAAAGTCTTCCAAGAAGAATGGAAGCTGTGCTAGCTGCGAAGGGGAGGGGTGGGGGGATAATTCGTCCCAATACTTTTGTCCATATAGTGTAGATGTAAACATAATTATCAGAAACAAAGTTGGGAAGCAGTAAATGTACTGACCTTTTGTCAGGTGTTTTTATTTCTCGTTTTGGGATCCTTTTGGTCTAAAAGCCTGGAAAACAAGTGCTATATACGAAACAAACATAGGATGTGAAGTAAAAGTATCTGAAAACTGACCAATATTGCAAGTTAACATCAGTCAACTGTTGTTTCACCACAAGCCAGAGGGTTCAGAGAAGCAGTATAAAGTAGTATTAGACTGAATCAGTAATATATAGACTCAATTATAAGAGATTCAGTATGAGGCAGAGGCAGTGTTACACTGTATCAGTAAAATATAGACTGACTTATAAAATAGAGCTAGAGTCGGTATAAGGCAGCATTTAAATCCTGGAATTTCAGCATATCTTACCACTCAGGACTATATAAAAATTTTAAATACACAACAGCAATCTAAAGTTGTGGACAATAGTGAGCAAACCTCTCAGAAAAGCAGGTGGGAGTAACGTTACTCAAAGAGATGTTAGCGAGCAAGAAGAGCCAACCTGAAGGTCAGATTTTGTTTGGCTACTGAGTTCAAAGTAGCCACATTTTTAGAAATAAGTCAGTTTTATGGACAGACAGAAACTGTAAGTTCTCCTCACTCTAAAATAATATTTTGCATTATGTTGGTCAGTAATACCTCTGAGGACATGCTATCTTCTCAGTTGTCAAACAGCTTGCCGGAACTTGCAGACGAGGGCCTTCAGTGGACAAAGCGCAGAGTACATCGAGAAGTACCCGGCGTCTCAGAGTCCGACACAGACACAGAGGGAGACGATGGCAGCGGATCTGAGAGCGATTTGGAAACAGAGCCGAACAGAGCCCCTCAAACACAGAACAACCTCCCCACCCATAGTCCACCATCCTTTGCTGCCAAGGGACAGGACTGGGGTGCACAAACTCAGCCCGAGACGGACAGTGAGCTCCACATACACTCAGTCCTGTGAGTGCAGGCCTCATTAAGGCCTTAAAAGAATAGTTTAATCCTAATGTCTCATCTACCCCATTCACACAGTCAAGATTCAACATTCTTCATTCGTCACATGCATAGTTATACAAGCACAACACGCAGTGAAATGTATCCAATCCTAACTCCTAGCAGTCCTAACTCCTGTTTTTCATTTATTCCAGAGAATGTGGCTGCGAGGTCATGTCGTGTCAGTTCAGTGACGATGGATCACTGCTTGCTGTTGGGCTCTCTGATGGTTCCATCAAGGTTTGTGGTGGACTCCAGAGCACTACAAAGCACTGACGTTTAGGGCAAGGGTGCCTCTAGACATGGATCAGGAACTACTGTCCATGTAGAATCTAATGTAATTCTAAGGGTTTCATTCTAGAATGCATATATAAATTCAACATGTTTTTCTTTATTTTGTAGGGAGTAGGCTTTAACGCTGTTCTGTGCTATTGAATTGGCGAGTTAGAAAAGGCATTTGACTGTTGATTAATCCCTCCAGCTGTACAACACGGGCAGTGGTGAGCTGACTCAGACTCTGAGGGACACCAGCAGTGTTCTCTCGGCTCTGCCAGTAACCGGCCTGCGCTTCACCCGCAGCGGGCAGTCACACAGCCTGCTACTGGCCACCTGTGAGTACACGACTCACACCACTATACACTCTTCGGTCAGATAGGACTCCCACCGTGAATTCACTCCTTAACCCTTAGAACATGTGTGGGAAGTGACAAATGATAAATTGTCATCACATGGCAAAACAGCTCCTTAAGTGGAAGTCCCCCCAGTTTGTGTTGATGCTCAGTTTGTGAGACGTCATGCTGAGCTTTGTTTAGTGTTCCTATTTCACGTAGAACCAAAGTTATTGTAATTCTAAAAACATGTAATCATAATAACCGCTGAATGGGTTTTGAAAATGCCATCACATGCAAAGAACAAAAATGTTCTTTTCTTAGAAACAAATGTAAAAAAAGAAATAAAACACAAGATGTTTGAACCCTGGAGAACTTTCAGGATACTTTCCACCCACAAGTGGGCAGAGGGAGGGGCGGATCCAAAAATGATAATATATTAAATACATTTGAATAATTATAAAACAATATTAAATAATTAAATATTGATACTTAGTGTCGTGTTATCAATATAATGTAATGCTGAAAAATACTGTGACATATGAATTTTTTTTTTTCCCCTCACACCCCTGTAATTTTACTATTCTGTACATAATTCCATGTACAATGAAATGAATTATGCAAGTATGTGATTTGTTTAGAAATTAGTGAGGTACGGAGGTAATGAGTTACAAGCTTACATTGCTTGTTGTTTTTTTGTTTATTTTTATTTAAAACAACAGGTTGATGTTAAAGTGTACCGTTTACTCCCCATTTCATATTGCCAGTCTACACAAATGTATCTGCAAAAACAGCCCGTTTTGAATTTTCATGATATCACAAAAGCCAAAGCATTTACATACATCTGCCGTTTCTGCATACAGAAGTTTAGCCCTATCTGCTGTTATAAGGACTTTTTATATGAGACACAGTACAGGGTAGCCACTCAGTCGTTTACGTATATAAGTCTTTTTTTTTTTTAATGTTTTTTGTAATCCCCTAGGACGAGATTGAAAAATGGTCATGTAAAAATGAGCTGAAACTTTTTTGGTAAATACAAGAATGCAAATATGGACTGTGGGGAAAAAATGCAAGAAAAATGGGCTGGAAAAAGCAAGCTAGCCCTGCGTACTTTTGAGCTCGCAGGAAGAGATGAGTTTCTGGGACAGAGAGGATATGACTGGCCTGTAAAAAAACAAAAAACACACGTGAACACATCTCGGAATTCTTCCCCTGTATTTAACCCATTCAAGTGATGCAGCGGGCAGCCAGGAACACAGCGCCTGTGGGGCAGTGTGTGGGGACGGTACCTTGCTCAAGGGTTCCTCAGTGCTGCCACTGGCAGTCTTGGGATTCAAACCCATGACTTTCTGATCACCGGGCAAGCACTAGGCCGCCAGCTGCCCCTAGGCCTGCTTCTACTGTATTAGAGAGGCAGTGTTTCAGCAGCTGTTTACAGCCCTGTAAGGCCCCCTTATTCTTACAAAAATAACACTCGACAGGAAGCTGCTTTTTATGTTAAGTAACGGGTTTATAAGTCAGTGTGTTTGGCTCAGCAGTAATGCGGCCAACTGTGGAGTTCGGTCAGACCGGCTGCCAAAGACTTCCTGCTTGTATTGGCCCACTCAGACTCTTTTGTGTCCCCTAGCAGAGCTCTTACAGCGTTATAAGAACATTCAGAGAGGAGGCTGAGAGAATAGAAGCTTTTAACATCGTATAAACAGTCGGTGGGCGCACTGGATCAAAGGCATTTAGAAGGATATTTTCCACCTCGACGATCTGATCTACTCTGGACTTTCTTGTAATCGTGTTATGCCTCATTAAAACTCAGTGCAAATTCTGAACTGTGGCCTTTCTGACTCGGTGCACAGCGCAGTTGTTTAACCATAACATTTTCCAACTATTTTTAGTGCACAATTTCTATTTCATGTCTAGAAATATTGTAATATTTCTAATATTCTATTATTCTATTTGTAACATATTGTAAAAAATAAAATGCCTCATCATTTTCACACGGACCGATTTGTTTAAATCGGTCAGTAATTGTGCATTAAAATGCACAAGTGTGGATTCTCTGTGGAGGATGTGTTACGTGTCAGATAACCAAGGGTGAGCAAACCTTTGCATACTGTTTTTCTCTTGTGGAATGAACTTCAGGTATTTAGGACACAGCATACATAATGCAATAATGTCTGCTTCTCTCTCGCTTTCTCTCTCTTTCTCTCCCCCTCTCGCTTGTCCCCTCCCTCTCTCAGATGCCAGTGGCAGCATGAGGTGTTGGTATGTGTGGGGGGGTCAGTGTGTGTGGAGCCTGAAAGAAACGAAGGATGGTGGAGGAGGAGGTGAGGGGGGAGTACAGAGGCAGACTCTTTCCCTGTCCGTCTCTCCATCTGGAGAACGAGCAGTAACTGGTGGCTCAGATTCGGCCCTCCATCTGTATGATCTCAGCACCCACCAGAGACTGCAAGTCTGCAAGGCCAGGTACCCATTAAGACTCCATTTCCCATAATTCAGTACGGCATGCATTTACACATTGGCATTGTTTTGAAGCACCTTACACAAAGTCCACTCAGTTCATTCTCTATCCACATGGTACATTTTAGCTGCAAGGTTGGACTGTAGATATAAATATGGAGCTAGATGATGACTGGATGCTGGTGAAGTCACTATACACACTGCTGTAAAATGAAATGTATGGCCAAAATATATACATACACCCAAACAATGTAGATATAACATAAATGCAGAGATGTGCTATGCTTTCCCGCAACAATATCCAGTTTACGAGCTGTGGTAAGACATTTCAAGTGTAGATATCCATGTAAAAATGTTATTTTATAACTAATGAAATAACATCTACGCAATCAGATCTATCATAGAAACAAATGTAGCAATTGGATCTTGTTACAGAGCAGCGATGCATGCAACTTTTGCTGGCACAAACGATGTGTAAATGAAGTTAAATGTCTAAGGCTATGCTAAGGCTGAAAAAAGAGAGCAAGTTTACTTGAACATTTAGGCTTACATTGAAGTATTCAATGAAAAAACAGCAAAAGAAAGTTAAGAAGCACACCTCATTCTGCGTTATGAGGTACTGATTGGGTGATCACTTGAATCAAATCTTATTTATTGAGAAAAAGTATAAAAACACTGCTGTAATCAGCACTCACCTCTTGCAATGTGAGCAGTTGGAGGGCAAAACACAACTAGAATACGTCATTAAGGTAATTTTTGCCATTTTGTTTAAGAGTGAACAAGATATTTTTTCTTTGAATTATTCAAGTTCTGTAAACACTGCATCATTTCTCTTATTTTGATGTATTGTCATTTCCTTTAAAATTATGCTTTAAAGAGCAATATTATTATTTGGAAATTAGGAGAAATATTGTCAGCAGTTCTTAAAGGGGACCTATTGTGCAAAACTTACTTTAGTTATAATAGGTCTACAGGCTATACAAAACATGTTCATGAAGTTCTTTGCACAAAATCACTCTCATATAAAGAGATACCACCAGTTCTATTCTTCACAGTTTCAGTCCCTTTCAAAACAAGCCGTTGGACGGAGGACCCCTGGTGACGTCAAGAGGGGGCCAATTTGCATAGAACCACCCCTCATCTGTCGAGACCCCATCCTCTAGCCTGTTGCTTGTCACCCCTTTCAGCGGCCATCTTGGGTCTTTGCAGCTATGCCGAATTCAGACCACTGCAGTTGCAAAAACTCGCTCTGCCCAGCTGGTCAATACTCGCTCAAAACACAATAAACAACCTCCGCTATTGGTTAAGGCAAAGTAATTGGCATGAAAATGTACCAATGACGGCGTAAAATGCGTGTTTTGTTCCCGTGGACGTATAGGGTAAGGCGCGCTCCGCTGCACCCCAACACCAGATTAGTTAAATAGGGTGACCAGATTTGGGATTGTGAAAAAGAGGACTCCTTAGCGCGGACTTTCCTTACCAGCTCGGACGTGGTTCAGGTGGGGGGGTTGCTGGTCGATTGCCAGACGCTTGCCAGTAAGCCCCTGAGTGAAAGTGAATAGGCGTGTAGGGTAGTAACTAGTTTATGAGAGATGCCCATGACATGACGAATGTTTAGGCAGCTCAAAATCCCGGACAATTCTAAAACCCCAACCGGACGCAATTTCTAGGTCTCAAAAAGAGGACATGTCCGTGGAAAAGAGGACGTCTGGTCACCGTAAGTTAAAGATCTGCCATTACATCTGCTAGTTTTACAAGCACGGATAAGCCGAGCGCAATGTCTACCGGCAAAGGCAAGTCACACATGAAGTTTTGAGTTCGTCTTGCTCTGGGTCCGACTCGGGGTCGAACATATAGGGCTGGATACTGCCTGTTTTCTGTCCTTTTCACGTTTGTCCCAATTCTTTTGGCCACCTAGTGTATCTTTCACTCTTTCTCCCTTCATTCCTTCCTTCCTTCCTTCCGCCTGGTCACCATACAGTCTAGAACCACTGTCACAGATTGTAGGGATGGAAGGAAAGAAAGAAAGAAAGACAGAAACACTTTCACTGGTGTTAAGGACATGGATTCTAATATAAAATCCAGAAGTTAAACGCGCAGCCTAAGCATGGGATGGGTGGGGCGTGGCCAGCAACAGCTTATTTGCATAAACGGCTTGAAACGGCTCGTTTTGAAAGGGACCAAAACTGTGAAGAATTAAGCTGGTGATATCTCTTTATGTGATTATGTGCAAAGAACTTCATGAACATGTTTTGTATAGCCCCTGGACTTATTATAACTTGTTTTTTTTTAAAGTGAGTTTTGCATAACATGTCCCCTTTAAGGCAATGACCCCTTTAACTAAGGCAAAGCTGTTCAATTCAATACTTGCACCTATAAAAGATAAACCTGAGAAACTGAACGTTTTTGCTGTCTCTTTTTTCCATATATATAGCTGTGTTTTTATATATATAGCTCTGGAAAATATATATAGCTCTGTGTTGGAAAGGCAATACAGAAGATTGAATTCAGGAAATTCAGTTCAAACAATATACTAAGTTGAAACTGGTGTGTTCTCACCATGTTATATAAGAATATTATTTTGGTATTTTTGTCCAATCTAGCAACAGTTGCTATGAGAGAATGTAGAACTGTGGGAGTGTAGATGGGTCAATCATCACATCAGCACTGTGAGATGGATGCTTGAGTTGAGGATCAAAATGCTTTGGGTTTTTTTTTTGGCTGAACACTGTAGCCCTACAAGAACGGTCATGGACGGACACCGGTTTCGAGTCTTCGCTGTGAGTTTCCATCCAGAGAGAGAGACTCAGTTCATATCGGGAGGATGGGACAACACTATTCAGGTGAAAGACAGTTTTGTTTTCCTTTCCATTATCATTTATCATTCTGTACTGTTGCATAAGTTTGGACACTTATCCTCTACAGCAGTTCTGGAGGGCCGGTGTTCACAGTTCGGTTCAACTCGCCTGTTCATTTCCAGGTTTAGTGAATGTGTACCAAACTGTCGAACACCAGTCCTCCAGAACCAGAGATGGGCACCCCTGCCTTACAGAGAACACACTGCTGCTTATTTTAATACACTTTCCATGTTTATTGGTTGAACTGAACATATTGGGGAAAAAGTGAAACATAAAATGTGCTTTGTGCAAAAGTTATGGCACATTTTATATTTTATGTGTTTTTTTCCCCAATATGTTAAATAGAACTGTGCACTACAATTAGCAGAAATGCCAGGTTGTTCACTGTGAAGGACATACACTTATTTTCACTATGACATGTTTTTGATATGTACTATTTATGATTGTCACCTTTTCTTTTTTGTTTTAGTTCTGGGACACCAGACAGCAACATTCTGTCAGGTACATGAGATAAAACCGAGTATCAGTACAGTATGAACAGGGCACAATCCTAAAAACATTTTTAAACACTTTGGTTGCATGTTGAAATGATCGACAGATATTCAAATTGTTGGCAAAGTATGTGGGGAAAGTCGTTTGATTCTCCACAGCGTTAGAGGTTAAGGTTAAGACCGAGATTACGGTTAGGATTAGTTTTGGATTGAGGTTCAAATTCTATGTATTTTATGTATTTAGGTTCTAGTTCGGAATTGAATTATACTGAATTAATTGTGAATCGATTTTCCAGATGTTTTTGCTGCAGTCACAACTAGCCCTTGCCTGAGGGGTAAACTGTAAAATGTGCTCTCGGCTGAGTTGTTCATAAACAGAAGCTTTTGGAATCAAAGTTTGGATTTTTGTTCGTAGCACAGATGTGCAAGTAGCATGCATAAAGGAAAACATTGTGTTTAAAATGATCTAGCTAGAGCCAAAATGCGTTGTGCTCTGCTCTACCCTATATATTCTTCTATACACTCTGCTGCTGTGCTGAGGCGCCAGTTATTGTTACTATAATTTAATTTTATTAGATGGATTAATTATATTTAATCTCAACATAAAATATAATCCTAACCCTAACCATGGCCTCAACCCTTATCCAAGCACTGCAACGCCTAGACGTTCCCCACAATAATTTGAACATTTGTAGATAATCTGTTGGGGTCTATGCAAATCAAAGTGGAGCCAAAGTGCATGTTATCTCTTATGTCATATTGTGCCCCACTTTCTCCTACTTCATACTGTACTAATATTCTGTTTGTTTGCTCAATTAACTCAACATTAGATATTATTTCAGTCATGATCTAGCATTGAACTCCTACCTGGCTGTGTCTGTATCTATCAGAATGTTCTACGGTCCTCACGTGTGTGGCGACGCCCTTCACATCGACCCGTCAGCCAATCAGATTCTCTCTGGCTCATGGAGGAAATACAACACCCTGGAGGTGAACACAAGAAGCATTAACTCCATAAAATATATTTATGCCATATTCATGCGAATAATGCTCTGATTAGTGCCCTGATGGCCTTTTTTTTTTTTTACAGTATTCTTTTGACTGTGCATTTGTTTTGAAGGGCCCATATCCTACATTTTTTGTGAATTTTATTTTTTCTTCCTCGAAGGTTTACTCATCACAGTTTTGTACGCGTGTGTGTTTTTCCTGTGCCTTTACATGTTAATGACCTCTTTCTGATGGCTCCTCTGTTTTTTTTGTGACATCAGCTTCATTTATATATATGAATATTCACATATGGGGACTGCACGGATTGGGAATTTATATGTATTGAAATTGTAACAGTGTTTCCGCACTGCGTAAATATATATAGACCAAAATGTAAGCGTGTCTTTGTAATATTATTATAATCTAGGCGTTATGATGCTTTTTTACCCCTGGTTGTTTGTTTCTTTCAGGTCTGGGACTACGATTCTGGTAGGAAAGTGTTGGACATTCCTCAGGACCCGCATGGAGACAGCAAAGTAAGCATCAGTACATATGTACCAGTGTTTCTGTTTTTTTACAGGTTTTGTAGAATAGTTTTTTAAGGAGGGGGGGGGGGGGGGGGGGGGGGGGGGGGGGGGGAGGGGGGGGGG
>JBBPCX010000114.1:29870121-29896762 GCA_037974365.1 Hydrocynus forskahlii | reverse complement strand
AAAAACTAAGGCAAAGCTGTTCAGTTCAATACTTGCACCTATAAAAGATAAAACCTGAGAAACTGAACATTTTTGCACCGGTCTCTTTTTTTTTTTTACTTTATCAAAGCGCATAAAGTAATTGTGCGCTTTGATTCCGCCTGTACTATCAAAAGAAACTCCCAAACATTGTTTTACCACTGCAGTTTCAGCTTATAACTTAATCGTGGCTCTGCTGGTTAAGTACTTTTATCTAGATCTACTTCTGCGGTTTGTGACACTGTATGACACACTGTTATCTCTAAAAATGGATAAAAGCACGCTGCATTCCTAAACTCGAGAATAGCAGCTGCCTTTATGCCTGAATTCTCCATAATTTTGTCAGTTTGTAAGAAAAAGAAATGCATTCTACAGTTAAACACTTTTTACAAGACCTTTGGATACTCACACACACCCTCCTGTCTTTCTTTCTGCCACTGTTTAATCCAAGCATGAACTTAATCTAGAACACACTGTGGAAGTGTCTGGTATACCTGGTTGATGAGTGGCACATGAAATATTTTTTCCATCCATTCTCTAGGCCTCCAACTTCTCAGTGCCATGAAACCACCCAGAGTCATCAAGACACACTTGCCCATCCAGCTAGTGCCTGAGGGATTCTGGGAAAACAAATGCAAGGTCAGTATAAATATTAAATCAGGCTCTGCGCTGTATGTTCTGGAGCTAATGGCATGCATTAAGGAACCATTCTGCTGCAATTTTAATCCTAATACCTCGGGCACAAGTGCAATCTCTCATTTTAGTCAATGGACTGTAAATGTTGCCTTAAAAATTTTGATCATATAGTGTCGTCAGTCAAAATGTATTTAAGATTTGCTTCTTAAAGTTACACTGGAGTTTCAAACATCTTAGGCTATTGGGGCCTCTGGTGGTCTGGTGGATGGGGAGTTATCCCTGTGATCAGAAGGGGGTTTGAATCCCAGAACTACTGGTGGCACCACTGAGGTTCCTTTGAGCAAAGTATCATCCCCACACACTGCTCCCCGGGCGCCACGCCGGTGGCTGCTCACTGAGTTAAATGCAGAGAAAGAATTTTACATTGTTCACACTGTGCTCTGCGGTATGTTAATGTGTGGCTATAAGGGGCCACTTAATTTGGTTTGGGGGGGGGGCACACATGCAGGTGGTCCAAGGAGGTTGAACTGATTAATGACAGGTGAGCAAGGGACCCCTATGATACAGGATCAAACTGAACAGATACAGGATCAAACTGGCAGCAAAAAAAAACAAACGTTAAGGTGCTAAAGACTTGTGGACATATTTTCACAGTAACATATTTTTACAGGGCTATTTGGGGAGCTATTGACTTTTAGTGTTTGTTAGGTAAAATTTTGCATTGCAGCTTAAGCGCTAAACAAAGCAAAATTTGGACTCCAACCACATATTGGCTGATCAGCTACGTCTGAGGTAAGTGGAAAATGATTCATATTTCATTGTTTTTGAAAAATAAACAAAAAACTGGGACTCAATAGGAAAGCTCAGTATCAGTTTTCTTGAATGCGTCCTTGAATCTGAAAGTTAAGAAACCTTTACACCAAAACGAAGTTTCTGATTTCAAACACGGCCTGTGTTGGGAGGGCTGTTTCCACTCAGTGATGCTACTGCATACATCACCACTAACCAAACTGTTTCTTTTGCAAATGTAGCTGAAATGTTTCCAGATTATTCTGAAAGTCAAATATCATTCATCACTTGATGGACTTTTTGTGGAATGTTCTTTTGATTGTTACTATGATGAAGGCAATTAAAAATGGAAAAAGTTCAGTGACTCTTGCTTGTCACATTCCAGTTTCATCACACTCCTTGGTTCCTCAGGTCATTTATGTGGCTCGGAATGCTAAGGACAACCTGGTCAGCTACTACCACTTTGATCGCATGAACCTCAGTCAGCCAGAGCCAGGCACCTGGGAAGAATACATCCAGAAGTTCATGAGGGGAAATTGTGAGCCTCGAATCTTTTAATATTCTGGTAGATCCAATTTTTTGTTTCATGATTAGTTAGGAGTTGTTCCTTGAAAATCAACTGTTCTTTTCTAATACACAGTGGGGTGGGGCTCCTGGTACGACCATGTGAAAGGTTACTGGAGGGAGAGAGAGAACAGGAATATCCTATACCTTTTCTTCGAGGACATGAAAGAGGTACAGTATGGGTGCAGCATGCTTTTAGAGGTTTTATAATCGTTCATGTTGCAGAGCAACTCTAGTAACGGTTCAGTTATGCACTGTAAAAACAAGAGGAGCTCCTCACCTTGCCACACTCACCTACAGGAACCTTTCTGAAACAGGTCACTGGTGCAGCTCATGGCCTGGTGGTTAGCGAGTTGTCCCTGTGATCAGAAGGCCATGGGTTCGAATCCCAGGACTGCCAGTGGCACCACTGAGGTTCCTTAGAGCAAAGTAGCATTCCCATCCACTGCTGCTCGCGCTCTGTGTCGTTGGCTGCCCACTGCTTCGGGTGGCAGGGGGCAGCTGGTGGCCTAGTGGTTAGTTTCGATACGAAAGTCGTGGGTTCGAATCCCAAGACTGCTAGTGGCACCTCTGAGGTACCCTGGAGCAAGATAGCACCCCCCCCCAGTGAATGGGTTAAATGCAGAGAAAGAATTTCATGCTGTTTAGACTGTGTGCTGTCGTGTGTTCACATATGACCGAATGGTCACTTTCACTTCACTTCGGGAATGGGTTCAATGCAGAGAGAGAAGTTCTCACTGTGTGCTTGACAAAAATTCAGGTGCGAGAAAAATGACCACTGTATTTTATTTACGTTTTCCCTCATATCTCTGTCTCCGGACAAGAACCCTCGTCGGGAGGTAGAACGAATCATGCGCTACATGGACTTGTCGGTCACCGATGACGTCATTGATAAGATTGTGCAACTGACGTCCTTCAAAGTCATGAAGGACAACCCTATGGCCAACTACACTTTCATCCCAAAGGCAGTCTTTGACCACACCGTCTCTGCTTTCATGAGAAAAGGTTAGTATGTACAGCAATAATTCCCTTTCCCTTCTACCTATGCTTGTAGCAGACCTGAGAACCTGGAAGTCAAGTGTAAACAAGATGTAGTTGGCACATCCCAGGGGGAGCGCTGCTACGAACTTCTGCTTAATGTCGTATAAACTCTGTGTCTCAGGGGAGGTTGGAGACTGGGCCAACCACTTCACTCCAGCTCAGTCCCAAATGTTCGACGAGGACTACACGAGACAAATGGCGGATGAGGACATTCCGTTTCGCACCAGAATATGAGAATTAACTCCATCAAGAACTTGTCTTAGCACCTCAGCGAGCACTGGACCATCTCTGAATGTGAGATTCTACAGAGCATGGACACACCAAGAAGACACACGAGCTGCATAACGATTTGCTTTCATATGTTTGATTCATCTGTGATTCATGGTTTCATGGTGATCATAATATGTATCCACAGTTCAAGATGTTATCGTGTAGCCTAGAGGACCACTGTCCACTTTACTAGAAGCCCCTTGTAGCTGCATTGTCAGAGACAGCAGCCCATGAATATTCTATGTGGAGTCTGGTGTATGACTGGACTTAGCAGACCTACGACTTTTGCACCTGGCCCACCCCCAAAAAAACCACATTAACGTTACAAAAGAAAACCACATACAAATTAGCATAAGCACACAAAATATGCAACTTATTGAAACCTATGGAAAAGTTATATTGGATGTTTTGGCTTCTTGTGCAAAGTTATGATTTTTTTGCAGAGTTCAGAGTTTCACAGATGTATAAAGAGGTCTACACACACAAGATAAATAATTCATATTTTGAAGGTGAAAATAGGTTCACATCTTCTGCAGGGAATGCATGTTAAACAATTTGCCATAACTTTTGCACAGGCCGTATTTTAGTTTATTTTCCCCAGTATGTTAATTTCATCATATCAGCCAAACTAGAATTTGACCATTGAACTCAATCCTTAAGTCACTAGGTTCGACCCACCCAAGGATTTGTTACGCCCCTCCAAAATGCCAGTCCTGGCACCCGAACTGAGCTGGTGCAAATGTGAAGTGAAAAGAATGAACAGCTTTGTAATGGACACAGTAAGATTTATAAATGTTTAAAGAGCATGGACTGCCAGAATTTGGGGACCATGTATTAGTTTTTTCAGGGGATTTTGTCACAGTCCAGCATCAAATGTTTAATGAGTCCTCAGACAGGTGTTCTCATTAAGAGCTCAGGTTCCAGGAGACTAGTAGCCCATCTGCTGATGCATAGTTTGCGTTAGCCATGCTCTGTTCCTTCATCAATGGCCAGTTTCTCACACCTAGCTGGATATTTTTGGGTGCTGGACAACTCTCAACCTAGCAGTGACACTGAAAAACACCTCTGTACCTGGATACATTCATACCAGCTCCAGACACAGACTACCATGCACCTACCATGTCAGTGTCACTGCTGGTCAACAGTGGCCTTTGGTCAGCAACTGGCCAGTGATGAGGTACAACTGATGTTGGGTGACAACAGCTGGGCTACAGTCTACAATTGTAACACTATAGTATATATTTGCTTTATTGTATATATTGGACATACTGGTAGATGTTTTCTATTAAGTGGCCAGTGAATGGACACACAAAGTAGGGGCTTCTAATAAAGTGGCCAGTGAAAGAATGCATATAATAGGAAGGGGGTTCTAATACATCAGATGGTGAGTGTATATTTATATTTATAATAATTTTAAGCACTTTTATACTCATGGCTTCAACTAAATGACTCAATCACAAACCAAAGTACCGACAGCTTTCCTGAAATGCCAAAGACAGTAGCAGGTTTGCCCATTTAAAAGACCAATATGTGAGTGCAGATTGTGCCTTCAGCTGAATGGTTTTAGGAGAGCAATGCAGTTTGAAGGCTGACTGTAAGGCTGTAGAAAAGTGAAACAGGGATAGAGTTCTGGTTAGCTTTTAAGCTGCAATTTTGGATCAGCTCACAAAAATTATGCTAACCAGAGCATGCTATGTTCTGAGCCTGTTAATTCTGAGTGATAAAGAGGGGCTAAAAAATAGATAGTGTAAAAATGAATTGTTTTGGTATGTTAAAACAAAAAATGGACCTCAATGGGCAAAAAAAACAAACAAGAAAATGTAGAGTATGGGCCTTGGTCAATAGGAGCCATGGCCAACAGGAAGCAAAACAGGAGACGAGGTGTAAACAGCAGTGGGAGGAAGGGAGAACACTGACCAGGAGGATGGACAGTCTGTCTCGGAAACTACAGCTATTGCTTGATTGTTTTGCAGAAATCTGAACCAGAATATTTACCAGATCAGTTCAGCTACTGACGTCTCTTGAACTGTAAGTGTCTGCCTGGCGTGGGCTGTGGTTTATCTACCAAAGTGATCAGAACGCTGAAGCATAATGGAAACTTTGAAAATGAATGTTTACTTCTGGTACTGCAGCTCAATAAAGGGTTGGAAATGGGTCGAGCATCACCTTGTTCGATTCTGTTGCATTTTGCTCACTGACAGGAAGGTTCGGGTGAAAACCCTTCAACTTTGTGGATGGTTATGTAACAAAGTTTGGTCAAAGCACCTTAAAGAAAGAGCAAAGGAAGACAGTGACGTCTATGTGTCCATCCAGTTATTATGTTAAAGGTATGTGTGACCAAATAATATGCCGTCTTCCAAATCATTTGCAATAAGCTCCAGTACTTAAAATCTAAAATTGATATTCTCTTATTTTGCTTTTATTCATTCTTTCGCCATTACACTAAAACCAGCTCATTTGACCTCAGTGTCCGGGTTCTTTACATTGCTAATGATTAGCATTTGTTTAAAAAGGCACGTTTGTTCACTTTTTTTTACCTCACTTCATTGTTATTCACAGTCTATTAACGTGATTACTAACTAGACATACTGCACTACAGTGTGGAATATGAAGTTGAGTGAATAACACTTCAGAATGCGCAAACTGGCCCAGGTGGAGATAATTTGGCCACTTCAACAGGTTAAACAGAATGATTTGAATGATTTGATTTGATTTAAAAAGTAACAATTTGAATGTTGGAAATGTTCCGTAAGGGTTAGACAATTTTGAAGATTGACCAAACCATGTCAAGGGAACAGGAAACATGTTGTAGCTTGTTGGAGTGACATCTTGATTTGTTCAAAATTGGGTAAATAGCGTCTATATGCCATTATAAGTGAACTACAGAATTCTGGTAAATTTGGTCCTGCAATGAACCCATTCTTCCATTATAAAGAAAATGTATTTAACGCTAAGCACTGGGCCACCACATTCTCTTTCTTTTATTCTCTCTCTCTATCACACACACACACACACACGGGGATACACATATCCAAAAAAGTTTGAAAAGCCTCAGTCGAATGAAAGGTTTTGTTGCCTTTCTCTGAAAATCAGTGCAATAGCACAATTAAATACAGCATTATTCAAAGTTTAGTAAAGAACTAGTTATTTGTATTTTCTGAGTTTAACCAGTTGAAAATGTAAAATGTGGCATGTATTTAGTTTATCTTTAATTATGTTACATTTGGCAAGTAAAATTCAAATATATCTAATGCTGGCACGCTTGCAGTGATAGGAGGGACTGCACAGACTGTCTCGATTCTGATAGGTCACGACACAACAATGGGAAACAAATCAAATTCCATCTTTAAAATATAGCTCAAAAATATTTCTCCCCAAGCTTATCATTAGTTAATCATAAAGAAATGATTCACACTGAGTTTCTGTTCAGTTGTGTTTTTGTTCCCAGCAATAAACAAAAAGTGTTTCTGGTTTTTGTTCAGGGCCCTGCTAACAATATAGTTATTTCTGTAACAAACATTTCACATTTATCCAGAAGCCCAGGAGTGCTTTTCCATCACTGTGTTTATATGACTTGACCTTTTGTTTGACCACTTTGAAATGATCAGAACCAGATGAGAAATATGAAAGTGAAACCCCTTTCGTCGGGGGAAAGAACTAACGTTAATGCCGTACACCTGCTTTAATAAAGGAAGACAGGACACGAAAGAAAAGATGAGGGATGGAGAGTGTCCAGGTTTAAGAAAAAATGTAGCTTTAACACATTTATTATCAGCTTTAAGAATAATCATTCAAGCACTAATTTGGAACCATTTGCCTATATATTAATTTAACCTTTCCATAAAGAGTGTTTTTCTATGTTTTTTTTATTCTTTCAGTCATTTTGTAGATTTTTTCGTGATTTTTCCTGTGTTTTGTCCTCTCGCTCTCTCTCTCTCTCTTTCTCTCTCTCTGCTCCGTGGATGGACGCATAAGAGCTCCTCTGACTCAGTGTGATCCCTTGCCCCCTCCTCTTCTTTTTCTCATCTTTGTCTCCTTTCTCTCACTCCTTTCTCGCCATTGCCTCTAGATTTCTTTACCTGGATGGAGAAAATGCACGGGTGTTATTTATTCATTCATGGCAACTGTTCTGATCATTCAAGCAGACTACGGTGGTGTGCCTAACTCAAAGCTATGTGACAAGCGAGGGCCACAGCTTTTATCATATTTGCGATTCTGACAACTTACCTGCGGAAATCTATATTGCTGGAAATATCAGTGCAATCCATTTTCATGCATGCGAATCAGCACAAAGACAAGACTGTGGACCACAACAGTAACTGAGAACGCGGCTCCTTCAGAATGACGGCAAAAGACGAAATAGGCCAGCGCTACAACTAGACAATACACAAACTACACAAGCTACAAAGTGAAGCATGCGTCAATGGCATTGACAGACTACTGCGGAAGGAGTCAGCAAAGTCAATGGCTTTCAAATAAAATCTCATCATGCGTTACATACACTTGGGCATGTGCACAAGTGTATCTCTGTCGGTCTCTCTTTTGTTCTCTCTCTATCTCTCTCATTCTTTCTCTTTCTCTCTCTTTCACTCACACACACGCGCACACACACACAAATATAGGCATTTGCAAAAAGTTCGAAAGTTTGAAAACCCATAGTTGAACAAAAGGTTTTGTTGATTTTTCACTGAAAATAAGTGCAACAGCATACTTAAACATGGCGAGTTTTTTTTAAATAAATTGTCCATTTTAATTGGTTGAAAATGTCAAATGTGGCATGTGTTTAGTTTCTCTTCAAATCTGTTACATTTGACAAGTAAACCATTATTGTGCATTAAATGTGCAACCTTTGAAGAGGCTGTGCATATTTTCAATTAGAAAATCAACCCATGGGCTCAAACTTTTGCAAACGACTGAATGTACAAACGGAGCGAGGAGGCTGCGGAAAGATACGTGTTGAATACCTTGCTTTTGTTACTTGGTACAAATGGAGGGAACTGGTTTAGGCTGAAAGTGAATAAAAGAAGTTAGTGAAGAAAGGATGAAATGGGTCAGAAAGTTAAAAATGAGGTAGTGATGAGGAGATGGGGTTTTACAGATTGATCGACAGACAGACAGATAGATAGATAGACAGATAGATAGATAGATAGATAGATAGATAGATAGATAGATAGATAGACAGATAGATAGATAGATAGACAGACTGACAGATGTGAACAGTGAAGTTTTAGATAATTAAGTATGTTATAAATAAATGTATTTAATGAATAAACAGTTCCATAGGTTGACAGACAATTAAAACCCTTAGAAAATGTAAACACTATTAGAGATTAGTTACTCATAAATAACTTCATAAGTTAAATGAATAAATTAATAAATGAAGAGCAACATTCCAAAAAAATTAGCTCTATCCTCCCACATCATTCTCACACATTAGCTGGTCTTACCCTCCAGGTAGTTGCGGGCAACAAACTTCAGCACCTCATCCAGGAGGATGACGGGGATGGAGAGTTTGAGCACCACCATCCACTGCTCCACGTTCAAGTGAGTCAACTTGAAGATCATCTGAAGGGTGTTGAAACAAGACAGGGACGTTACTTTAACCCTTAAAAACAAGTGGACATGTTCTGTTCAAACCTTGGATCATAAACGTTCAACTGAGATCACATTTGTTATTATGATTTGTTATCATGATTGAACCATGTTCTTGCTTACAGTCTTCGTTCTTTTGTTGCCATGTAAATCAGATGTAAATGTTATTTGTTTCATAAATATACAGTATACCCATAAAAAGTTATGCAATGTAATGTATGGCAATACCATCTAAAGGTTGATGCACTGTAAAAATTAAGAGAGGAAAGTGTTAGTGCTTAGTGGAGAAGAGAAGGTCAACAGGGGACAGTGGAAGAGTGAGAGAGAGAGAGACTTACGGGCAGGGGGTCCACATAGATGATAAGGAAATGCAGGGACATGGAGAGGGTCATGGCGGCCAACAGCCAGCCATTGCTCCATGGGGGCATGCGAACCAGAGACTGGTTCTCAGACAAGCTAGAAAGAGACAAGAAGGGCTTTGTTTATGGCTGCAATTAAAATTCAATAACATTTCATATGATTCAGTAATTTAACTATTAGAAATGATAACATAATTAACCATGTTTTAGAGCTATAATCTAAAGCAAAACATTTTAGCATTGGGTAGCAGGTTTCCTACTGCTCTGGAACAGAATATTTGATATAGTATTCAAAATATCTGCAAGAATGAATATTCCCTTGTTGCATTCCTAGTAAGTGAGTGCAGAGAGCGCAGTGAAAGCGAGAAGAAGAAAACCATGGCCCAGAGTTAAGTGCTTGGAAACTAATGTTGATGCGAGGATCACTAACCTGTTGAGGGCATTGCACATCTCGATGGTGACCAGCACAGACAAGGCCATGGTCATTGGTGGAGCAGCCTCGAACACCTCGCACTCAATGCCAGTGAAGTCCTCATTCTCCTCATGGCACTGCATGAAGTGAGACTATACAGCAGGACAGGATGGAAGCAGAAAAAACATAGGTGAACATGAAACACTACGTAACTCTTGTGGACAAGAAAAGGTGTTTGAACATCTGTGATACAGAATGGCAGAGAGCAAGACTCACCAGCTGATAGTAGGTTACTCCTGGGCCCTCCTCATCATACAGGAACCAATAGGCAGCAGCACCAACAGTGGCAGCACCGACATATCCTATCAGGAGTGACAGAGACAGAACATTCAGGATTTCACCATCGCACCAAGACTAGACAACCAACAATCTGCTGGTGTTTAGCACTTTCTGCATTCATTATTTTCTGCGTCTCAAAACAAGGGACCCTTATTTGCATAGTACCACTGTGGGACAAAGCATGAAGCCATGATACCAAACAGAAGATGGCTTCCATAGAATTTAATCCCAAGTTTAACTGAACTCCAGCTGTTTGCCCAGTGATTGCTCTTTTGCCATTGGCTGTAGTCCTGGGGACACGCTGGCTTACACAATGTTAAGTATTCTCTGTCCAAACACATCTGATCCAGGTCACAGAGACCTTCATAATTATTCTGTTGTTTTGGATCACACGTTTTGGGGAAGGGCTTTTTGGAAACTGTGCAAGTGGGTCCACAGGACTGGACTGAACTAGTAAGTCAGAAAGACAATACTTACCTCCAATGGCCAGGTATCTGAAGAAGAGCCATCCAGAAATAAGGGGCTCCTTGGGAGAGCGGGGTGCCTTGCCCATGATGTCCAGATCAGGGGGGTTGAAGCCCAGGGCAGTGGCAGGAAGACCGTCAGTCACCAGGTTCACCCACAGCAGCTGCACTGGGATCAGAGCCTCAGGCAGGCCGAGAGCAGCAGTCAGGAAGATACTGTGGGAATAGTCAGGAGAAAAGAATGTCATAAGAATGGCACAAAAATGCCTCACTCAAACATCCATGAGCACACAGAACAGTCTGTGTTGTCAGTCCTTACCAAACGACCTCTCCGACATTGGAGGAGATGAGGTAGCGGATGAACTGCTTCATGTTGTTGTAGATAGCTCTACCTTCCTCAACAGCGGCCACAATAGAGGAGAAGTTGTCATCGGCCAGGACCATCTCAGAGGCTGACTTGGCAACGGCAGTGCCAGAGCCCATGGCAATACCAATCTCCGCCTTCTTCAAAGCGGGGGCATCATTCACACCATCACCAGTCTGGATAGAGAGTGATAAGGAAAGCAGGGTTATAAGTGCAAATACCTAGGCCAGTTTTCCAACCCTGGTCCTGAAATACCCCAGCCCAGGGTATTCACCGATTCCATTTTCACTGATATGGTCCAGGTAAGGTTTGGATATAGTTTGGAAGATATGGTCTCTGTGCAAGGGATGCTCACCATGGCAGTGATCTCATCATATCCCTGCAGGAACTCAACAATCTTGGACTTGTGGGAAGGCTCGACACGGGCAAAGCAGCAAGCCCGGGTAACAGCTTCACTCTGCTCAGTACGGGGCAAGTCGTCAAACTCACGGCCAGTGTAAGCCCTGCCAGTCACATCCTCATCCTCACCAAAGATGCCAATACGACGGCAGATAGCGACAGCAGTACCCTTGTTGTCACCTATGGGAGATGGGCTTGATCATTTCAGTACCCTGTGTACAATATGTATATTAAACAGATCAATGATTCCCAAACCTGTTCCTGTGCCTCTGCCCTAACCTCATTAAGGGCTCATTAATAATCTAATATGTAGGTATATTATAACATGACGAAGAGGGACGCATACCGGTGATCATGATGACACGAATGCCAGCAGCCCTGCAAAGTTGAATGGAGCCTGTGACCTCTTTACGAGGGGGATCCAGCATACCCACACAGCCAACAAAGGTCAAGTCAGTCTGAGATGGAAGGAAGAAATGACAGAAAAATAGAAAGACTGTGATGTGCACTGTGCCATGAGCTATAGTCATTAAATGGGAAACACTGTTATTCTCTGGCATTAATCAGCTTGAGCCTCTGTTATGGTTTCAATGGACTCAGTGGACAATTTCTGGTTCCCACACCTCGTAGTCGGCAAATTTGGTGGAGTCGTCCAGGTTCATCTCCTCAACCTTAAGAGGGGTGTCACGGGTGGCCAGGGCCAGGCAGCGGAGAGTGTCACGGCCGGTACCCCATTCCTTAATGATGGCCATGATCTTGTCCTTGACGGGGCCGGTCAGAGGTACACGAGTAGCACCAACACGCACATAAGCACACCTGTCAATAACACCCTCGGGGGCACCCTATTGGTGAGAAAGGAGAGAGAGGAAAAAGCCGATAAGCCAAAAGAACGATGAGCAAAAAGACGATGCTGGTGACAGAGAAAGAGAGTGAGGGTGAGAGAGCTTACCTTCACAAACATCTTGCTGCCGCTGTCGCCCTTGGTGGGGGTGCAGTACACAGACATGGACTTCCTGTCACGGGAGAACTCCAGGGTGAAGTTCTTCTTCATCAGCTGCTTAACGACCTGCAGGTGAGGAGAAGAGGGAACATCACTTTAAAATACCTGCATTATCGTACATATTTGTCAGCCTGTTCAAGCCAACTGCAAACGGAATCTAAGCTTTGACTCACAGAGCAGCAGGCGTTGGCTCTCTCAACACAACCCAAGTTGCGAACATTGGTCTTGAACACGTTCATCTTCTCAACCAGGCAGCACAGGGCTGTCTCAGTGGCCTCACCAACCTTCTCATAGATCTTCTTAGACTGGAGAATAGGAATATTCATTTGTCACTTCAGTAAAGAAACTGTCAAGCGTACCATTTGCACTCATTGCACACTATCATTAAGTCATTTTATTTTCATATTCATTTTTTCAATCCAACTTATTAACTGAAAGTTCAACTCAGAGTGCTCTCACACCGAGCAATATGGCATAACAATAGCATCTGAGAAAGCTTTACTTCTTTTATTTTCGTGTTTGTGTATGATTTTATTGTTTTCCTTCTTCCATTTCTTTTCTGTATTTGTCATTCTCTGGCAATGAAACAAATAGAAAAAAACTACCTCGGCACAGCATTTAAACTGACAATTTAACAGTAATTTATCATGTGAGCGAATTACCTGTGTAATTACATTTTAAAGAAACAACCGTTATAACCAGATTTTGTTAAGAGTCAATAAGTAGTGATGTGCCCTAAAATGCACTGATGTCAAGTAAAAACTATTAGTACTTGCTAAAAAAAACAAACAAAAAAAAAAAAGAGTGATAGACTGTGCTTGATGGACAGAAACAACAAAACTGCAAATATGAATGGGTCTCTTACCTCGTTGTAATCCAGGGAGGAGTCGTTACACAGGGCACAGATGGTGGCCAGCTCAACCAGACCATCATACTGACTGCAGTCAACCTTAGCACCACCCTTAGTGCTGTGAGAATAAAAATCCACATTTCACTCTTTCATCCAGACTGCTTTACTATGAATCATAAACACATAAAAACTTTGCAGTATTTGTGTGCTGGTTTGTGTGAAAACGGTTACGTCTGTGCAGTATATGAGTGTGTGTGCATACACAAATGAAGATGTACTTACACCTCGCCCTCAGGAGTGTATTTGGAGCCAGAGATATCAAAGCACTCCAGGTGAACGTGATCGCCCTCCACTTTGTCAATGATGAACATCTGTTGAGATACCAAGAGTTTAGCACATAACTACATATCCCTAAACAAGGTTCTCTGAAGGTAGGCTTGTCCAAGTCCAACTGCTTTATATTACTGTCACTTGAGCTATAATCCCACTGATTGTTAAAAAAAACCACAAATATAAGGAAACGTTTGTATATTAAATGTTATTAGCGCTTCATTGGTCCTTCTCATAGAAGCTCAATATATAAAATGCAAGGAAAACCAGAGGAAGCATTTTCTGTCAGAGTCTGAGAAAAGTAAGGGGTAGGACTGCCTCTAAAACAAACATGTTGCTTGATGTCAGTGTGTGTAAGAGATGAAGTGAGGAAGAAGTGGCTCTCTAACATACCTTTGTCACACACATCTGGTTTGTGGTGAGGGTGCCAGTCTTGTCTGAGCAGATAACTGAGGTGCAGCCCAGGGTCTCCACAGAGGGCAGAGAGCGGACAATGGCGTTCTTTTTGGCCATACGGCGGGTACCCAGAGCCAGACAGGTGGTGATGACAGCGGGGAGACCTGAAGGAAGGAGGACCCACAGAAATTACACACAGATATGACCAGTAACAGGAAAAATCGAAAGGAATCAATTCTTCCTTCAATAGTAGGGCTGCGACTACTATTTCAACAGTCATTTAACCCACTACTGTTACTCAGTTAATCAACTAATTAAACTGTTATTCCTCTCCTTTTGCTGCCACCATCCCTCACAGTTTGACAAGCCATCTATGACTATTATAGAGGCATGTTTTTTTAGGTAAGCAATATATTAGAAATAAAACAGGCACATTGTAAGCCCTATATAACTGTGGCTTGTATTGACCTCTGTCACTTTATATTAGGGTTTACCTTAAAAACACATTAATTTATTACTTAATTTCATACTCCAGTGAAGAACCAACACTGACAGTTTCTTTGGGGCGGTTTGTGAAATGAATAGCAGTAGCCCACTGTATATGTGATATGTTGTATAGATGACAGTTTTAGCCCTTTCACATTTCATAAATGAATCTGGGAGGTAGAGATCAGACAAAAAAGGTGTCGTTTCATATACAAAACGGTATTTACATGCATGCACCCTCCACTATGTTTTTGTACATAAGATGACTGCATTTCTTAGAAATATTAATGAAGCTTTTCACTGTCAAGTTTCACCACCTTCTAAAATTCCAGAGTACCTGCTAAAAAGTTTCATGTGACTCACTGATCACTGATCAATACAGAGGAAGCGTTCCCAATTTACTGAAATTGTGGGCAGCGGCTTTCTTGAGCAAAAGCAATCACGGACCACACATGGTGCAGGACTGCAAAGGCAGTTTTGTAGCAGAAGATTTGCACACTCTCACCCTCAGGGATGGCAGCGACAGCCAGGGCAACGGCAATCTTGAAGTAGTACACGGCACCGCGGATCCATGATCCACCATGGACGGGGTCATTGAAGTGGCCGATGTTGATCATCCACACAGCAACACAGATGAGGGAGATGACTTTGGAGAGCTGCTCGCCGAACTCATCCAGCTTCTGCTGCAGGGGGGTCTTCTCCTGCTCAGTGGCGGCCATCTGGTCACGAATCTTACCGATCTCAGTGGAGACGCCAGTGGCCATGCAAACGCCAATAGCCTTGCCGGCAGCGATGTTGGTGCCCTGAATAGAAGGAGAGATGCATGGAACAGCTGATGAACAAGACGAGCAGTTTGATCAATAGACTTGTATAGATAGAAGCCTAGATCAGCAGATGGATTAATGAATGTGTAAGGGAGGATGTGATGAGATGTCGAAAAGCTCACAGAGAAAAGCATGTTCTTCTTGTCCTGGTTGACGGCTCTGGGGTCGGGGACAGCCTCGGTGTGCTTAATCACACTGACGGACTCACCTGGAGGAGACGCCATTTTAATTGGTATAAATAATTACTAGTAATCAGACAATCATTTAAGGAATAATTCATTAGCTGCAAACAACATTTCGTAACTTTCCAAATGTTAATGGGAAGTTTCAGTTAAGACCTACCGGTAAGGATAGACTGATCAACACGCAGGGTGGTGGAACGGATAGCTGTAATTCTGATGTCAGCGGGGACTTTGTCACCAACTGGGGGCAAAGAAGCAAAGACGTTATTATGACGTTTCTATAAAAAAACATTTGAAATGAGCCTTTATTCAAAAAGAAACAGTAAAGACAAAAGTTTCAGAACACTATATCCACAATATTTCGTTTTGAATTCTTCCAGATTTTTTGCCCAATTTTGTCTCCAGTTCTTTGCTTTTGTGATGTCACATATTCCATTTATATATGTTTACCTCGCTGGCCTACAGTAGTTAAGTCCCATCCATTTATACTAAACTGATAGAGTTTAAAAGTTAGGACTTTTACAAGTAAGTACAAATTAGGGCAGACAGTCAGAACAGAGCTCAATTACATACATATGATCCGTTCAGGTCCAGTGAACAGTAAACAAATGAAACAGCTCATATATTTCTGAAGAATACATGGGGGACAGGAAACAGGTATGTAGAAATGACTACTTTTGGTACACAAAGCCACAAAAATGGACTTCAAGGCAAAAGATGAAAAATATGCAAAATTATTCAAACTTTTGCATATGACTGAATGGGCCCTTAAATATTTTACTTTTTGCAGCTTCCATGGCATTAATGCAGTGGTGCTGACAGCAACTGGTCAAAACTCTGCAACTGCACAATGGACTGGACATCACTGTCCTAATGTTGTTCTAGAAACAATATTATTCATGCAAGCATAAACCCTTAGCTTAAGTCAGCCATGACTTTTAGCATTTAGCACTTAGCATATAAGCACACTTGCTGACACTTCTATCAGTGAGCCACAGATTAGTGACATTTAGTTGTAAGCTAATGGGGCTGCAAATGTAATGTGTTTTTCAGATAGAAAGAATTCGGTCCTTTGTACAAAGAGAGAATGAAAAGGACAACAACAAATGGAATTTAGGGATAGCCCAGGCACCTTAAGAGGGCCTAAACAGAGAGAGAGAGAGAAAGGGAAGAGAAGTAGCAGGTGTTAGTGTTTATACTTATACCCAAGATTTTGTTTTCCTTCTCTCAGCATGTTTTCCCAGCCATGGCTCTCCCCTCACCTGCTCCCTCCCTGCTACCTTAAATAGCCTGAGTGTTCAGTGATACATGTTCGCCTAGCATGCTAGCATCTTACAGGCCACTGCCTGGCAGGTGCAAACAATGTGTAAGTTCAGGGCAAGAGAAAACAGAGGGTTAAAGGGAAATGCAAAGGCATCTCACCAGACACCTCCACGATGTCACCGGGGACGATCTCCCTGGCCTTGATCCTCTGCACGCTCTTTCTGTCAGATCGGTAGACTTTGCCCATCTCAGGCTCATACTCCTTCAGAGCCTCGATGGCGCTCTCAGCATTACGCTCCTGTTACACAAATAGTGAAAAGCACTCTGGATTATGGAAACTTAAGAAAACTTATAACCTTGATTACAGGTCAACAAAACCATACTGCAAGTTGGTGTGATATACTTTGGTTTATTTCTCTTGCATTCACCAATACTTAATCTATGACAACGTGAACCAAGATTTTCATGCTCAATTGTGCCATGGTTTTGTACTTATACAGATTTGTAAATTTCATGTGCGATAACATCCGCAAATGTATGGTACACTGCTGACCTGCCACACTCCAACAACGGCATTGGCAATGAGAATGAGCAGAATGACGAAGGGCTCAACGAAGGCTGTGACAGTCTCCTCACCTTCCTCAAACCAAGCCAGCACCTGCAGAAAGACAGGCAAGGGTTAGGGCAAAAAGAACACTGTTCAATACACTGAAATGTTGCTCACAGCTCATTTTCAGATACAATGCAAAAAATGTTCATTGAAATTAAGTTGACATTGGGTTCGATGAGGTGTCAGTGAAGCCTAGATTAGAAAAAATGACTTTCTTGCAATTGACTGATGGGTGCTTCAGGAAGGTCTTGAGAGAGTAAAGAGAGGGAAGTAGTCTCGGTTCTAGAGTATCCTTACAATGCAAACTTAGCTCTAACACAGCATTCCTTAAGGACTAGCAGATATTTCACATCACAGGTGTAAAATAGAGCAAAAATGTGGACTGTCTGGGGGGTCCTTTTGGACTGGTATGAGAACGTGCTCCAGATCATCCATTACAATTCAGAGTTTGGTAATTACCTAATAATATGAACAAGGTAAGACACGATACACAAGGCTACAACTGGACTAAAGTTGGAAACCACTCAGCAGAGCCATAATTTTGTTACAACAACATCTCTGTTGAATGCATGTGCTAAACTTGCATATTAACCAGAACAGGGCAATCACTACAGTGTAGACCAAGGATGCTCAGTTCTGGTCTGTCTAGGTCCAGTCCAACACAACTTGGTGACCTGGCAATTAACTGCTGAGTGTAACTAGATTTTAGAGCACTGAAATGATCAAACTTAGCTGGACTGACTCTTATTTTGTGTCTAGGTCCACAGCGTGTTTATGTATAAACGATAAATGATAAAGCTAGCTTCTAGGATGGTTTTAGTGGCCATGAGGGCTCTTCTTGTAGTTACGCTGAAAACTTCTATTTCAAAACATTATTGCATAACACTACTACAGTTTATGTCTTAAACCCTTTACCTCCCACTGCCCCTCCCTCCTTCTATCCCTGTACCCCTCTCTACCTCTTCCTTGGGCATTCTATCCCGTCTTCCCTCAGTCTTGACCTTTGCTGAGAGATTATGTTTCTCTCCCTAGCTTGAGTCTTTCTTAAAATAAACCCCTCCCCCCTTTGCCCCTCTCCTTTACTCCTCAATATTCTCCTTCTAAGGCCATTGCAACAGCTGCCCAATGCCTGGGGAGGAGGGCAAGAGCAATCGATACCCTTTGGTGTCCAGTCCTAACATCCTAACACCCCTCCTGATCCCCCATGCTTCAGAGCCCATGTGAAACACCTCTATTAAAAAAAACAAATTGTTAGAAGTAGGTTTTAAATTGGTGCAAGATTTTTGATGGACTGGAGTTGATATATTAATAGGCCAAAATTGATTAGCTCTTGAGGAAACTATTTCTTAATCTATTTCAAGACAGAGAGCATATCCATCATCTTGGCTTGCACTGCATGACACTCCACTGACACTGTAGCCTATAGCAACCATACCATATTGGCAAGCAGACCAGTGTACTGCTTATGGTGCATGCCAAATTGGCAAGTAAAGCAAGTGTGTAACTCCTTAGATGGTAACAATGTATGGTATGTTGGCAAGAACAGTTTGGTAATCCTAGTATTATGGCATAAAGTTCAATGGTTGGCTTCTGAAGAGAGCTAGACAGCTAAATGCCTTGAGATAAATGTGTATTTTATATTACTTATGATAGCCAACCAAATACTACAAAAGATCCTGCGTATAAAAAAAACAAAAACTTGGTCATCTCCATCTTGCTTTGTGGGTGGACAAGGTGGTCAATGAAGATCCTGGGAATTGGATGGCTTAGTATCACAACAACTTTTCAACATTATTTGCAACCTGGAAAGCAAGGTCTATCAAATCATCTTGCAGCCATTATTTTTTCTGGGCCATGATCTTAACATCACTGTCTCTATAACTGCCATCCAAATGGTTCTGGCCTGCAAACCGAGTTGACACAGTTGAACAGAGCACTGCTAGAACGTCGTGTGGTGATCTGGTGTTCTGAATATGTACTTTTGTTAAAATGTTGCATGACTTTGAGACGCAGACAGCCAGACGAACCATCGTTGATGTCAGTGTTCAAGTCATTTCTTTCTTATCAGGTTCTAATTGCTGGATTTTGTGGGCGTCTTTTCAACAAAACGCATCTGTCAAAAGGATAGGTTTCGTGACTTTTGTGGTTACTTACAAAAGAGATGCAGGCAGCGAGCAGCAGGATTCTGACCAACAGATCCTCAAACTGCTCAATCACCAGCTCCCAAATGGACTTTCCTAAAAGAGATAAGATAACAAGCTCACTGAAAAATGCACAATAAACGTGCAAATAGGCATCTACCAACAGGGCTCAACATCTTGACCAGCTGATGACAAAGCAACTGAATTTGCGAAGGACCAATTAACCATTAAATAAACATTTAAATGTGAATCATATCTAGAAGGTATGTGGTTCATTGGTTCTCTTAAGAAAGAAACAATCATAGGTGTTTTTGTAATGGATGTAGTTTCTGGTTCATGGAAATATAGCAATATTTATAGTACATAAACACATTTCTGTACCTACCCTCCTCAGCTGGCAGCTCTGATGGCACAACATAGAGAGGAGATGAGCAAAAGAGAGAGAAAGGGAAAGAACAGATTATTAGCTGAGGCAATGTTGTCTTTTTGTATTTCTTTAATGAAAATCTTTGACAGTCCAGATTGCTGGTGTGGCACGGGTTAAAAAAAAACAACTGACTGAAGGACTATCTCAGATTCTCCAAAAGTATACAAAACAAGCCATAAGTCTAAGGGACAGTGATGATAACGGAGATTAGCGTAGAACATAGAAACATACAATACATGTGCTCATTTGTTTTTATTTTCAGTTCCACTACTGGGCAGCTCAAAAACTGTTTTGAAAGATTTACACACATCACAAATGATGGATAATCCAAACTGTGAATAAAGTTTTTAGCATCACCATAGTGAACACAATCAATGTCAATAAGACTTAACTGACAAAAAATGTGCTTCACTAAAGCCTGTTTCCTTCTCCTGGTTTTGGACATCATGGCTTTGCAATGCCTGTCACATTTCTGAATGCACAGACCAGTCGTTCTCTAAGAACCGTGCCCCCCACCCGGCAGAAATACCACTTAAGCACTCAGCCTTCTCAAATCACCCACCAAGGCCCTTGCGCCATCACCTGTCTTCTTCTCCTTCTGGGGGCTATTTTAAAGCACTGCTTCTCAACTCCTATTGCAACTTCTGTTGATGTCACTTCAAGTCTCACCCAAGGACTATTTATCACTGCTGAATCTAATCATCACTTCAAGGCACTCAGGCTTTTATGTATCATTAGCTGATCTTTCTCAGTACAACAAATGATTGCAAGAATATACTATCTAGGGGACTTGAGGCTGCATCTGTCTACTTCCTTGCCAATTCAAAACCAAACCATTTGCTATCAAAAGTCATTTTGTGCACTAGCATTCACCATTGTCCCAGTTACCCCGACCCGCTTTTGCTCTCACCATTGAAGCCATACTTGGCCTGGCTCTTCTTGACCTGGTCGGGAGTAAGACCGGTCTCTTGAACCCCAAAGAAGGCCAAAACTTCCTCAGGGGTTTTGGTGTGGGCGTCCTCCATCCTGTTAGGGCTGAAGGATCTTCAGGAGTGAAACGGGCTTAAGCCGAAGGTGTCTATCCGTGCTTTTTGTTTCTTTTTTTCTTCGCTCTTGTTGCTTTCAAGAAGTCTGTCCCCGTAACTTTGACCCCTTCCTTGCAGGAGTTCCGGACTGACAGAAAGAGCGAATGGTCTCACATCTGTGCATCATTTTATACTGCCGCCATTCGCCCCATTGGTCGAAACGAGCCATGGCCACTCCCCTGAATTCCATTACGTTGTGTATGGTTTGGCAGGGTGGGGTTATGGTGGGCTGTGGGGGTTCACAAGGCTTGGGGAGTCAGACTTGGACAGGAACTGTGAAGGGGTTCGGGGGGTCTTGGGGTGGGCCAAGGCATGCAGAGAGTTGCGCTCAAATGAAAAGGAGAGCTGTTTTTGGAACATGCATGGTCAGTGGAATAAGGAGAAGGTGAGAGAGTGAGACAGTGGTACAGGGGGGGTGGTGTATGAGTGATGGCTCAACTGGCCTCTACTGAGGAGGGCAAAGGGGAAAGAGGGAGAGTGAAGGAGGCTGGGATAGAGAGGTGTCTGAAGCTTCATTTAGTACAAGCATTAGTATGGTACACGTCTGAGACACAGAAGGGCAAATGGCAAAAGGACAAAATCCCTTTTTTTTTCCAGACATAATTTGCTCAAGACACCACACTGTACTGTATTACCATAAAATACTCCATTATATTTAGTCTAAGGGCCAATTAACAGTGAATCTAGGAAGACCTATGTCGTGCAATAATATCCTTGGTTCAGTAAGTTCTGAAAATCACTGTACAATGTAAATGAGCAGCCAGAAGAGGCGCTGAACAAATAAAATAGGAAAAGGAAAAAATGCCACTCAGCCTGGAATAAGATGCAGCAGTGGATGTGGAAAACTGATAGAAGAGAAAGAGTACAGAGAGAGCAGACTGAACTGCCACTTGATATGGGAGACTACATAAGGAAGAGGAGGATCATGTTTTATTTCTATTTTTTTATGGTGAAGGGGACAGGGAGAAAGAGTTTAAGGTTATAGACTGAGGCTTAGAGGTGGACCCGAAGCTGCTAATGCAGATATCCACACCCAAGCACATATATATTATACATCAGCAACGTAGAATGGTGATAGATAGTTCTCTTTGATAGTTATCTGACTAGGAGCTTAGGAGCTTGTGATGATCAGAAGGAGCAGGACAGATTGTTCAAGACCATAATACAAGATCATCCTCACCAACATGTGATGGTGTCTTCCTGTACTTTTCGCACCAGAGGGTTTGCCAGCGTATAGCTGAGCAAAATGCCATCCACACATTATGAACCCAAGGTACAGAATTGTGAGTCCTTGCTCAGCAATTCTAAATTCACAGAGCTGCCGATAGCTGGTGATGTCCATCCAACCTGGAAATATATGAGGGGTTTGAAAGGCTTACATTTTTTAGAATGTGTTTTACACTGTTTTCTTGCTTGTATTAGTATCCTCAGACCAAGTTGGGGCAGATGGTGGCCTGGTGGTTAGGGACTTGCTCTTGTGATCAGAGGGTTGTGGGTTTGAATCCCAGGACTGCCAGTGGCACCACGGAGGTACCCTTGAGCAAGAGACTGTCCCCACACATACAGCTCCCCAGGCTGCCTGCTGCTTGACTTGGTCGAATGGGTTAAATGCAGAGAACAATTTCATGCTGTGGCGTGGTGTGTTCACCTGTGAGAAATGGACACATTACATTTAGTCAAGAAATTCCTTGCATAATATTGGCATGTGCGCATTACAGACATGCACACATAAACATTCCTAAAAGGTTCCTGGTTCGGATGTAGAGCCTGTACATAATTTGGAGGTTCTTTAACCTTTTCATGGGTTCCTCAGCCTTGTACAGCTCACTTACAAAATTGGCTCTTTAAGAACAATCCACTGAATTTGTTATTTGTGGAACCAAAAGTGGTTCTTCTGTGGCATTGTTCCAAAGAACCCTTTTTGGTACGTTCCTAACTTTTCAACAATTTTCTCATTAATTTTATAATTTAAATTCCACACTGAGGATACGTTACAGCTTTGCCGCTCAAGTAGTTAAGGTTATCACCTTTGAGAATTGCTGTGAATCCCTATGGTACCATTTACCCACAGTCCCACAAGTCCATGTGTTTTTCATTTGAAGAATGATGTAATTAATTACGTTAACACCTAACACATTACTTTCATAGTATCTGCTGAATAATTGTTTTTTTTACCTTAAGCTTTACAGGACTTCTGGTGGATGATCAGAAAAGAAACCTGCATAAGTTTCCATGTATATCACGTCCATGTATATCAATCCCATCAGGGGGGTATGGTTTAGTGACCTGACTTGACCAAATGGTATAAAATGGCATACATGCATAACAACACAAATATAGATTATATCTATGTTAAATTATAAGTCTGTATACAATACTATATTGTTATAACCTCCCTGCTGTGTCCCCCCATGGTGTTTTTGTATTTTTATATTTGTGTATTTTATATTACATATATATATATATATATATATAGAGAGAGAGAGAGAGAGAGAGAGAGAAAGAGAGAGAGAGAAATGCATAGATAGATATATAGATGGTAGATGATAGATGGATAGATGATAGATAGATAGGTTTAATGATAATTCATTCCACCCCTTTTTGACCCTCATTGTTGGAGTGTGTTGTCTGTGTATGTTGCACCTATGGTCCAGGAGGACGATTTTTCATCTCTCTGTGTACTTAATGTTTATGGCTGGGATGAAAATAAAGCTCTACTTGACTTGACTTGATATCAAAAAGCATGTCTATCCATAGACATTGCCCCTTTTCTCTGAAAAAATAGTTAGTTTAAACAATGAGGCAATATTTCTTATTTGGTTCATTCTTTTCCAATAATTAGTAATTGTACTCAATAACCATTTCACTGTATATTGTGTATATATTTACAAATGGCAATAAAGCTACTTGACTTAACTTGATTTTTAGGGGGCAGGGCACCTGAAACACCAAAAAAAGCTTTTTGCCTAGCTCGGCTTTTAATAATCATCAAGCTGAAGATGTCAGCATTCTTCTGTATTGTTGGACTGGTTGGTAATGTTAAGTTTTCATTGTTAACTTGGTCTTAGATTTTTGTTCCAAAAGCAATGGTAGATTGGTTCAGTAGGAGGGAACTACGCTCTACACATTACCCCAGCACATTTATTCACCCGACATTTGTAGCGATTTATCTTCCTCCATCCGTTTAGATACAGGGAACCCAGAAAATAATTTAGCTTATTTCTCAGAAAAGGTAACAATAAAACACCTGTTACATCTCTTTATATCTTTTTATGCAATGTCTTTATCTGTTGCCCAAAATTAGAGTAGTTTCAAAACAATTATTGATAAGAACTGATATCAGTATCTCAGTACAGTAAGAGATGTGGTCTCAATAACTCTCCTGTGGTGTTGCATGTGAAAGGTGGTAATCGAGGACAGTAGTGTTTAAAGACACTTAAACTATTTTAAGCAAGAGGGCAACAAAACAAAGTCTTAAAATTGTACAAACCAAGCATCATGGACTTCATGCTAACGTGAAGTTAAGTGTCAGTCCTTCTACAATCTGGGCAAATGTTTCCATTCAGTGCTTGGAGGCCATGGACTTAACTTAAAGTGAAACTGCTCTGAAATGTTTAAAGGGATGCTACAAGTCTCTTATTAAAAATCCAATCTTGTATTCTGTCCAGTTTTGTGTGGTTGCAGAGTGGTAAGAAGAAGTAGAATGATGCTTCTCTGCACTTGTGCATTCCAGGCGTCAGCTTTACCTCCCTTACGCTCTCTTGAAAGTTGTTGTCGAGATGACATACCCTCTGTGGTTTTCAGTCGAGAGGGGTCGGCCTGTCAGTGGTTCCCTCTGAGCACCCGAGTGACATTTAACTCAATATCCCAGAGGGATAGAGTATCCCTGATTCTCTCACTGTGACTGGCTACTCTGCTCAAAGGCTTAACTGTAACCTATCTATCACTCTCGTTATCATTCCCCAACATATATATGTCAAGATATGTATCTGTGACACATGGCCATCCTCAAAAGCAAACCTTTCTGACTGACCCTTGGAATTCGTAAGAAGACTGTTATACATGGATTTTTTAAAAAGTAGGTTTAACCCATTTACTGAGGGGCGTTCCCCAAATATAAAGTCTTGGTCCTGTACATTTCTTGAGTACACACCGCCTACTTGGTGCATACTCAACATGACACCAAAGGCAAAATGCTTTATGGGGGCGCAATTAAAGACTGGCTGACTGGGCCAAGTTTGAGGACAGTAGGGATTGCAAATGGGCGGAAATAAAAATGAAGCTTACAAACAAACAACTAACAAAAGCACCTGACAATAACAAAAGATCCCTCTTTTATCCCAATGCTCATGCGCTCTAGTCTACACTTTACGAGCATGGCATTTAAACATGTACTTATCCAACCTGGCACCCCCTCTGCTGACTTGCACTGAGGCTACTCAACATGACAGATAACTCTGAACAGAACTGTTGCACAACAGGCCTATACTGATAAATGATTGATGAACTGTACTACTAATGATGCAATAAAGATATATAAAGAAATATGTAACTCAGACATCCTTCAGTCCATCAGTGGAAACTTTCTCCATCTTAGTCTAATAGTGAATTTATTTCTGCACTTCACCCAAAAAAGTCATGTTTTGTATGGTGCCATGTTTTATTTAAAAGGTTTCATAACTGCGTATACGCTATTAGCCCTGTGAAACAGTATGACATGTTAAAACGCACTTGTCCTGTAAACTGCCGTTATATAATTAATGGACACTGTGGTAGTTGTAGAGTAAGGATCAGGGAGTACCCAGACAGCAGCTGACTTTGTGCCACTTGTGTTCATGGCAACGCTAAAAATAAACGAAGACACGCAGTAAGATGGAGAGTGGAACCCACACTACAGATTCACACCAGCTAATTATGGGATGCGTGCAAAATTTCAGCGTTCGTAACATTTGTTCGGTATGCTCCGGTTCGTCTCGCAGATACTAGAAAGCTGGGTTTTCAGAATGTTCAAGTATCCATTTCTTCTGTTATCCTTGTGGTTCAATGGAAGAAATGTTCTTACGGAAAATTTTAATGAAAAAATTATATATATATATATATATATGATTTTTTCATTAAAACTTTTCATTAAAATATATTAATATATATATATGCTATACTTAATTTTTTCTTTTACTTTTCCTTGTGTGATATTATACTTCAAAAAATTGTCCTTCCATTTGCATTTAGACTTTTAAAATACTCTTTATGCATCTCAAAGGACTGTTTGTTCGGCATGTTGTGTGTAACGTATTTACTTTTCATTATACGGGTGAATATTTTTCATTGGTGCTTTTGTCGGATGAACTGTCCTCGTGGTATCACTTAAGCAAACTAGATCTGTACTTTTTTTTAATTCCTATATATACATTACCTCTTAGTGAAAGTGCACACACACACACACACACACACTCTCACACACACATACACACACACATACACACACACACACACACACACACACACATCCCAGTTGGTCCAGTTGTTCATGGCATTCCACTCACCAAAGGCCAAATTACACGCTCAGCGACAGAGCAAGTGAGAAGAAGTATATGTGGACTAGGCAAAATTGAGTGCCTGGTGAGCATGTGTACAGTGATTCAGATGTACAATAATAAAAAAATAATAATTTAAAATACACTTACTTTATTAACTTTTCGATATACAGCTCTGAGGAAAAACAGGAGACCACTGCAATTTATTTTTAAATCAGCATCTCTATGAGTATGACAACCATTCCATGCCAGTGTCTGTTAAATTC